>OW240912.1:227373801-227395390 GCA_933207985.1 Pelobates cultripes | reverse complement strand
ATCTGATTACCAACCCCCCAAACATCCTCCAGAGCCAGAGTAGCCACGCCCATTTCTGGCTGGTATAATCAGTATTTGCACTCTCCCTGCTCTACTGTCCCCGCCTACCCACATACCTATCTGTTCCTGTGTTTCAAACTCTTGTATTTCTGTACTACCCCTCCCCCTAATCAATGATCAATGGTATCAGATGGTATATGGTCTTTTTTAGTTACTGGATGGGCCCCTCCCAGCTTTGTCCAAAATGTCCCCTTTTACTAAACTACAAACTGAAATGTTTAATTTACCTTAGAACTAAAGATTTAATCAAGCCTAGCTAGCAGGGTGGACATTGATTAAAATAAGTAATAATAAAATAGGACATAATTAATTAAAGTCTATTTGTTTCATTTGACTTTAGGGAGGCACTCTAAGCCACCTACTGGCCATCTTCGGGAGTTACATTGATATTACATTGTTTATAACAGATAGAAGTAGGATTGCTTACCCTATTTTAATATATTTATTGCTATAAGGTTTTATTTTATGTATAAATATATTAAAAGTTGAGTTTTCTTATTAGACCCATAAATATTATTTTGATACAATTACCCTCTGGTGACACCTACTGGTAGGTTTTTGGTTTAACACTTTAAACAAAAACGTTTTTTCATCCACCAAATGCCGACTAATAAAATTAGCTCACCCCCTTACACTTATCTTACTACTCCTATACTGGAACCTATTATTGGGCAGCTTTGCCGAAGTCCCATATTAGACACTGCTTGAGTCAAATAGGTTGTATACTCCCTTTAATCCAGAGGCCCCTGAAAACTTCCGAATGATAGACTCAGCATTTGTCAGCCAGGCCCAAGGTGATAGTAAAAGGAAATTACAGAAAATTAGAGGGATTTGTAGGGATGTCCATAATACAGCTAATGGAGATTGCAAATACAGCATATATGAATAGGGAGACAGAGGTAAAGTGGGAGCAAGAACGTAAAATGAGGAAAAAGGCAGATATGCTAGCGGTAGCTATCTTAAGTGTAGAAAGACAGGGAAGTGAATAGAGGAGACGAGAATAGGCTGAGCAAGGGACTTTAAGTAGGAATTAATGTGCGAATTGTAGAAAGGAGGGACATTGGAAGAGTGAGTGTCCACAGAGAGAGTAGTATGAAGGTGATAGACAAGGAGAGAGAAGGGTACGAGGAGGTTATAGTGGTAGTTATAGAGTAAGAGGAAGTTTTAGAGGGAATGGTGGGAATAGTAGAGGAAATGTTCAAGGAGACAGATACTATCCACCCACGCAGAGACCTAGAGAAAGAGAGGATAGAGATTTTGTGGGTCTGGCTGACACTATCATGGAAGACTATTGATACCGACTGGGCTCCATCCCACTTGGTCGAGTGGAGCCTATGGTCGATGTAGCAATAGGGGGAAAGAGAAGTTCTTTCATGATCGACACAGGTGCTGAACATTCTGTGGTGACTAAGATGGTGGCTCCGCCTTCGGGGAAGACTATAACTGTGATAGGAGCTACTGGGAGAAGCGCAGCTAGACCGGTTCTTAAGAGTCGCACTTGTATTCTGGGAGGCCATGTGGTGAAGCATTAGTTCCTATATATGCCAGAGTGTCCGATTCAACTTTTAGGACGAGATCTATTATCGAAGCTTTAAGCTCAGATAACCTTTTACTTAATGGATTAACATCTCTGAAGTTTAAGGGATTACCAGGCATAATGGTGATATCGGTGCCAAGGGAAGAAGAATGACGCTTCTATTCCATAGTGACAAGTGTTAACCTTAAGACTGATGAATCCTTATTTGACATTCCAGGAGTATGGGAAGAAAATAATCCTCCAGGACTTGCTCGTAATATCCCACCAATACATATTGAGTTAAAGCTCGGGGTGTATCCTGTTAGCCTTTGTATGTTGTTCTTTTATCTACCCCAACAGCTGTAAAGGTGGCGGAAGTGACTCCTTGGATTCATCATTCTAAGGTTAAACCAGCAGCAGACTCTTGGCAAACTACTCCAGATCCTGAGAATCCTTGCAGGACCCGGTTGAAGCGTGCAACTCAGTCGGAGTGACGAGGGGATATCGAGACATTCTAGTTAAAAGTCTACAAAGATCATCAAGTAGGTGTTTTGACGGCCATAATAAAGCCTGACCACCTGCCTACGTGTCATAGCCAGAGTATCTTGAAGGGATCTCTGTGAAGGAAAGTGAGGATCAGAAGAACAACATCCTTGCAGCCCTCACAATCGGGAAGCTGAGAGGCCATCGCACGGTCGAAGAAAAATGAGGATTTCAGGAATAATGTGTTTTATTGTGTCTTAGTATTTTTATGATTTTTCAGGAAGGTAGGAGTACAGACATACCGAATTGCGATAGTTGCATTAAGACTACTAAAACAGGTAACCAAATATCCCAAACTCTCATCTGGCACTCACAGTATGAATGTAAGGGATCTGTATCTAAATGTAGATATTTGGATATTGATTATAGTGTGTGCAATCCAATATCAGGAGAGTCTAAATGTTTTGATCCCCATTTCCAACCCCGTACAATTTGGTTGGTAATTCGGAATAGTAACTCCCAGGGGACATTAATAAATAGGACTGTGATAAGCACCATACATTCCACGGGTATTCTACTATTTGATGCATGTAAGGCGATTTCGGGTAGTGGAAGACTTTGGAATGTATGTGGTAATCTTAAATGGGAACGAACTTATGGGTTTAATGATAAATACTTATGTCCCAGTATAAGATCTACTGATCCTGATTGCCCAAATAGAGACTAACTTCTGCCCCTATTGGTCATGTGTAGGTTGGGCAACCTGGGAAAAACAGTGGATCAAGATATGATTATCCAAAGGTTGCCTACCACACCATACTGTAAAACTATGTGTGTAACCCCGTTCACATGACCATTTCCAATCTGCAGTACTTTATTGACAGGTTTGGAGGTCTGTTTGGGTTCCAAATATATGGCACAGGAGTAGATTCAGGAACAATAATATATGTAGGTCTTGGCTCTGAGACAGTGGCAACTCAAACTCATCAGGTTTCTCATTCCTTCTATGAGGAGATGAGTATTGAGGATAAAATTCCCCATAATGTTAACAACCTATTTATTGATTTGGCTGAGGGTATTGCAGGTAGTCTTAATGTAACTAATTTCTATGTGTGTGGAGGTACTAATATGGGAGACCAGTGGCCATGGGAGGCAAAGGAAATATGGTACCCTGGCTCTGAGACATATGAACAACAGATACCTTTCCAGTCTGATCATCAAGTAAGTACTAGAAGTAAATTGGAATGGTGGTTAAAAACCTCCATTATAGGTCATGTTTGTATAGCCAGGAAAGGGACAATGTATAACACGTCTGTAGGTGAGCTAACTTGCTTGGGACAAAAAGCCTATAATGTTAATACTAAAAATACTACTTGGTGGTCAGCTTCAAATGTCTCGGAACCTACTAATCCGTTTGCCAATTACACTCATTTAAGGGAGGTATGGTTTGACTTATCGGCTACATCTAGTTGGAAAGCCCCAGCAAATTTATACTGGATCTGTGGTAAGAAAACTTATTCGGAGTTACCACAAGATTGGGAAGGGGCATGTGTATTAGGTATGCCAAAGCCATCCTTCTTCTTGTTGCCAATCGAAACAGGAGAGACCTTGGGAGTTAAGGTTTACGATGTAAATCAAAAAAGAGAGAGAGCATCCTTGAATATAGGTAGCTGGGAAGATGAGTGGCCCCCTCAACGTATTATTAATTATTATGGACCTACTACTTGGGCAGAAGATGGCACTTATGGATATAGAACTCCGATTATATATGCTCAACCGCATTATTAGACTACAGGCGGTAGTTGAGATTATTACTAATGAGACAGCTCAAGTGCTTAATCTTCTAGCTAAGCAAAATACCAAGATGTGATCAGCCATATACCAGAATAGGCTAGCCCTTGATTACTTACTAGCAGTAGAAGGAGGTGTATGCGGAAAGTTTAATCTAAGTAACTGTTGTCTGCACATAGATGATGAAGGGCAGGCAGTGGCTGAACTTACAAGCCACATGGTTAAATTTGAGCATGTACCTACTCAGGTCTGGAATGGGTATAACCTAAGTAGTTGGTTTGGAAGTTGGTATGAGCAGCTTGGAGGAATTAAGACATTAGTAGGAGGAGTAGAATTTATTATATTTTTTTTTGTGCCTCCTCCTGCCCTGTCTAATTCCACTAGTGGTAAGGTCCCTACGTAGCATTATAGAGAGTACTATAGAGAGAAAGACAGCTGCCCATGTAATGGCTGTCTGGAAGATATGATCCCCTAGCCCGAAGAGAATATATTCAGGATGAAGAATGTTGAAGGAGTTTTTAAGATGCTTACAAGGTCTACTCTGGTTCAATGGCTACTTGAGAGATGTAGGTAAAACTGTGATTGGTGATGCATCTGGAATAATGTTATATCAGAGGCATCAAAAGGGGGGAATGTGATGGGATTCCAGCATGGTTAAAATTTAGTAGGCCAAAATCTCCATGTGGCATATGTGTATGTTGTGTCAGTTGGTTAGCTACATGTAGCTAGGATACTGTCATCAGTGTACTGAGCATGTGCAGGAATGCAGGAACTGAAATTGCACTTATTTCCTTTGTCTTGGATGAGCCATGTGGTTTGACTAGATGTACAAGTCTATATTCTGCTCATTGATTGGTCTGAGGAATATAGGAGGGGTTATACTGTATGGGAGGAGATATGCAGTTAACAAAAGTCCCAAGCCACAAGTATATGTCTCTCAGAATGTTGGAACAGGAGTTCATCTGAGACCCGATCGGTAATGTGAATAAAGGCCTGTTACTTCCTGAAGACCTGTGTCCAATATTTCTGTGTTTGGCTTCTGCATGCTTACACTGCAACATGTCAAAATTGTTTTAATTAACCTATTATTAAAATGTTTAGTTGAACAATGAAATCAACAATCTTTTCTTGTGTCACAGCAGATGTACATAATAAACATTTACAGCACAACTATAGCAAAATGTTTGTACAAGAGTGCCTCCAGATGTCTGAATAAAGGTGTTTTAGAAGAGTGGTCTGCTCAATTAACCACTGAACAATCCAGTCTATATATTAATAAGTGCTACCCATTAACCTCTTCACTACAGAGTGATTTATTGATTAAACTTCGCAAAGGTAATTCACTGAAATGCAAATAGCCTTTTACTGAATGGGGCAAAACCATTTGATTGCATACAAGGCCATTTGGACTGCAAAATCCGGACATATGTCAAGCTATTGAACAACTTCCAGATTTTGCTAACCAGTTATTGAACAAGCCTGAATTAGGCTGAATCTTCAGTCAGGCTGAATGCTGCTGAATGGCTGAAATTTGAACCCGAATACTTCAAATACAACCCCGCATTTAAAAAATCTGAACTATTTGCCCAATGACGGCTCTGGCAGCGTCCAGGCAATTAGTTAAAAACCTCAGGGCTTCAGGTGCTAATCATGTGTCAGCTGGTGATTGCTTGATCACAAGCAATCTCATTAAAGTAAAATAAATTAATAAACATGATTGGGAAAAATCCAAAACAAAAAAGAAACAAAATCTACCAGCAGGTGTCTCCTGTTTCGATACAACGTAGTATATTTGCCTGGGTAAAGCCTTATCACAATAACAATCGGTGATAGATTAATTTATTATTTAGAACTTAGATTTTAATATTTTAAATAAAATACAAAAGATAGGAAAATTAGTTTAAAATAAATACAAAGAGCAGGATGTTTAGTCCTATTATTGTCTGGTAATGTATCTTACTTGATAACACAGACAGTAAATGTCTGTTATTTGACAAAGTATCAGTGGGTTGCTAAATGTGGTATATAAGTGTCAGAGTTAAAGGGACACTATAGTCACCAGAACATCTACAGCTTATTGAATTTGTTCTGGTGAGTAGAATCATTATCTTCAGGCTTTTTGCTGTAAACACTGTCTTTTCAGAGAAAATGCAGTGTTTACATTACAGCCTAGTGATAACTTCACTGCCCACTCCTCAGATGGCTGTAAGAGATCCTTCCTGGATCATGGCTGCCTAAAATGCATCCAAACATTCAGTGTCTCCTACCTCTGAATACAGACACTAAGTGGCGTACACATGACCCATGGGGCCCCGGTGCGAAAATTGATCCTTGGGCCACCCCCGCAACACATGATGGCGGGCACCTAGTCGCAGAGGTTGCAGGGCTGCGACCCCAGCGACAGCGGTATGTACGCCAGTGCATGCAGATGCACACACACTTATAGGACCACTACAGACACCAAGATCTCATCAGCTCAATGAAGTGGTCTGGGTGCCTGGTCCCTCTAGTTTTAACCCTGCAGCTGAAAACATAGCAGTTTCAGAGAAACTGCTATGTTTCACTGAGGGTTAATCCAGCCACTAGTGGCTGTCTCATTGACAACTGCTAGAGGAGCTTCCGTGATTCTAAGACACTGAACGTTCATAGGAAAGCATTGAGAAATGCTTTCCTATGGGCGGTTTGAATGCGCGCGCGGCTCTTGCCGCGCATGCGCATTCAGAGCTGAGAGGTGGAGCGATCCCCAGCGCCAAGGGAGTCCGGCGCTGGAGAAAGGTAAGTGCTGAAGACACACACACACTATCATGAACAGATGCATACACACTAGCTAACAGACACACACATTTACTGACAGAGACACACTCAGCGACAGACATACATACACACTCACAAAACACATACTCACTAACAGACATCAAACAGACTCACTAACAGACACACACAAACACACTCAGTAACAGACACACAGTAACACACTCAATAACACACACTCACTGACACTCACTAGCAGACACACACACTAACACTAACACACTAACACACACATACTAACACTAACACACACACACTAACACACACACACACTAACACAGACACATTAACACTAACACACACACTAACACACACATACACATGTTTACCTTTTGGAGTGCTGAGGGGATTCCCTAGGGTCCAGTGGTGCTGCTGGCCCTGGTGTCACCGGGCAGGCAGGCTGGGGGGTGCGCGAAGGAGCACTCTCCCCTGTGTGCTCCCTCTTCAGCTCCCTCGCGCGCCGATTACTGATGCCGGAGCCGGAATATGATGTCATCTTCCGGCTCCGGTATCAGTGCGGTGCGCGAGGGAGCTGAAGAGGAAGCACACAGGGGAGAGTGCTCCTTCGCGCACCCCCCAGCCTGCCTGCCCGGTGACAGGCTGGGGGTGCGCGTCCTGAGTGTTTGTTAACATGTGGGTTATGCTGGGTAGGCGTCCTGAGCCCCTGATGCGCTTTTCGCCAGAGTTGCTCATGTCGCCTCTGATGAGCAACTCTGGCGAAACGCGCGCGTCAGGTTACCTGCCTGAAAGCGTATTTTATCCATATTGTGAATAAAGATTTGTTTATCTGCACCACAGCCTGAAGTCTTCATACTTGCAAAAGATGCCATCACAGTTCAGAGCAGACTTGCCTGCTCTATATTTGTGAGTGTTTTTAGTCAATTTTTAAAATTCCTTTTATATCATACATATTGCCCTATATGCTTGTCCTTTTTCTATTTCTGAGATACCTTTTGGAACCCTGTGACAAGCAATGTGGAATACTCCTTAGTGAGTATAAGAGTATAAGGTGTCCACATCACTATTGTAGTTTTTATTAGAATTTGCACATTATTGCACATATTTGTGTGTTTATTGCACAGTGCACCATGTCACTTTGGGTACAAGCATACTGTCATAATTGTTTTATGTAAAGTTAACTTTTACTATAAGGTATTTATTTTAGTCTTAAAGATACTGTGGAAGAATTCTCGGGTCAGAGATGATGCAGGGACACTCCAAACACTCCAGAAACAGGTAGTTGAAGAACGAAGCTATTTATTGTTTTACAATAGTCAGACAATAGTCAGACAATAGTCTTTGAATACCTGTCTGAGCACACGTTTACAAGCAAAATATATACCACAAATGAAGTATTCCATACATATACAGAGAATACAAAAATTACACCTACATTACTATAGTTAAATCAAATTGTTAAACTAAAACTTATCTCTTACATATGTTATCTAATTATGGGCATTCCTGACATTCCACACGTGTCCTGGTTCTAGATAGTTGCACAGTAGTTCTAACCATGTAAGTACTGAACGTTTCTTAAACATCCCTTCATAAATAGCTTCTACCACATTCCCCCCTTTAATGCTTCAACACCTGGATACAGGTGGCCGATATGCATCATAACCAGAAATACCATGCTAATCTAGACTTGGGTTCTAGGCAAGTGAGGTTACACAGTATCTTCTTGATTAAGGGGTGTATACCTCCAAAGGGCAAGGACATGAGCTGCTGTTTTCCTCTCTATAGTAGCCTCAATTACTACGGAGGGAACGGAGCAGCAACCATGGAATCAAACATGGAAGTAGCATACAAAGTGCCACCAGGAGTAAAAACCCTCCCACAAGAGTTTTCAAGCCCATAAAATAATCAAACCATCCTGTGAACCAACCACTATGGTTTAGTCCATTCCATGTCTGTACTGGAACATGAGCCACTGTCCTTATTTTATCAACAATGTCACTTATGGCCTTCCCTTCATCATTAATCTCAAGGCAACAATTAGACAAGTTAAACTTCCCGCATACACCCCCTTGGCTCACAAATAGTCTAAGGCTAGGCGGTTCTGAAAGCAGACCGCATTCTGGTATTCTGTTTGTCCAACAGCTTCATTGTTCACAATTTCAACTACAGCTTGTAACCTGATTATTCGATCCAACATGTAGACAGGGGTACGATAACCATAAGTTCCATCCTCAGCCCATGTAGCAGGACCATAATAATCAATTATTTGTTCAGGGGGCCACTCATTATCCTTCCATTGACCTATCGTCAGTGCCCTTTGCTGCCTTATGAGCTATTCATACTCCAAGGATCCAAGTATCTCACCCGCCCTTAGGGGAAGCAAGAAGAAGGAAGGTTTCAAAGTTCCTAGAACACAGGCTCCCAACCAATCCGTGGGGAGTTCAAAGAAGGCCTTAAGGCCACAAATCCAATACATATTATTGGGTGCTATCCAAGTGGACCTTGCAGACAAATTGATCCATACATCTTTTAGATGTGGGTAATTACCAAGGGGACGAGGGGATGGTTCAAATGCATTGGTTGCGGATCACCAGGAGGTAGTCCTATCAGAAGAATTATACGTTTGCTGCCAAAGACATGTGAGAGTACATAAAAAAGTCTAAAATTCTGGAACAGATCTACTTATCCACTCATTCTCAATTAGGGAGTTCTTCAACAACCATTAAGATTTGGGACAGGCTACTATGCCTTTCCCTCTCCCTGTTGTAGTACCAGCAAGTCTGTCTCACGTGCTTCCCAGGGCCACTGATCACCTATATTGGTGTCATCATATACATAGCAACTAGTTACATTTAGGGATCTTGCTATGTTTTCAGCTAGGTCAAGAAATAAATTACGAGTGGTGTGAGAAATTTCTATCTGAGATCCTATCTCTTCATAAAAAGATTGAAAAACCTGGTGAGACTCACTGTTTAAGACTTCAATTTCAATATTCAAATATAGTATGGTTCCCAGGCCTGTACCAGAAGCATATATCTGTAAACCATGGAAGGTGCCCCATTTGTACAAGAATACCAGGGGATTAAACAGTGTCAGGTTCAAGGGGTTATAAATTCTGGGACCACAACTAGATGTGGCCGGTATTGTCTGCAGACCCGCAGGTAGGGTATCTGATCCACAGGTGGCCCAACCCACATGACTCCAGTATGAGCAAAAGTTATAACTCACCATTTATGCAATCCCTTATCTTTGGGCACGTCTGCTTATTGTTTAACATATAAGTTCTATCCCATGCCATATCAGTACAGATGGACTCATTTATTCAATATTAATATCACCATAAACTCAAGATGATTTAATGAACCACATGTCCATCAGCATCCATGAATAGCAGACCAAGTTGGGCTCTGAGGGGCAAGATTTTTACACCAGGCCAAGCCCTAAGGTCATATCGGTGTCTAGTGGAGGCTTTGGGCTGGCAAGGAATAATCCGTGCTATGTACGGCACTGGATACTCTTTCCGTCTAGAGGCAGACAGTATGGGTTTAACCAATGGGGGCTACAAAGGGCTGTTTCAAGATTCTTAAATGGTGTATCCAGCGATTAGAGGGGAGGTGGGGGCACCCCCTCCCATAGTGCCGGTTAATAGAATCAATCAGACATGTACTACCAAACACAGGACTGGATCTTTACCATGAATCACACATTTGCTAGTTCCGTGACCTGGATAGGAGTCCTTGGGTGTCCCAGGGTGTACTGAAGGAGGTCCAGAGGAAACAAGGAACTTTTCCGAACAAACAGTCCGGCAGGTGCCAAAGTTACCTTGAGGTAATCCGAACCTGCTCCAGGGCACACCTCACCAAGTAAGACCCAGTTCTTTTTCTTGGTTATAAACCCCTTAATTCCTGGCCAATCGAACCAAAATGTGGAAGAATTCTCGGGTCAGAGATTATGCAGGGACACGCCAAACACTCCAGACACAGGTCGTTGAAGAACAAAGGCTATTTATTGTTTTGCAGCTGAAAAGTCTCAGTCAGACAATTGTCTTGGAATACCAGACTGAGCACACGTTTACAAGAGAACAAAGAATATATACCACAAATTATGTATTCCATAAGTATACAGAGAATACAAAAATTACACCTACATTACTATAGTTACATCCAATTATTAAACTGAAATGTATCTCTTACATATGTTAACTAATAGTAGGCATTCCTGACATTCCACACATGCGCCCTGGTTCAAGATAGTTGCACAGTAGTTTTAACCATGTGAGTACTGAACTTTTCTTAAACATCCTGTAGCTTCTACCACAATACAGCGCACTTTATTTTTCTTTATGTTGATACATGTGATTGGAGCTTTTTTCACATTAACTAGTGCTGCTTTTTTCTAACAAAATTTACCCATTTGTAATATTGTTCAGCATCATACTTTTACTTGTTTTTTTTGTACACTGTAAGTTTTTATTACGGACTCTTTAGAAATCAAAACATTGCAAACAGTGGATCTACTTCCTGTTCCTGCAAGTGCTTGGTACCACCTATATGGCATCTTCTAATATTCGTGCAAGTAACATATTCTATCGTTACATTTGTTCTGATGCATGTAAGTGAGATGCAGGCACAGTTTTAAATAGTCTTTTTTGTTTATTTTGTACAGGAAGGTGGGAGCATTACAAACAAATAGCCCAATTTAAAACCAAATTAGTACATAAAGTTCAGCCTTTCTCATATATGTTTTTGCTGTTGATCCAAAAGTAGGCAAATACCCAGCACTTCCAATTTTGCAACAAACTAGAAGCTATTACCTCACTAATTAAAAATTATATGTCTGTATATTATGTTTTTGCAAGTATTTATCTAATTGTTGTTTAAACATCTGTACAGACTCTTATAAACCCACCTCTACAGGCAGAGAATTACACATCCTTATTTTTATTACTGGAAATAACCCTTTCCTTTGCTTTATACTAAATCTCCTTTCTTCCAGTCTAAATGCATGACCTCATGTTCTAGGTATATTCCTGTTTATGTTTAGATTTTCAGACAATTTGTATTGGCCCAAAATATATTTGTATAAATCTATCATATCTCCTCTAAAGTGACATTTTTCCAAACTAAATAAATTTAAACTCATTAACCTTTCTTCATAAATAAAATGCTCCATTCCTTTTATCAATTTTGTAACCCGCCTCTGCACTTTTTCTCCATTATATCCTTCTTTAGTACCGGTGCCCAAGATTGCACAGTAGATTCAAGATGTGGTCTTAATAGTGATTTATAAAGAGGCAAAATTATATTTTCATTCTGAGAATTAATTCCCCTATTTATACACGATAATACCTTACTGGCCTTAGCAACTGCATATTGACATTGCTTATAGTTGAAAGATAAGTCCTGCGCTCACTCCCATCACTGGGCGGCAGCAAAGACTACAGTACACATCAGCCCCAATATATAGTAAAAACCAAAGAAAAACAAGTTACCTGCACTCTCTCCTTAATCCCTATGTATTTTTAAACAAATGGAGGTTTTTCTAGTTACCTCCAATGGCCATTAGAGGATAAGCCCACCTGCCAACTTCAAGGCAGACCCCAATTCTGTACTGACCAATGTTCTAGAATTTTCATCTGCACCAATTTCTTTTAGTCTGAACACTAATCTAGTATGAGGAACCGTATCAAACGCCTTGGCAAAATCCTAGTAGATCACATCCACTGCAACACTCTAATCTATACTTCTACTTACTTCTTCGTAGAATGCAATAAAGTTATTTTAGCTGGAGTGCCCTGTAGTCCAGCTCCCTGGTCTTATCAGTACCTTGATACAAAACTCCACAGATATAAAAATTCAAAGATGTGCGCACTCATAGGATTTACAATTCAAATTGAAGCCTTTATTGATACAGGTTCTTGAAAACAGTAGTCAACGTTTCAGTTCTGCCTGGACTTTTTTCACGACTGAAACATTGACCATGACTTAATGAATTTGTATCAATAAAAGCATCAATTTGAACTGTAAAACCAACAACTGTTAAACCTACAAGTGTGCTCCTCTTCGAATCTTGGACTTGGGCTAGAAACCAATTACACTATTACACTACAAAGGTTAATTAGATTAGTGTGAATGCAGTTCTGTGGTGCAAACAAGGATGGGGACAGAAAATAATAAGGGCTGATAATCACATGGGGATTTAAAGGAGTGACAGGACAGCCAGTTTGAACTGGTCTGGAGTGTCCCTGGAATTACGTCTTACTGGAAAAACAATAAGACAAGAAAAAAGGGGGAATGGGAAAGGCACATAAAACCTGGAAAATCAATACATACAATTTAATACATATAACTAAATCATATGCGGAAACATACAGGTACTCATAATAACACAATATTAAATAAAAAAACAAATTGTCTCTGGGCACTGGGATTCTGTTGTAATACAACAAGCGTCCAGGGTCCAGGGAGTAGACCCACAGTCTGTGGGCAAGAGGCTAGCCTTTACGCCTCTCCAGATGGCTGTGGCACAGGAGCGTCTGTCACTATATATATATATATATATATATATATAACTGTGACGAAGTGCCCTTCGCCACTTGTGCCTGGAGAGGACTGCTTGCCCGCCTCTTGCCCTGTGACTATGGCCCCTGGTTTGTATTGCCCTTTAAAGACATGATTTGGGCATAATGGATTTGTGTTGTGCTGCTGCTGGCCCTTTAAGAACCATCTGGGGACATACTGTGGAGTTACTGGGTGGCCACCATTTCCTGTATCAGAAGCACATGGTGAGAACAATGGATGGCGGCCATTTTAACTCACAGACACTGTTTGGACTTTTCAACACGGTGCCATCTCGCCAGTATTTGTTGCACAGAGACATCGTGCGGTGGTTTTGAACTATACAGCAGGGGACACATTATACAGTGATTGTATTTCATTTAGCCTGTATATGTTCTGCAGAATCTGCATTAAACTGTATTTTCCAAAGTACTGAACGGATCTGGGTGAATTTTGGATATGTGGTTATGGGGTTATTGCATGTTTTGGGGTCCCTGTGTGTTTTATGAAACTGTATTATTTCTGGCCAGCAGATAATTGAGCTTTGTATATTGTAGAAACTCAATTATCTAGCCTGGCCCAGAGGAGGAGTTTTGTGTTGCATAAATTGTGAGTTCTGTGTGCCAGTAAATCAGTCTTGTTCCAGCATTAAGCCTTGGCTCATGTTTTGGGGAAGGGATACCTACACTCTGGGGATTGCTATAATCACTTACTCCCCAGAGGAAGCTCTTGCAATAGCTTGATTTGTTCCTGTTCCTGCTCTCTGGGGAAAGAGAGGTTCACCCACTGGAAGCTGGATCCTGGCCTTGGGTCCAGGGTGGGTGAAAACAGCAGAGACCCCGGCGCAGTTGCATCGCTGGAAGTGGGGTCTGCAGTGCTGATGGTGTCGGTTGGAGTGCTTGGAGTCCTCGGCAAGCGCTAGGAGCATCGATTGGCGGAGGTACTCAGTCGGAGTGCCAGCGTTCCGTCACAATAACATTATATATGATATGGATGTTTGTCCTGGTGAAAGTTTCATATAGAAACTGAAATGTCAACCTTTTTTATATATATTTTGGATTAAAAGTTAAGTTTTGTTTTTAATCAAAACAGAGTTCCTGGAGTGCTATCTTTCATCACAATTTTATACACTGCAACCTGGATTTAACTAAGCAAATAGGTAAGATAAATATTGGATAGTTACTGCATGGGCAATTATCTTTCAGCTGGCAACAAATTATTTAACCCTAACTGATGCAATAAGTAGCTTCTCATTTCTTAAACAACCATGTCGAAACATACATCCCGTGGTTGTGAAAAAGATGTTAGTCTGTTTGAGAAGGGTCAAATCATTGGCGGGCATCAAGCAGAGAAAACATCTAAGGAGATTTCAGAAACTACTAAAATTGGGTTAAGAACTGTCCAACACATCATTAAAAACTGTAAGAATAGTGGGGAACCACCATGATGGGTGCATCAGAGTAAGAAGAGAGACAGATGAAGTGATGCACCCATCATGCCTAATGCCTGTGGGGGCAGTGCTATGATCTGGGGTTGCTGCAGTTGGCCAGGTCTAGGTTCAGCAACATTATGTGCCCAAAGAATAAGGTCAGCTGACTACCTGAATATACTGAATGACCAGGTTATTCCATCAATGCATTTTTTCCCCGATGGCACCGGGATATTCCAAGATGACAATGCCAGGATTCATCTGGTTCAAATTGTGAAAGAGTGATTCATGGAACATGAGACATGATTTTCATAAATGGATTGGCCACCACAGAGTCAAGACCTTAACCCCATTGAGAATCTTTGGGATGTGCTGGAGAAGGCTTTGCGCAGTGGTCCGACTCTCATCATCAATATAAGATCTTGGTGAAAAATGAATGCAACACTGGACAGAAATACATCTTGTGACATTGCAGAAGCTTATTGAAACAATGCCACAGCGAATGTGTGCCGTAATCAAAGCTAAAGGCGGTCCAACAAAATATTAGTGTGTGAGACCTTTTTTTTTTGGTGGCGGCTTTTGGTTTGGCCAGGCAGTGTATGTTATGCTGATAAGCACCGGGCTAGTGAAACTATACCTTGGAGTGCAAGTTCCAGGATTGTTTTAAGTTTTATATATATATATATATATATATATATATATATATACATACACCACAACCTCAAACACATCCAAAGTTTTAGAAAATAAAATACTTAACACAGCAATTAATGGCTCACTTCTCCCAGGATTTTCTAGTCCTGATACACATAAGAATAAATACAAATATACAGTAACACATATAACATATAACCACATAGTGTAGCACTGTTTAGATAATTACACCAAATATGTTTAATGAATTGCACTCACAAGCAAGTTAATGCCCCAAAGCACCTGACACGTCTCAATTCTAAAATCAAAAATCAAAATATAAAAACCACATATTGCAGCAAATTCTTTATCTCAAAAAAGAGAGTTTAATGCACTTAACATGGTTAAAAACATTCACATCACATAAAACTTCATCAGACGGTTTCCAAGTCACCACGCCACGCGTGACATGTTTCATCTGATAAGTCTTCCGTAGGGGCTTCCAAATCAGTGGTAGATTGCAATAAAGTGCAAGTGAATCAATTAGAACCAGTACATTCATAAAGTCAGCAAATGAGTGCATTGACATTGTGCACATTTGTCCTAAATTAACACTGGTTATCCCATTGTATCTTCAAGGGAGCATTTTAATGGAAAATTACCAGCCAGACAAGAGATTGATTCAAAACAGTTTTCCATTGTCACTCATTTTTGTCGAGGTCAAAGAAATCATTAGCAGGTAACCAATATAATCATTCATGAAATCCTGTCCTTACACATATCTTATCTTTGAGCAACGCACTCCCAGGTGTCTTGTTTTTTGCATTTATTAGCTGAAATCTGAAAGCGATATTTCAGCAGGTAAAGGGGCTAAATGACATGGCATGCAGCTGTGGTAAAGAGCCATTGTCTTCATTTAATATCAACATTTGCAGTAAATGTGTACCAAAGTCAATAGAGATGGTGCTAAGAAAGCAACGATTTGTAACTTCCTTTCTCAAGGAATTAGTTCATTGACTCTTCTGGGATTGAGTGAGAAATCAATACCTTGACATGGCCTTGAGTTCTTATTCTGTGTATTTTGCTGTCAAGTTCCTTCTCAAGACAATTTCTGAAGCCAAGCGCTTTTCAGGGATATTGCTTTTTTTCCATCTTTTAGATTTGCACCCCCTCCTCCCCCGGCAGTCTGATTAATTAGTTCAGAAACACACCCTCTGTGACATTATTTAATAGGCAGACTGTGATAAAACAGTCTAATTTACAAGCTGTATGACATGACATTATGTACATTATAATATTTACATGTACATAAAGCAAATATAAACCCCACACACAATTACAAATATTAGGTGAATTATCCCCAAACTGTACATGCCATGCAAAACTGAATTAAACGCAGCATGGGAACAGACATGTGTTCATTATGTCTAGGTTTATTTGAAGCACATATGACAAAGAGATAAGCAGTGTATAGAAATGAAAATAAGACTGGTGTATTATAATGTGTTTTATTATTTAATGCAGAACACCAAAATATACCACAGTGCTGAACAATAGATGTGCTATGTATTTTAATGTGCGTCTGTATGTGTGTACACTTAATAGACAGGTGTTAGGAGCAGAGAGATAGATAGCTATAGAAGGTATATTATAGTCACCAGAACAACTACATCTTAATTTAGTTGTTCTGATAAGTATAATATGTCCCTGCAGGGTTTTTGCTGTAAACACTACCTTTTAAGAGAAAATTATTTTAAGCAGGTTTTTATAAAACACCTATACCAGAAGCGTGGGGAAAAGGCAGTGTTTACATTGCTCCCTAGGGACACCTCCAGTGGCAGTCACTCAGGCGGCCAGTAGAGATGCTTCCAGGGTCTGACGTTCAGCGTCTCCAAGCGCTGAACTTTTTTATATAGATCCATTGATTCAATGCATCTCTAAGAGATCCTGATTGGCTAAGGTGGCTAAGCTCCGTTTCCTTGGCTGAAATCATCAGAATTGACAATCTCAGCCAGTTTGGGGCCAACGCCATCATACCCGCACGGTGCTGGAATAAAGGTGAGTCTTTACTCTATTTAAGGGGGAAAAGGTGAGCCTGGGCGCTAAATAGTGTTTTTTTTTACACAATAGGGTCAGGAATACACTTTTGTATTCCTGACCCTATATTGTGCACATGGTAATATTGTCCACATGGTTATTTTCAACAGTATAGCAGACATTTTTATATGGTGCTGAACCTAATGTACTAGGCTCAGGCTTTTAGAGTGTCAACATTTTGCATTCACATAGTCAACTATCCCAGCTCCACAGCATTTCAAACGGGTAGGTCTTTCTTTTTTGATTTGTTTGATATCCCTGAGAGCCAAGTATTTTTGTGTAAAAGGTTAAGCAATAAACCTTCTTTGCTCATATTTACCAAGGGTGACAATATGAGTGGAGGTGAGCACTGTATATAAGGGACCAGATTGTTCAGGGAGACAAGATTGTCATCAGGGTGGCCAGATTATTTATAAATCGGGATAGGCAACCCTTGGCACTCCAGATGTTGTGAACTATATCTACCCTGATGTTAGATCTTCCAGCTTTATTACTGTAAGAGCATTATAGGAGTTTTAGTACACGAGATCTGGGGTGCCGAAAGTTGCCTGCCCTGCTCTAGGGTGCCAATTTGTCACAAGAGTATCACCAGTGCCCAGAGGGAACCTTATTGTCAGGTATTGTTGCTATACAACTTTTGTTTCGTCTGTCGTGAAAAAAGAATTCTGGAAAGACATGCATTTGTATGTTCCTGCACCTGGATAACCGAGTAAAGTGGTTTGAAAGGCAAGGACTAGTATCTGTATGGAACCCTTAGTACCAGTGTTTGCGAGTGCTTTGAAAAAGAGTACAGAATTATATAAAAAAACACAATGCAGAGCGGGAGTTCATTCCTAGAGCAAGAGAGAAAACAGAAGCATTACTATTATTATTACTATTTTTAACAACGAAGGGGATGTGAATGGTGAATTAAAAGAACTGAGGGTGAACCCAGTTTTTCATTTCATTCAAGGAGGAGCGCAGGGGAAATCATTGCTCAAGGGGAGAGGGGGGGGACTTCACTGATTCTTGAACTGGGTCACTTTGCTGTTTGCAGTGTTCTTCAATCCTGTCCTCAGAACCAATCTAAAGGTTTCACATTCCTACTGGTGAACAGGTGTGGTAATACACTGTGCTGCAGCAGGTATAATGAGAAATCCTGGACTTTTTCTTTTGGGGAGAGAGCCTAGAGGCAGTTTTGAGGAAACCAGCAATTGGAATTAGGGGAACATTTTCGGTTCGGTTCAGCATTCCGAAATTCGTGACTTTCGCAATTCTGGACTTAGGCAATTCGGCACTTCAACACTTTGGAACTTCGGTACTTCAACACTTTGACACTTCGGAATTTTGGAACTTTGAGAATTTCGGAATTTCGGGACTTCGGCACTTCGGGACTTCTCTTGCAGCCGCTTAATAGATAACTCCCTAATTCCCACAGTATTAGGGAGTTATCTACCAAAAGGCTGAAAGACCTAAATTGGTCTTTCAGCCAAATTTACTAATACTAAGTAAAAATTACTTAGTATTAGTAAATTTTGCCCCTACCCACTATACCGCGAGAAGGGGCATGTCTAGTAAACAGTGAGCAGCCTGTGGCCCCCTTTAGTTTAAAAGTCCCCACTCGTGCGTCGCGGGAGGGGCTTGGGAGGGGCGACCTTTTTTTTTTTTTAACAGTGAGCAGGCTGCTCACTGTTTAATAGACATGCCCCTACTCGCAGTATAACGAGTAGAGGCATAATTTACTAATACTAAGTAATCTTTACTTAGTATTAGTAAATTTGGCTGAAAGACCAAATTAGGTCTTTCAGCCTTTTAGTAGATAGCTCCCTAATATCATGGGAATTAGGGAGTTATCTACTTATTCATTCCTGTCATTACATTGACTGGCTAAGTAACTTACATTTTATATGAATGTATGTTACTTGATTGTTGTAAGTGTTGCAAATGCTTACAGCTGAATCCTGGCTATG
The DNA here is from genome assembly GCA_933207985.1 of Pelobates cultripes. Taxonomy (NCBI): domain Eukaryota; kingdom Metazoa; phylum Chordata; class Amphibia; order Anura; family Pelobatidae; genus Pelobates; species Pelobates cultripes. The sequence continues at coordinate 227,376,103 of OW240912.1, read as the reverse complement.
TTTGTATACTTTTTAATTAAAATTGTATACAATGTAACATTCTTCTTCTTTCACTGGGAAAGTATATTAGTACTTAAAGGACCACTATAGTGCCAGGAAAACATACTCGTTTTCCTGGCACTATAGTGCCCTGAGGGTGCCCCCACCCTCAGGGTCCCCCTCCCGCCCGGCTCTGGAAAGGGGAAAGGGTTAAAAACGTACCTTTTTCCAGCGCTGGGCGGGGAGCTCTCTGCCTCTGATCCTCCTCCGTTCCTCCTGCTGGGCTGAATGCGCACGCGCGGCAAGAGCTGCGCGCGCATTCAGCCCGTCGCATAGGAAAGCATTTACAATGCTTTCCTATGGACGCTTGCGTGCTCTCACTGTGAAAATCACAGTGAGAAGCACGCAAGCGCCTCTAGTGGCTGTCAATGAGACAGCCACTAGAGGAAATAGGGGAAGGCTTAACCCATTCATAAAGAGAAAATAGTAGAGAAACTGCTATGTTTATGAAAAAATGGGTTAACCCTAGAAGGACCTGGCACCCAGACCACTTCATTAAGCTGAAGTGGTCTGGGTGCCTAGAGTGGTCCTTTAAGTAATACTGTGCTTTGGAACCTCAGCACTTTGACACTTCGGAACTTCGGCAACTTCGGAACTTCGGCACTTCAACACTTCGGAACTTCGGCAGTTCGGCACTTCGGAAATTCGGTAATTTTGGAACTTCGGGACCTCGGCAATTCGGCACTTCAACAATTCGGCACTTCGGCAATTCGGACATTCGGAAGTACTACAATGTCGAAATTCGTCCGAATTCATATTCAGACCGAAACGAATTGCACATGTCTAATTGAAATATTATTTGGTACATAACAGAATATATAAGTATTGTGTAATATTGGGAAACATAATTTTATGGCAGATAAAAGCCATTTGGCTTATATATTTTTCCATTATCTACCTAAAAATCAAATGCCTTCTATTGTTTTAGCTGATGAGGGCAGCAGTTGGTCAGTACAAAGCTATCTTGAACACAGTGCTGAACTCTGCTACATCATCTATTATCACTCTGTGCATTTACTGACCTGTAAATATATTTAGATTTATAGATATACAATCCAAGGGATGGGGGAGAACACTGTAGGACAGGGGAGGGGGAGAACACTATGGGACAGGGAAGGGGGGAGGACACTATGGGACAGGGGAGGGGGGAGAACACTATGGGACAGGGGAGGGGGGTTGGAAAAAACACTAAAAAAGAGGGAGGTGAGAGGAACGTTAAGATGGAAAGAACACTATGGGACAGGGGAGGAGGAAAGAACACTATGGGATGGGAGGGGGAAAGAACACTATGGGACTGGAGGGGGGGGGAGAAAAAATACTAGAGGGAGAAGAACACTAAAAAAGAGGGAGGGTAGAGGAACATTAAGTGGGGGGATCACTAAAAGAGAAGGGGGAAAAAGTCAAATATTAAAATTTTAGGGAAAAAAACTTTTTAAAAATCATTTGAGGAAAAAAATCATTTTCGGTTTTCGGTTTTCGGCCAAGGGCATCCTGAATTTTCGATAAATAAAACGAAGAGACCCTTGAAACAAGGGGATCCCAAAAGTAGCTCTGAGCACACAGAAGAAACATATGTGATTACCAGATAATAGGAGAGAGAAGGGGGATTATATGTAAATGGGTAAAAGGATGGTAAAGGTGGAAGGGAGTAGACAAAGTAAACCCTATCTTCACCTTATACCACTCACAGCTTACTATCTATTGGAGAGGGATTAAATATCCCCAAAATCCACAACAAAAAATGTCACAATGTATGGTGAGAGATAAAAAAGGGGTCCAACCACTCCTCCCAATATGAATGGTAATGCCTCCTAGATCTCAGGATACACAGGCTGAGTGGACTGATAAAAGCTAGTAACCCAGAAAGAATATATGTAGTGCCCCCACTAACGTTAGGCAGACAGATAAAATCCTGTAAACTAAATTGGGTAGACAGACCCAGTGTAGACAAACCCCGTACCAAGTCCAGAGAAGCCCCACAGGACTAAAGCTGCCTGCCTAGAAATTTTATACAAGCTGGTAAACTAACTGACTTAACCCAACATACTGACTACCTAAGTCAGCGTGAATACACACCGTCGTCAGGAGTTATTACATGTGCATGTCCCACTGAGCAGGTTAAGTACCTGCATAATCAGGGAGAAATCCTTCCAGCTGATCCGATGTGCTAAAGGGGGTGGGCGAGTGACGTAAAGTTACCACTCCCCCTTGCCGCATCATATGTTATGGTGTGTGACCATTGGAGTATAACTAAGTCAATCAC
>OW240912.1:227346088-227373701 GCA_933207985.1 Pelobates cultripes | reverse complement strand
TGCAGGGGGAGGGTGCACGGTCGGACACACCTCCCCCCGGCATCGCGGCTGGCGTGAAGTTGATTGACAGGTTACGAAATTAATCGTCACGCCTGCTGCCAGTGTTTAAAACATAGGCTGAATGTCCCTAAGGTAATAGAAAAGTTAAGGGGTATAACTTAACCCCATCATATCACGTATCCTCTATATATAGTGGTGCTAATAGCAATACAAATACCCTCTGCTGTTAAAGCCTAGCGATCTAATGCTTCCACCATCAGTCCATTAGTATAAAAGTTACTCTATGTGGATGCCCACATAGCAATATAGAGGAGGGATTATACATAATTGACCCTCTATAGTATTATTAGAGTGTATACTGACGCCAGTTGGTTGCTAAATTCTAAACTCAATGTGACTCACACTATGAAAAGTGAGACAGAAAAAGTTCCAGTATAACAATGTTCTTATACTGAATATAATAGAGTATAGAAAACTATTAATACTGAGTGGTCTTAAGTAACGACAACCATTTCAATCAGGCATATAATATAATCAGGTCAAAACCGGTTGGGATCTATGCAACTAAATAATGAAAAATAAAAAAGCTTTAATTATTTACATATAAACATATTTACAGACAGCGATTAAAATAAGGTAGAACAGGTGGGTATATATATTCTGTTGATGGAAATACCTACAAGTCTACAGAAATGATGAAAACGAAAAACCTTCCTTTAGTCCCTGTGGTGAAAGTGTTTTCAGTTTATATATCCAGTAAGATTCTCTTTGCTTTAGCTTACGATCCCAATACCCTTTGCATTGGGTTTGGGTTATGAGTTCTATGCCCATAAAGCGTATCTTACTGGATGAGTTGGCATGATGTGCCTTGAGATGCCTTGAGATGGGAGTTTACAATTTCCTTCTAACTGAATTGACATGTTCTCTAATACGGAACTTAAAGGACGGAAGGTCTTTCCGACATACTTAATTCCGCAGGAACATGTCAAAAGGTAAATCACTCCCTCTGTGCGACAGTTGAAGAAGGACTGTACAGAATGAAGGTCCTGGTTCAAACTGTCAGAAAAAACCCTGGTTTTCTTGGCTATATATTGGCAGGCACTACAATGGGCACACTTGTATGTGCCTTTAGGTAGATATAGTTTAGGAGACCTACTGGGGGGGCCAAAATGACTAGGTACCAGTAGATCTTTAAAGTTCTTCCCTCTTCATGCCGTAACAGAAGGGAATGGTGAGATAACTGACTTAATATGAACATCTGATGTCAGAATTGGCCAGTATCTACCAAGGATTAACAGCATTGTATGCCAACCTGCATCATACGTCCCAATACATCGAATCTGATGGCTTGGGCATGAAGTTTTATCCTGAAGAAGTTTCACTCTATCCAAGTTCAGTGCCCTAGAGTATGCCCTTTTAAGGACTCTATTGGGGTACCCTTTATCTTTGAAGGATTTCTGTAGGCTACCAGCCTTTATTTTGAAGGGTTGAACAATTTCTGCGCATCCTGAATTTTCGGTTTAGGTTTTGGCCCAGAATTTTATTTCGGTGCATCCCTATTTGTCACACACTGTACACCACATTTGCAGATGTGCAAGAATATGATTCCTTAATGTTGTATGATATGTTGTTGTGTCTGGCTGTGTTATTGCTACATATATGTTGACACAGTTTGCAGAGTGATTTGTTGCATTGTACAGTGCCATTCTGTGTGAGCTCCTGTTCTGTGGTCAATTTTCTGCGGACCAATCTCTGTCTCAGGTTGGGCGGTTGTTTGAATGCTAGTATGGGGGGTTCGGGAAATATTTCTTTGAGTGTGGGGTCCTCTGAAATGAATGGTTGTAGCTCTTTAATAATTTTACGTACTCCTTCTAGAGCTGGGTTGTATGTAACTACTATATATAAAAGTGAGTACACTCACATTTTTGTAAATATTTTTTCATATCTTTTCATGTGACAACACAGAAGAAATGACACTCTGCTACAATGTAAAGTAGTAAGTGTACAGCCAGTGGCGTACACATGACCCATGGGGCCCCGGTGCGAAAATTGATCCGTGGCCCCCCCCCGCGCTTACTCTGCGTGAGGCCGGGGCCACAACACAAGGCGGCGGGCACCTGGTTGCAGGGCTGCGACCCCTGCGACCGCGGTATGTACGCCAGTGCATGCAGATGCACACACACTTAAAGGACCACTACAGACACCCAGATCACATCAGCTCAATGAAGTGGTCTGAGTGCCAGGTCCCTCTAGTTTTAACCCTGCAGCTGAAAACATAGCAGTTTCAGAGAAACTGCTATGTTTCACTGAGGGTTAATCCAGCCTCTAGTGGCTGTCTCATTGACAGCCGCTAGAGGAGCTTCCGCGATTCTAAGACACTGAACGTCCATAGGAAAGCCGTGCATGCGCATTCGGAGCTGAGAGGTGTAGGGATCCCCAGCACCAAGGGAGTCCGGCGCTGGAGAAAGGTAAGTGTTGAAGACACACACACACACTCTCACGAACAGACGCATACACACTAGCTAATAGACACACACATTTACTGACAGAGACACACTCAGTGACAGACATACATACACAAAACATACACTCTCACTGACAAACACACACTCACCAACAGACATCAAACAGACTCACTAACAGACACACACAAACACACTCAGTAACAGACACACTCAGTAACAGACACACACAGTAACACACTCACCGACACTCACTAGCAGACCACACACTAACACACACTCTAACACACACACACTCTAACACACACACACACTAACACACACACACACACATGTTTTTTTTAAATGTAATCTCCCAGCCTCCTTACCTTTTGGAGTGCTGAGGGGTTTCCCTGGGGTCCAGCGGTGCTGTTGGGCTCCTGGGCGGCTGGTCCCCCGGCGGGCAGGCTGGCGGGTGATACCAGGGCCAGCCTCGGGGGGCCCTGAGGTGGTCAAATCCAGGGCCCCCCAGGAGAAGAGGCTGGCCACAGTGGGTACAGACCGGGTTGCAGGGGCGGCTGGGCCCCCCGGTATGTACGTCACTGTGTACAGCCCGTATAACAGTTTAAATTAGCTGTCCCCTCAAAATAACTCAACACACAGCCATTAATGTCTATACCGTTGGCAACAAAAGTGAGTACACCCCTAATTGTAAATGTCCAAATTGGGCCCAATTAGCCATTTTCCCTCCCCGGTGTCATGTGACTCGTTAGTGTTACAAGGTCTCAGGTGTGATTGGGGAGCAGGTGTGTTAAATTTGGTGTTATTGCCCTCACACTCTCTCATACTGGTCACTGAAAGTTCGACATGGCACCTAATAGCAAAGAACTCTCTGAGGATCTGAAAAAAAGAATTGTTGAGCTACATAATGATGGCCTAGACTATAAGAAGATTGCCAAGACCCTGAAACTGAGCTGCAGCACAGTGGGCAAGAACATACAGCGGTTCCACAGGACAGGTTCCACTTAGAACAGGCCTCACCATGGTCGACCAAAGAAGTTGAGTGCACGTGTTCAGCGTCATATGCAGAGGTTGTCTTTAGGAAATAGACGTATGAGTGCTGTCAGCATTGCTGCAGAGGTTGAAGGAGTGGAGGGACAGCCTGTAAGTGCTCAGACCACACACTGCATCAAATTGGTCTGCATGGCTGTCGTCCCAGAAGGAATCCTCTTCTAAAGATGATGCACAAGAAACCCTGCAAACAGTTTGCTGAAGACAAGCAGACGAAAGACATGGATTACTAGAACCATGTCCTGTGGTCTGATGAGACAAGATAAACTTATTTGGTTCAGATGGTGTCAAGCGTGTGTGGCGGCAACCAGGTGAGGAGTACAAAGATAAGTGTGTCTTGCCTACAGTCAATAACACAGCCAGACACAATAACAAATCGTACAACATTAAGGGATCATATTAGTGCACATCTGCGAATGTGGTGTACATGATATAGTGTACAGTGTGTGACAAAGGGTGCTATATTGGAGAAACTGGCCTTGAGCTGCATCTCAGAATGAATCTACGCAGACACTCAATCAAGAACCACAAGGAAAACGGATATTGCACCCTTGTTGGCCATCACTTCACCCAGACTGGTCACTCCATCCAGAACCTCAGGATTAAAGTTCTTAAAGGGATTGTCAAAGACTCTCATGAACGAAATACATTTGAGATGAATATGATCACACATTTCAACACCAGAAATGAAGGACTTAATGTAGACTCTGGCTTTCTCACACACCACCAAAACTTTTTATAAACACACATCTTAATGTCTTATATAGTTCTACTTCAATATTTTCGTTTCACCTTTTTGGATCAATTCATATACATACATATATGCAGCTATTTATTTGCATGATCTGCTCTGCTGTTTTCTTTTTTTCTTTTATTTACTTTTTCTGGCTATTCTTAGCCAACCTGCACCTTTCCTTTTCAAGCACATCTTCTGCTATTTATGACACCCCACTCGCCCTCTCTCCCCCTCCCCTCCTCTCCCTGCCATTCTCTAACATCAGTTGTTTTAAGTGTTAAACTCTATCAGATTATATATATTCTTACTCATTTAACCTCCAGGTTCTTCAAATTCTGTCATAGCAACCCTCTTGCCATATAAAGCATCACCCTTTTCAACTTTGCTAAATGGCTGGTTATATTTGTGTATTTATAAGTGCTGAGTTTCTGGAAAAGCAAGCACTTGCACTCAGCCAAAGATGGATTTAATAGGTATTTAAAAGCCTGGGATAGAGTCTCCTGGGGAGCATTTATGTTCTATGTTGGATGTTTTTGCAGGATATTTAACACCAAGACATACTGAACACATTCTGCTTATAGTTAGGTTCACAACAGGTACTAAGTAAAGGGCACAGAGAGGCTAACATTCAATATGGATAAATGACTGAAGGCACATATAGTCAAACAATAAGCAAACATTTTTTTGACTTCTGCTGCCTAAAAGGCACTGCTTTGTAACATTACATTTTTATAGTGAGTCAGCAATAATACATTAGGTAGGAATAGTGGATAGAAAATAAGAGGATGGCAAATACAAGCCTTCCATTTTACAAAGTAGCAAGCAAGTTAAGCTGTTATTCATTATATCTGCAGTCAGAAGTCAGTAGACACAGAACTTGAGGTTGTGATCTATTTCATACAGTTGACCTATCAACTTGTCTATCTGCACACAAATTGAGCTGCAGCATCGAAAAAAAGTGTCACTTTCTTCAGCAATAACCTGCAGGTCAGAATAACCTATGTCACAGAATTTGTTTTAGGATCAACGTTACATTAAAGAAACAATAAATTGGTCTTTGTATTTTCTTACACTTGTCAAAAAATGCTATATATATAGTTAGGATTTTAAAATTATTTGCTAATGAGTAATGCTGAAACACAGCACTTTAATTCTTTCAGCACCAACGTAATATAATAGAAATAATCCTTGTACAGCGCTACGGAATCTGATGGTGCTATAAAAATAATAAAATAATAATAATAATAATAATATTTAACCCCTTAAGGACACATGACATGTGTGACATGTCATGATTCTCTTTTATTCCAGAAGCTTGGTCCTTAAGGGGGTAAACATGTGTAACGCCTTTCTTTTTCCCTGACTTTGGTATGCGTGATCCGCAGTTATACTCTTGTCTTGGGAACCTACCTTACTGAGAAGATAAAACCCACTACTTATCTACTCACAGACACTATTAAACAAAGTGCTTTCTTATTAAACTGTTGCGGTATATGGGGGAGGCTGGTGTGCCTGTGTGTGATGGTTAAGTGTTGTGTAGTGGCTGAGTGTTGTCTGTGGAGGAGAGCCTGAGTGTGGCTGAGTGCTTTGTGTTTGTGGTGAGAAGAGGGATAAGAGGTTTTTTATTATCCTCTTTCTGCTTACCATTTGGAGGAAATATTATCCCTGGTGCTCCAGTGGAGGGCATTCCTGGTGGTCCGATGCAGATTGTTTCCTAAGGCCTTGTGCTGGCTGGCCCTCGCGGTGGCCTAAATTGCCTTAGGCCAGAGTTACTTGTTGGGTTCTCGGTCTATGACCGAGGGCCTGACGTCGGGAGGGGGCCCGGCGGCTTGCCCTGTGTGCCACCTGGTGCGGGACCCCTCCAATCTGCCCAGAGAGCTAACCTTCAGTCTACAGTGTGAGCTGCAGACTGAAGTGTCTCGCGATCTGCAGCCTATCAGACCGCTGCCGCAGGTTACCACGGCAATGCTCTGTCTTCTGGAGATCGCAAGACTCCTATCACGTGGTCTGCAGCTCACACCCGGCGGAGCTGCAGACCGGATAGGGAGCCCACTGGACCACCAGGGAGCCAGTACATAGGACCACCAAGGAAAAAGGCATTTCTCTCGCCACATATCACCCCTACTTCCCAAACAGCGACCTGTTACCCCCTACTCCCCTCACTGCCACCTGTCACCACCTACTCCCGTCACTGCCACCATTCACCCCCTACTTCCCTCACTGCCACCTATCATCCCCTCCTTCCCTAAGTGCCACCTGTCACCCTCTACTACCCTCACTGCCACCTGTCACCCCCTACAATCCTCACTGTCACCTATCACCCCCTATTCCCTTGACTGTCATCTGTCACCCCCTACTAACCTCACTGCCACCCGCTCCTTCCCTAACTGCCACCTGTCACCCTCTACTACCCTCACTACCGCATGTCACCCCTACTCTCCTCATTGCAACCTGTCACCCCCCAGTCCCCTCACTGCCACCTGTCACCCCCTACTACTCTCACTGCAACCCCCTCCTTCCCTAACTTCCACCTGTCATCCCCTACTCCCCTCACTGCCATCTATCACACCCTACTTCCCTCACTGCCATCTGTCACCCCTACTACCCTCACTGCCTCCTCTCACCTCCTACTACCCTTACTGCCACCCCCTCCTTCCCTAACTGCCACCTGTCACCCTCTACTACCCTCACTGCCGCATGTCACCCCTACTCTCCTCATTGCAACCTGTCACCCCCAGTCCCCTCACTGCCACCTGTCACCCCCTACTACTCTCACTGCAACCCCCTCCTTCCCTAACTTCCACCTGTCATCCCCTACTCCCCTCACTGCCATCTATCACACCCTACTTCCCTCACTGCCATCTGTCACCCCTACTACCCTCACTGCCTCCTCTCACCTCCTACTACCCTTACTGCCACACCCTCCTTCCCTAACTGCCACCTGTCACCCTCTACTACACTTACTGCCACCTGTCATTCCCTACTTTTCTTACAGCCACCTGTCACACTCACCTTGTCAATTTAACCCCTTTAACCTGTCACATTCACCTCCCCTTTCCCTATCACACTCACTCCGCCAACAATGCCACATTAACCCCAACCCTGTGATACTCACCTCCCCAACCATGCTATATTCACCCTGTCACATTAACAGTTTAATCCTGTCACACTTACCTCCCCCACCCTGTAACACCCCCTCCTCCAACCATGTTACACTTGCCCCCCATCCCTGTCTCATTTACCCCTTCACCCTGTCACACTCACCCTGCCACATTTACCCCTTTACTCACCCTGTCAGAGTCAACCCTGAAGACAATCACAATACACACAAAGGCATAAAACATAGCTTCACCATAAACAAAGTGCACAAAGGCCACAGGCAGCCCCCCATATATATCACATACATGCATAAATATACAATAGATGGGGAAACACATATAAGATTATATACATGTAAAGGATTATAGAATATATGGGGAAAATGTCTATGACATTGTTTTCTTATCTGTAACTTTATTTGGTAAATTATTTTTTAAAAGCCCAACCAAAATTTAGTTTTTTGTTTTCAATAACTGCTTCACACTGGCACTTATGTATACATGAGGGCCAGGCTAAACAGCCATACCCTGCAATCTTGTATAAATGATTAGCATAATTGCAATTTAAATTTGTTTATTGCAAATTATGCCATAACTATAGTCAGAGAGCTCGCAAAGGAGCGGCACAGGATGCCGTGACAATGCAAGCATCTGAAGATGAATACAGAGACTTGCTCTCTGTATCTAATGCTGCAAGCCCACCATTCAATATATCTACAGCTTCTTATACACACACAAGGCAACCCCTCTTTTTTTTCACTAATGGTGTTAGTGGGGGCCTCATGTTTGAGTTTTGCCTAAGGCCTCGCAAAGTCTAGAGCCGTCCCTGCATATGTGGCAGATGACTTTAAGAGCTCTCTTGTGGTCTGATTGCTCAGTCAATGACTCCGAGCATTGGCTTTGGTGCTCTTTAAGAAACACGAGAGGACTACGAGGGAGCTCTTAATGTTATCTGCACCTGGTAGAAGTACAGGCCACAATGTTCCTTTGTAGCAATAAAGGGCCCCGGGGCTGAGTAGGGAGATCTGTTAATCTGCTGTTGGCTTAAACAGGGGCACCACACATACAGAGCCAGAGTTCTAGTCTAGTCACAGGCCCTAGTCAGCCGCTTTATGCATCACCGGGTCTTTGGGAGCTAGATACACAAAGTAGTGAGGGAGGCTGGAGAGACACAAAAATGTTAAATTCCTCATGGGTGGATGACAACAGGCAATCCCATCCTAGATGCCACCTCTGGAGAAAGAGAGGTTCAGTAAGAACCAAAAGCTATCATGTGAAACAAGCACACAGGGAATCACTGCATGGATATAAAATCAGAATGATTTTTGTCCTTATGAAAGGATGATTAATAAGTGATATAATTGCATATCATTGAAAGAAAGATAAAGAAAAGACAAATAAAACAGGAAATCAAGATGAAAATCTAAAGGCTGACTGGTTGAGTAGAAAGCCTAATGATCACTTCAGTAAACTAATATACATGAATAGTCTCATAATTCCTTTGCATGGGCAATATGGGACATTCTTACAAAGTTAGAGGATGAAGTATGTGCAAAACACAGTGCTGGTCTCATTTGTTATGATTCCATGTATTTACTACTATCAAAAAAACCCAAACAAAAACACTTTCCTCACTAAACTCGTAAATTTACCACCCTTCAATTTCTGCTAATATCTTCTTGCTCTAGCTACTGTGTCCCAAATATGTACAGGGTTCAGAGAAGTTAGTTGAGTCCAGACCAATGTGTAGGCTTTTTGAAAAGTCATAAAATAAGATCCATACTGGGTGCACTCCTACATGAAGATTAAGTCTATCAGGGAGGCAATAAAGATGAATAAAAATTAGGCCCAAGATATATGCAATTGGTAACATATCATCTGTTGCCCAAGTATGCACAGCACTACATGACATTGTTGTTAAGGTACCCCCTTTCCTTCTAGCTCCAGTGCAGATTCTGCTGGGTCACCATGGTGATACAAGTAAATGCCTGTTATGTCACAACAAAGGCCAGTGTTTTGCTGGAAAAGACTTGTGGTTCGCCAGAAGATAATTGTTGAATAGAGGCATTAATCTGCTTTTTTAACCCTGTGACGAGAGCAATCTCGCCACATTGCATTGGAGAAGCCTGGTTGCTCGCCTGTTGCCTTTGGATTATGGCCCCATGTTAAAAGGCTGGATTTTCCCCTGCAAAGACAAGAAAGCCGGGTCATTTGGTGCTTGCCCTGTTTGAGCAGTGATACCCCAGATAGCTATGCTATGGAGCCCATTCGTATAATGAAAGACTATGGGAAAGACTTTGGCTCCATGGCAATTGAACTGTATGTGTGTGCTCTGGGCGCCATTCGGTAATAATGTGCGCTCAGATCTGAGCTATCTGGTCATATGTTGCATGTCTGTATTTTATGTCATAAATGTAACCTTGTGTATTTTATTGTATTTTACTGTCTTTTTGCTGCCATGTGTTCAATGGAGTTTTGCCTCTGTCTTTGGAGATAATTGGATTACTTCCCAATTATCTCCAGGATAGAAGACTCTGTGGAACTGGTTTTGGACAGAAAAGCCATGCTTCCTGTGGTCACAAAGGACTACAATCTATCTTTTGAACCACTGGACCAATTTGTATGATTTTGACGTATGTTTGTATTTGGAGTATGCTGATTCTGAAAATGTAGGTTGTATGTGAATGTGATGCATACTTTTCAAGTTATGAATAATGTGGAAAAATTGTATTTCTCTGCTTGTGCTTATTAAATTACCCATTGTGTAAGTTAATTGTATCACAGGCAGAGGGGAGGATTTTGTGTGGGAGTGTCTGAATGTATTGTATGTGTTTATTGGTTGTGTTCCAAAACCCTGTGGGTGGTACTAATGTGTAAGAATGTGTACATAAGAACAATAAACCCACAGCTCTGTCTGTTCACTGCTTGACCTCAACACGGAGCTTTGTCTCGTTCTTGGGGGGATTTATTGTATGCTGTTCCAGTTCGACTGCTAGGAGTGTAAACCTATTCGTATGGTTTTTCCTATTCGGCTGTTTACAGCATTCGTATGGTTTCCTGTTCGGCGGATTGGTGTTCTGCAGTAGCTGTGCCTGCATCTCTGGAAGGGGACGATTGCTTAAACGTTTTTTACCCCTTGTGTGCACAAACCCCTTAAAATACTTGCCTCTAAGAGACTAACTACAGGGGTAAATTTACAAAGTTTGCTACAATCGGAAGAAGATTCGTAGGCATTATTTTGGTTAAAATATGATCTTGATGAGTTAAGTGAGGGAGCTGTAATGCAGCGGTTGCCATATCAGGAACCTTGAGGCATGTAAAGTAGTAAGTATTAAAATACTAAAATTACATCTTTAAGATGGTGTGTTACCCAATAAAAGTAGTGGACTATAGTTCTATTAATGCTTGGGATTGGTAAGGGAATTGGACCTTACTTGGGCAAGTAAAGATTCCCCACCTACCTGCAGTATATATTGGTGAAAAAGACTTGTTTTTCACTTCAGGCTTAGTGACTCCCATGTTTCCCATATCTCTTTTTTATTATTTCTATTTATGATATAGCAGTTATAACTCTTAAAGTGCAAAAGAAGGTATTATACCATTGCACTTCCTCCTCCCTAGTGATATACTGCTATAATTCTCTTTCCACAGACTGCGCCTTCCCTTACATTTTCTGTTTTATTGTTAATGTTGGTTATTGCTGTATTTATGTTTTGCTTTTAAATATAGTGCAAATACATTTTGAATATTGCTAGTGGAATTCTATTTTACAGTAGACTCTTAAATACAAATATTCTACAGTGAATTGTACTTTCCCATTGCTCAAGAAACCGTAATTTAAAAAGTGAGTCAAGCAAGGCATTGTTTGCTATATCTATCTCTGGTAAAATTAATTTCTTTTGCTTAAAATGCAGGTACATGTTGATTGAGAGGCTGCTATTCAGCTTTACACTCAAGTGGGCTCATACAAATGTTTGTTAATTTTCAGGGGCCTGAATGAGTGGAAAGCACACTGAGCTGGAATGTAATTTTGTGTGTGCGTGAGCACCGTTTTGCTCCATTAGTGTTTAATCCTGGCTCAATACATTGCCAGCAGACAAATTAAGAAAACTGGAAAAGCACACTTTAATGTACTCAGTAAGTGGCTTTTTTGGTTGCAAGGTACTCAGAATGGCTTTCACATTTTTATGGAATCTTGGCGATTGTTCAAAACAGACTTTGTGCAGCTCTATTTTAGTAGAAAACACAACCAGAAGAGGTCATCAGAGACTAAGCTACAAGAGCTTCTGGGCTCCTACAGAAAGATGCACAAAACAGGAAAAGAAAAACAGCAGTGTTTAGAAATGAAGAACAAAATTGACTTTTTGTGCAGTATTCATCAAAAGCATGTAGTAGTTAGCATTTGACTTAATGACTCTACAACCGGCCAAGTGGTTGGGTAATTGATTCACTTAATACAACAATCCTTTATAAGCAAATGAGGTGCTGCTATTTTGTTACTTATTGTTCACATTATCAAACCTTCAAAATAGGCTATAAATGGCTCACCTATTGTTTATTCAATTTGATATGTTGTGCCCTTTACGCATAGGATCCTGGAGAATAATAAGCTCCCTGGAACATGATTAAGAGTTGGGATAGGTCACATTAATACATTTTCTCTCTGTTTCTCAATCTCTCTCATTCACTTTCATCTAGAAGAAAGGGTATTCTAAAGATACCAAAGATTGTTTTAAAATAAGTTTAATAACAATCTTCTTAAACTGAGCAATGGTATTACTTTATGCTTCTCATTTTCTTTTATTTTTAATTACAAGAAATTTGACATTGATTCAGATAAGAGCTTGAAATCAACATTATCAATAAAAAAAAAGAAAACACAACTTTTTTTTTTTTAATGTAATTCTAGGTGATGTCCTATATCAGGATTCCCCAAACTCCAGCCCTCCAGATGTTGCTGAACTACAACTCCCATGATTCTCAGCCCATCTATTTCATTCATAGAATCATGGGAGTTGTAGTTCAGCAACATCTGGAGGGCTGGAGTTTGGGGAAACCTGTCCTAGGTGATTTCTAGATGTGTTGTTAACCGCCAAATATTTATAATTTGATTAGAATATAAAAACAACAAATATGAATAACTGTAGTAAATGTCCACGACAGAACAACAAATCTATGCAAACCAAACATTTTTCAAATTGAGTCTTAAATTCTTTGAAAACAATACATGCAAGCAGGCATCTTTAGAAACCGTAGCTTGGCAACTCTTGTGTCTTCGAAATCAAAGTTGTTTTTCTGTGACTCATAAGAAATTTACATAGTAAACATTGTACAGCAATGTAACAATAAACAATAATAAACAATGCAGAAAAAAAATCAGTTTTTGGCCTCACACATTTCCCTCTAGGCAGTAGGAAGGGAGAGGAGTAGGGAAATTATGAAAAATAATAAATTTAAGGAAAACTTAAACTTAATAACTGGTGTATTCACTAAACAGGATGCATATTCGAGTCCCCAAGCCCATAGACAACCGACAAATGAAATAAACCCTACCTCCCCTTTCTTATAATAGTAAGGGGCATTAAAATTAATATTTGTGAAATAAAAATTATCCTTACCTCCAAAGTCTTTTTTCTTCCAAATCTTATCTCCAGAAAAAAATGCCAAAATAAAATCTATAATATGCAACAAAACTTTTCAAAATGAAGAAATCCCAAATTTGCAAAAAATGGAAGCACCAATGGAAAAAATTAAAACCATGACGCAAAAAAGTTAATTCAGCTTTGGTCAGAAGAATTCTGAGTAGAATAAGGCTTCAAAATGGGAAAAGTCTTTATCAAGCTTTGATTCTCATGAGAAAACTGTGGTTGGTTTTCTTGTAAGCCAATCAATCAGAGAGTTCTGACAGGCAAGTCACTCTTCTCTCGAAACGTGCCATGGTAGTGGTAGCACTCAGTGAGAAAATAGCTAGGATTTATTTAAACCAATGCCCAGATTTGAAGCATTCTGGTCTGGATTTCAGCTGATTGGCAGCATTCGGTCCCGTTGAAATCTTGGCCTAACTCAGATTCTTTTGGAGCCTTCAGAGCAAAAACAAAAATGACTATTATTGTATCAATTATGTCAAAGATCTTGAGAGAAATTGACCTTCTAATTGCCATTATGGCATGCATTCTAGTACCTTTTAGTTCTGGTGTCCCTAATCCTGTCTATGCTGTATATCGGTACTGTTCAGTCTACACAAAAATGCATAAACTGAAGATGAACAGCAACGTAGAGGTTCAATAAAAATAAAAATTATTTTTTATAAATAGCAATTATCCCACAAGACCACAGACTGTAGCCTTATGGGTTAATTGCTATTTAATATGCTGTTTGCTGTCTGTTACTGGTTTATATTTTAAACACACAGGTGGGGAATAAAAAATAATAAGAATGGTTATTTTATTCAAACCTCTACATTGCTGTACATCTTCAGTTTAAGGCATTTGGAACCTGCAGTATAAAACTGTTAAACAGTTTAAGCAATGTTCAGATTTTGCAGTCCAAATAACCGCGGATAGTTTTGCCTCTTCGATACAAGGCCATTTAGACCTTAGGGAATAACCATGTTAAACACTGACTGAAAGAGCATTCAAATAGAAGTCACTAGAAAATTACAAGGACCTTTTCAGTAGTTCATTTTCAATGTATATATTAGTATGAGGTTTACAATAAACAATGAAAAGGCAAAATGTTTCAGCCAAGTGAGCTTGTAAGATTGGTGGCATATTAGTTTAGTATTCAGAAGGTAATACATCATTTTTGTGGCAAAACTAAGATAACATGAACTATGGATAAAACCTAAATGGAAAACTAATAATTACACCCATCAAACTATCTATGTTATAGCCACAGATGTTGGGCTGGCATATATAATTGGATATACTTTCTGATATTCAGGAAAAAGAGACATTAGTTTGAAGTAAAGCTTTCTAACCATAAAAGTTGGTATGATCTGATTAGACCTGAAAATAATATAGAAAAATCTTAATTCAGTGATTGCTACTTTTTATAATTTCACAAAAAATCTGTCATATATATTATCTTGATTGAAACTAGACTAAAAAGCTAGAGACTTGAAAATACATAAGGAAGAGAAACCTCAATGGTTAAATGCACAGCATCACTAATACCAAGTGAAAAGGCATATTTGTCTTCCCCCAGAAAAGGTAATCTGCTGCTTCACTATATAAAGGATACAAGAACTACTTTGCTATCTGGTTCTCCTGATTCAGTCACATCTTAGTGTCCCAAGTAGCAGGCTCTTCCTGGATTTGATCACCATCCTTTTCCAAGCTTCCTTATTCTGCCGTACTTCCCCTGTCTTCCCTCTTCATCTCTTTCCCTCTTCTTCTGATTTCACTATTTCGTTTGTTGCCTAGCTTCTAATCTGTTTTCCATTTACCTTTTGTTTCATTTTCCATATTGCTTGTTACCACTTGGTGCTCCTCCCGAATTGTTAAAATAATTTTTTTCTTTTATATTATTTCCGCTTTTGGATTTCCCAATGTTCTTCCACACATATATAACCTTTTTCTTCAACCCTAATGTGACATTTAATGTGTACTAGGACTTATGTTATTCACTGTCCACATGGTGTATTTGTTTATTTTGTTCACCAGTATGTTTACTATCAACATTTATTATATTGTTAACTTATACTTCTGGGGTATTCGTCATTTCTGTTTATTTTTCTATATCTTGGAAAATCCTTTTTTTAAATAAAGATTGTTAAAAAGGTCATCTCAAATTGCCTTCTCATTTTGACAAAATAAGTGTATTTAAGTATGGTAACAGTAATATCAATAACCTGGTATGTGTTTGCAAAATACTAAAAGCTAAATGCACAATCTGTGAGTAAGTAATTTTATAATATTTTTGCATATATCAAAGTATGAGTTGTGTATATTCACCACAATTAAAGAAAATAATCTAGAAAAATCTTAATTCAGTGATTGCAACTTTTTATAATTTCACAACATTTCTGTCATCCATGAGCCATTCTCCAGATGTCCAAGACTTGTATAAGTAACACAAAATAAGTGTTTTCTATTATGGAAACATTTTGCCATGGGTGACTTGACAAATGTGACTTTTATTCCTATATCAAACAGCCAATGCCTGACAGCAACATACATTTTTATTGAGATTTTTCTAACTATTAAAAAAAGCTGTTGTGTCTTTGTTGACTGCTTTAATAGATGTCTTGTTATTGCACAGCAAGTTTATTTTTTTACTGCTCTTGCTTCTACTAAATGTATAGCAATCCTATGGGGGTTCCAGTACACCTCCCTTCCAAATATTTACATGGTATGTTTCAACCGTGTCTACATTATGCTGAAGTTGGAATTGACTGGAAGTTGACTTTTAAAGATTGATTACCTGGTATCTTGGGAACACACACACTGTGACTGAAGAGATCTGCTCAGCATTGTCAGTCAACCTTATATTAATAGTTATGTAGGTTCTACAGCACTGGTAATTTTGGCATTTAGAGTTATGGTTAGGGTTAAAATTAGAGTAAGAGATAAATGTAGCTTAACTACAAGACATTCTAACGCTAAAACTAAATGTAATACTAAATTTAAATATAATTCTATTCTTATTTGTACCTATTATTCTCATGAATCTCACACATTTTAGTCAGTTCTGAAGCCTCACCTTGGTAAAACTAAATGTCATCACTACTGGTGTTGTAGTGCTCTCCTTAACCCTAAATTAGTTAACAGATCTCAATGGTTGATCTCAAAGACAGCGCAATGCCTCAACAAAATAAAGCATACATAGTACAAAATATTGCTGTTGCAATACAAATGTCACTTAATTTATGAAAAAAAAATTCTTCCACAATAATATACAATAAAAAGTAAAGTGCTCAGCGCATAATATAGAAGCAGTATTTAATAATCTAGCTCCCAGGGTTTACACCACCCAATGTGTAAAAAGAGTGAGTATAGATATACCTAAGAATGAATACAGTGTTATTGCTTCTTCCTGGAATAATAAACAGAAACAACACTCTCATAGAGTAGTATAGTAATATTCCAGATTGGTCACTTAGTGTATTCTTTAGGTATTCAACTCACATTTTAATGAGCCTGTTAACAAACTGGCTCAGGTAGTAAGGCATAATCAAATAATGCAGGTACCATTGCAGGAATACCAGGTCTTCATGGAATTTGATGGAGAGCACCAGCCTCTTGGTTTAAAATATATTTATTATAACAAAAAATAAATAAATTGTACATACAATAAGTGTCTCCAATAGCACAACGCGTTTCAACGCTAAAATCTGCGTCTTCTTCAGGTCAATACATATTCCCATGTGCAGCCTCTGTTTGTAAATCCACTTTTGGTGCCTATTTTTCAAACTATGGACTTCCCCCCCATTCTAATTAGCCTACCAGGGCCTTCCCAACCGCCTAATTCCATTGCAATCGGTATCGCAATGGTAGATGACGTCACTTCCGGTTTTCCTGTCTTGCGTTCCAGTGGCCATTTTCATGCGTTCCACCTTCGGCATGCATTCCGGCGGCTGTTTTCATGCGTTCCACCATTAACAATGTCTGTATTCCGGTTTAGTTTAGTCCAGGGAGTTCAAATTTTCTTATATATGGCAACATCCAAGTCCTAAATGCTATTAGCAAACCCTTTATAGGGATAAATTCTCAACAATAAAAATACATAAGTAATACATTATTAAGGACAAAAAGAGAGAAAAAAAGAGTGTTAAAAATATAAAAGCTTAGGTAAAGTATCTATTAAATAAAACACATATTGCACTATACTCTTAATACCTTCTACATGTGTGCATTATCTAAATTTATTGCACTTTACCCATAATGCCTTCCATATATATTACACTCATAAAAACCCTAAATAAAATTGTACATTTCGAAGTCTATATTGTAACAGAACTATGCTTTTGCCTATGCTTTTTGCCTGGACTTATATATCAATGCCGCTGGATGTATTACAAAAAAAAGAATGACTATTTCGTGGAAATATCCTTACCGGAGAATACAGCTCAAAATACCGAACATCGGACCACCCGGAACAGTTAAGTGGTATTTTACCTCCCAGCGCTTTTGGAGCCGTTTGCATGGTTTCACACAAATTCCTCTGTGCTCAGGTTAGATGGCCGCCATTTCGGGACGTTACACGTGTTCGCGGCCATCTTACGCATGAACAGCGGTGTTTGCCCGTGAACGCATGGAACTAAAATCAGATACGCAAACAGGCGAACACCGCTGAGACCTCCAGGAGCTCGTAATTTCGTGCTGGAACTACCGAACAACCGGCCGTTCGGTAGCTTTGCTTAAGCTCACATAGGGATTCCAGCGAACACCAGGATGACTGTGGATAACAAGGGGTTCGTGGGGTTTTAATGCACGAATGGAGAGCGACCGCAAGGCCAAAACTTATGGAACTCTTTTCGTCTAGAAAACCTGTGCGGTCGGTCAAAACTTCAAAGATCCATAACTCCCAAACCCCTCAACCGAATGGGCTGAAATTTGGACATGTTGTTCCCCTGAGTGAGTGCTGGACTAAAGGTGTACCCCCTGTTTTTGGGGTACATCCAGAATGTGGGTAAAATTGTGTCTGTTTTAATTATGTTATATGTTTATCTGAGGGGAGGAGACGTGGGGGTTGTACCATGTATCTGATTGGCTGTTGTGTTAGTTATGTGGGTGTAGCCTTTCAGAGGGCACCATTGCATAAAAGGAGACCCCTGTCAATAAACATCAGTTCTACTTGACCCTTCAAAACGTAGCCTCGTCTCGTTCTTGGAGGGGATTTATGGTACCGTTACTCTGCCTCATTTTACAGCAATGCTGGATTATACACTTGGATATCGTGGATGGGAATAAGAGCTCCATTACTTCACAGCAGCTTGCCTAGAAAAGGACGTCTCCAACGGCAGATACCCCTTTCCAGCTGGGTAGCCGTTACATATATTAAGACCATAAGGGGAGAGGGTTTCTAAATCGAAAATCCACTTAATTTCTATCTTATTTAAAATTTTCAAAAAATCTCCCTCTCACCACGGTTTCATTACTTTTTGGATACCAATAAAATTCAACATTTTAGAATCACAATTATGGCTTTTCATGAAATGAGCTGATACAGAGTGAGTGGTAACTTTATTTTGGATATTATGTAGATGCTCACTCACTGGTTTTCAATGGTCTTGTGGTCCTCCCAACGTACTGGAGGCCACATTTACATGTTAAAAGGTATATGACATTACTAGTGTCGCATGTAATAAAATCCTCAATAAAATATTCCTTTTTTGTAACATTAAAAAAAAACTTTTTTGTTTTCTTAGAGATAACACTCGTACTTTTATAGGCTTTACAATGACCACAATTGTGAAAACCTTTTAATTTAGTGCCAAGTTTATCTGTGTCTACCTTTCCTTTTTTGGTATACAACTTTTAGTTAGAATATTTTTACAGTTATTTGCCCCTCTAAAAACTACCTTACGTTTTTCTCCTATATACTTTAAATCTTCATTTTGTCTTAAAATATGCCAATGTTTGTTTAAATTTTTTTCTAAATATGGCTTTGAGAATTAAAATTACTAATAAATGTCACCTGTTCATTTTGTATGTTAGTCTCCCCTTTTTTATTTTTATATACCAAAAGATCACCTCTTGGTTTTTCTTTTACAGCCATAGATTGTTTCTTCACTTCTTCTAAATTATAACCTTTTTGCAGAAATTGTTCCTTCTTCTAATTTAGAAGAAGTGGAGAAACAATTTATGGCTGTAAAAGAAAAAGTGTTATCTCTAAGAAAATGGAAAAGTTTTTTCTAATGTTACAAAAAAGGAATATTTTATTGAGGATTTTATTACATGCGACACTAATAATGTCATATACCTTTTAACATGTAAATGTGGCCTCCAGTATGTGGGGAGGACCACAAGACCATTGAAAACCAGCGAGTGAGCATCTATGTAATATCCAAAATAAAGTTACCACTCACTCTGTATCATCTCATTTCATGAAAAGCCATAATTGTGATCTTAAAATGTTGAATTTTATTGGTATCCAAAAAGTAATGAAACCATGGAGAGGGGGAGATTTTTAGAAAATTTTAAATAAGATAGAAATTAAGTGGATTTTCGATTTAGAAACCCTCTCCCCTTATGGTCTTAAAGGGACACTATAGTCACCTGAAAAACTTTAGCTTAATGAAGCAGTTTGGGTGTATAGAACATGCCCCTGCAGCCTCACTGCTCAATCCTCTGCCATTTAAGAGTTAAATCCCTTTGTTTATGAACCCTAGTCACACCTCCTTGCATGTGACTTGCACAGCCTTCCATAAACACTTCCTGTAAAGAGAGCCCTATTTAGGCTTTCTTTATTGCAAGTTCTGTTTAATTAGGATTTTCTTATCCCCTGCTATATTAATAGCTTGCTAGACCCTGCAAGAGCCTCCTTCAGTTCAAGGTTCAATTTAGAGATTGAGATACAATTATTTAAGGTAAATTACATCTATTTGAAAGTGAAACCAGTTTTTTTTTCATGCAGGCTCTGTCAATCATAGCCAGGGGAGGTGTTTATAGGGCTGCATAAACAGAAACAAAGTGATTTAACTCCTAAATGACAGTGAATTGAGCAGTGAAATTGCAAGGGAATGATCTATACACTAAAACTGCTTTATTTAGCAAACGTAATATAGGTGACTATAGTGTTCCTTTAATATAGACTTTGAAATGTACAATTTTATTTAGGTTTTTTATGAGTGTAATATATATATATGTATATATATGTATATATATATATATATATATGTGTGTGTATGTGTATATATATATATATATATATGTGTGTGTATATATATATGTATATATGTGTGTATGTATATATATATATATATATTTATATATATATATATGTATGTATGTATGTATGTATGTGTGTGGAAGGCATTATAGGTAAAGTGCAATACATTTAGTGTTATTTAATAGATATTTTACCTAAGCTTTTATATGTATTACTTATGTATTTTTATTGTTGAGCATTTATCCCTATAAAGGGTTTGCTAATAGTATTTAGGACTTTTATATTGCAATAAATAAAAAAATTTGAACTCCCTGGACTAAACTAAACCGGAATACAGCCATTGTCAATGGTGGAACGCATAAAAACAGCCGCTGGAACACATGCCGAAGGTGGAACGCATGAAAATGGCCACTGGAACGCAAGACGGCAAAACTGGAAGTGACGTCATCTACCATTGCGATACCGATCGCAATGAAATTAGGAGGTTGGGAGGGCCCTGGTAGGCTAATTGGAATGGGGGGGAGTCCATTGTTTGAAAAATAGGCACCAAAAATTGATTTATAAACAGAGACTGCACATGGGAATATGTATGCACCTGAAGAAGACGCAGATTTTAGCGCTGAAACGCGTTGTGCTATTGGAGACACTTATTGTATGTACAATTTTATTTTATTTTGTTAAATTAAATACATTTTAAATCAAGATGCTGGTGCACTCCGTCAAATTCCATGAAGACCTGGTATTCCTGCAATGGTACCTGCATTATTTGATTATGCCTTACTACCTGAGCCAGTTTGTTAACAGGCTCATTAAAATGTGAGTTGAATACCTAAAGAATACACTAAGTGACCAATCTGGAATATTACTATACTACTCTATGAGAGTGTTGTTTCTGTTTATTATTCCAGGAAGAAGCAATAACACTGTATTCATTCTTAGGTATATCTATACTCACTCTTTTTACACATTGGGTGGTGTAAACCCTGGGAGCTAGATTATTAAATACTGCTTCTATATTCTGCACTGAGCACTTTACTTTTTATTGTATAATTTTGTCTGTGGTGGAATTTGGAGTGATTAATTCCACAGTGTTTATTGCTGCATGCTGTTTAGCGCCCACACTGTTACTGTTTTTTGTATACTATTCTTCCACAATAACTTCAGTAGTCTGCCAAAGAATTGTATAAAATGATATGTGTGTGGATATAACCAATTTAGAGGCTTACAACTGCTAACCTAGAGCTGTTTTGTTTGATCTCAAGGAGGTGTTATTTGGGTTGTAATGATATATATTATATTACTAAAGTGTCTTATTAAACAATTTCTAACCTGAAATATAACTGCACATTATTGGCATTCCTAATTTCTTGTAAATATTGTATTGTACAATGTTTAGGTCATACTACTGTGTGCTTATAGCGTGCACTTAGTTGACACTATGTAAAGGTCATAGATCATAAGCAAGAGGTTTTCTAGAATTTTCACACTCCATAAAGAGCATCCAAAAATAAATATTTTTTTACATTTGTTATATGTTAACTTTACCCGGAGAGGAGTTTAACTATTAATTATAAGAAAGGGGTTACATGGACTGTTATCATTTTGACATCACATACAAATGCATGCCATCTGGAAGGCAAGAGTTTTGTGAGATATGAAGCACACAGTTCAAAAGTTTAAAAAATATTATTATTGACTAAAGGACACTTGAGGTTATTAGCGAGATATTAAATTATAAAGTTTGGAGTTAGGTTTTATAGCCAAAAGGTATTATGGGTCAAAATAGCCACAGTGAAAAAAAAATCTGTAAAATATTTCTATGCGTTCTGCAGTTAATAGAATATATCTATTTTTCTGCAATTTTGTTGAGACCAATTATTATTTAAGGGAGTTTACTACCTGCAGAGGCAAACAACTTTTTCAGGATTGGTGGAAATTGTCAATGACTGAGCAGACAGAAAATTATCAGACATGAAATTGTACAAAATTCAATAAATGTGATACTGACAACCAGTCATTAGGTGCGGAAGTCCGCAAGTGACTACATATTTTACAATAGATTCGAATAACAATGCTTGTGTCAGATTATACAAAATGAATCTCTTGGATCTTAACACATTTGGAATAATGTATTAGATTATTACAGATGTTTACTGGAAAACTAATTCATGTACTGTTTCTTTTGTATGTGAATGTTATTAACTCTGGCATATCTGTTTATAGTTATTGCAAAAAATCAGTTAATGCAATTAAATGTAATTGTTGTTTGAAGATTCTTTATTCCTGAAAAGGTCAATTTGTTGATAATGCTTTTGCTGGGCTTACCCAGCAATGAATGTATATAAAGACAGTGCAATCATATATTGCATTACTAGAGACAACTTCTCTGTGATAAAAAGAAGAGATAAATTGTACTTGTAATTACACTTCCTATGGCATATATTTGTGAATTCCTAACATTTTGGTATTTAATTTGCTAATCTTATTTATGTTTCTGAGATACTGAATAATTTTACAAAGTGGATTTTGACTTTCCATCTGTAAGGGTAATAACCATATGAAACACAATAGCATTAAGTGTTGCATAAAGAACAAAATTGTTCTAAAATTAGCTTCCAACAGGTGACTTGAAAACAAATTGTCATTCAGAATATATAATTTAAATTACATCCACTATGTTAAGAGATTACTCTCTTTAGTTTCATTCCATGTTTGAATCGAAATCTAGAGGTGTTTACATTTTTTTCATAGGGATGTGGCTTGTAGCACCAACGGGGTGGTTCCTCATCCGGAAGGTAGTTTTTTGATTTAGGTGGGTATGCTGTATAATGTGACATACACTTTGGTGAACGTACACTTCCCTAACCATGGGTAATATAAATATAAAAATGTAAAAAAAAAAAAAATAGCTTAAAAGTTTCAGAAAATGTTAGGGGCAGGATGATTATTGGGGGTGATATGAATTTTGTTTTAGATTGTGATCAAGGTATTGAGAAAATTATCATATCCCTAAAAATTATGTAAATAAAAATATGAGGGAGAGAAAGACTACACTTACTACTCAGTTACTCATAATATGTACTCTCGTATTTAAAGATTTTTGACAGGAGAACATGATATTCCATACATTTTTAGGTCTGGTATATTAAACGTGACCTGGTCGGATCATGCCCCTATAGTATTACATATAGAAGAATCCCTTCAGACGAACTCTAATAGATCATGGAGACTGAGCGACTATCTAATTATGGAATTAAAGAACAAGTCACTTGCTAAGAAAGTGCTTAATGATTATTTTAGGGACAACTTGACTCCAAATGTACAAATTACTTCTGTATGTAATGCACATAAAGCTGTCTTAACAGGTCATTTCATACAGAAGGCTTCATACTTAAAGAACATTTGATATAAAAACTTGAAAGAATTAGAGATAGAATTATATAATTTAAATTTGGCAAACAAATTTGGCCCTTCTGCTCTTGCTGCAATGATTTACAATATTAAAAATAAAATAAATAAAATTCAGTTGGAACTTACAGCCTTGATGATAAAAAGACTCAAAGGAAATAAGGCCTCTTCTCTATTAGCCTTGAAGTTAACCAAGAGATGGTGCAAAAATAACACATCCAATAAAACATTAGTAATGCTTTTGCTAATTATTATAAAGAATGCGTATAATTTAGCATTAGATCTAACTGTGGCACAGCCCTCAATGGATAAAATTAACTTGTTTCTAGATAAAGTCCCATTGAAACAAATTTCAATTGATAAATTGGAAGCACTCCGTTCACCCACATCTCAAAAAGAAATTGTAGACGCCATTGAAATGATTCCGGCTGGCAAGGCTCCAGGATCTGATGGCTTTACAATGTCTTACTATAAGTCCTTCTCCGGTGTTTTAGTACCTTATATATCTGTTTTATTTAACCATTATTGAACCTATGGAGTAATGCCAGGGAAGGCTTTCTGTGCTCAAATTATAACATTAACTAAACCTGGTAAAACACCCAATTCATGTTCAAATTTCTGCCCAATTTCATTGCTAAATAATGATACAAAATAATACTCTAAAATATTGGCTAATCGATTGGCACAAGTCCTCCCATTTTTAATTGACAAAGATCAGGTGGGCTTTGCTTTGAATCATCAGACCCCAGATAGCGCAAGGTTTTTCATAAATGTAATACACCAAATGAAACTAAATCGCACTTCTTCTCTGCTCTTAGATGCGGAGAAGGCGTTCAACAGGATTCATTGGGATTTCTTGAGAGAGGTTTCATGTTCCAGATCCTTTCTCAAGGCTGTATTTGCACTATATATCAATTCAACGCTATGTTATGTGCAATTGACTTTATTTTTGATAATTTTACTTTATCTAATGGAACCAGACAGGGGTGTACATTGTCGCTGCTTTTATTTGTGTTGGCAATGGAGTAACTGGCTGAATCAATAAGACAGTGCACAGATATTAAGGGTATTGCGGTAGGAGATAAAGAACATAAGATAGGTCTTTTTGCAGATGACATAATGCTATCTTTGAAAAATCCTTTGACCTCAGTTCCACCATTAATGTCTTGAATTAATTTGACTAAATTTCCTATTACAAACTGAATAAAACCAAAACATAGGCACTTTCCTTCTTTATCCCATTGCAAGAATTGGATATTCTAAAAGATACATTTGACCTTGACTGGAGGGAAACATATATTTCCTATTTGAGCATTAATCTATGTAAAAATCTGTCGAAGATGCATATCTATAACCTAGCTAAGTTCTGGCCTGTATTTAGGGAAGACATTGAGAGGTGGTGTGGCCTTGAAATTTCATGGTTAGTTAAATTTAATTTGGTTAAATTGACTCTCCTTCACAAAATTTAAAATTTCCTTGGAACGATTCCCCTCACTACACCATTATCCTTTTTAGGAAGGTTAATTTTGCCCTTCTGACATTTATATGGGATAGGAAGCCTTGCAGAATCCAATTGACCATCTTATTTGAGAAACCTTATTGTTATTTTGTGACTAATGCGGCCAATGCTCTAAATTTAATCTGGATCATGGATGCCTCCTGTGGCTTGAGATGGAGGCTACAACAATTCTTCCTCATTTAATAAAAGAAGTGCTATAGTTGTCTCCTTCCCATGGCCGCAGGTAACGAACATGTTTCCGACTACCAAAATTACTATTAAGGCTTGGAATGTCTTGTATGAAAAGATCAACAATGTAATAGAGCAGCAGGAAATGCTAGCAGAATGCTTGGTTGTACAGGGAAAGGTATTAGCAGTAGAAAGAGGGAAGTGCTCATGCCATTGTACAGAACACTGGTGAGACCTCACTTGGAGTATTGTATGCAGTACTGGAGACCGTATCTCCAGAAGGATATTGATACTTTAGAGAGAGTTCAGAGAAGGGCTACTAAACTGGTTCATCGATTGCAGGATAAAACTTACAAGGAAAGGTTAAAGGAACTTAACATGTATAGCTTGGAGGAAAGACGGGACGGGGGGATATGATGAAAACATTTAAATACATAAAGGGAATCAACACAGTAAAGGAGGAGACTATATTTAAAAGAAGAAAAACTACCACAACAAGAGAACATAGTCTTAAATTAGAGGGGCAAAGGTTTAAAAATAATATCAGGAAATATTATTTTACTGAGAGGGTAGTGGATGCATGGAATAGCCTTCCAGCTGAAGTGGTAGAGGTTAACACAGTAAATAGGTTTAAGCATGCGTGGGATAGGCATAAGACTAACCTAGCTATAAGATAAAGCTAGGGACTAATGAAAGTATTTAGAAAATTGGGCAGCCTTGATGGGCCGAATGGTTCTTATGTGCCGTCACATTCTATGTTTCTATGTTTAAACATACTATAATGTCATCATTAGAAAAAATATAGCACTCAAATCCTGGTCGGAAACACACCTTTTTTTTCTGGGTAACCTGATTCAAAATTAGACGATATGATAAAATGTGAAAACTAACTGTAAAACGAGTGTAAAGTGGAAGAATGGCACGAGATTCTGATGGCATTACACAGTATTACACAGTCTGCAGTGCTTTTGGAGTCTTATTACAAACGTATATACAGATGGTACCTGACTCCCTCTAGACTTTTTAAATTGCAACTATCTCAGACTAACGCATGCTGGAGGGAGTGCAGTCAAGTTGGTACTGTATCATGTGTTTTAGTCTTGCCATAAACTAAAACAGTATTGGGAAGATATTCACACTCTAAACTCATCACTCAATTGTGTATTTTGAAGAGATTCTCAGATGACTTGCCCAGAATTAGAATAATCATTTTAGACCATCTCTTGGTTTTCTGCCACTTTGGTCCTTCCTTGATATTGGAAAACAGCTACTATTCCTTCTATGACTGAGGTGTTGCATAATACTCTAGAAACCAAGAGATGTAATTTAGCCTTTGGAACACCTTCCCATACAGTTAATGCTCTGAAATATGAATGGGAACTCTGGGAACGGTATGTCAAGAATCGATATAAATTATAACGTATAACTTCACTTGACCAGATAACCAAGTTATTTATATAATCTTATTTTAAACACCATGTTGCACATAACATATTTGGCATCTTTATTTATTTATTTTTTAAAACTGACTATACTTTATTGAAAAAAAATTAATTATTACATATTGCATCGGACGATATGTGTATATATTGTATTCTATGGTTATTTGCTTTTTTTTCTGTTTCTTACTGTTATGGAAACAAATTTAGCTATAACAAAAAACATTTGTAAAGAATATATAGTTTATTTAATACATTACTTACCATGCCCTATGAAATAAATTAGATTGGCACATCTTTGAGACACTCTCAAATTTTGTAACAGGCAGCTTTTGTGTTCAGTAATTGGATAGGCCCCCATAGGTTAACATTTTCTGGAGTGTGACTTTGATACTCCAGCTACAGAAAAAAATACCATTGCTGCATGCGGGAAGAAGACATATTTAAGAAGTTGGAGAAACTGAAGCATATTGAAATGTTTAATATCTTCTAAGACGTCGATTGAGTTTCTACTCCAAATAGGATACATACTATTTTTCTTTTTTTTTTGTTCCCCGTGAAGTTAATATTGTCATGTATGAGAGAAAGGAGCATAGCTAATATTTTTAATACATGGAATTCTTTCTTTATTCTATAGCTATAATGTGGAGCAGAACAATCATATCAAATCAGTAAGTAGAAAACATCCACTTTTTAAAAAAATACAAGATGGGCAATAGAACAATGCGATTGAATAGCACAATTAAAAAAAAAAAATAGCTATAAGGTTGCTGTTAGTGTGATACTCAATAGCTGGATTATTTGAGGTAATAAGGTACTTCCAATAGGTACAAATAAAGTGAGGAAACACAAAACCTCTGAGGAAACTAAACAAGGTTTATAAAAAAAAATATATATAT
>OW240912.1:227295424-227335185 GCA_933207985.1 Pelobates cultripes | reverse complement strand
GTGAGTGGTGGCACTGGGCACCGTATCCACTGTGAGCCTGACACACCCGCTTTGAGACAACTAACTGCTATTCAATCTATAACAGTAAAAAAAGTTTTGGGGTTTTTAAATGCACGCTATTGTGACACCAGTGAGTGAGTGGTGGTACTGGGTACAGTATCCACTGTGAGCCTGACAAAGACGCTGACAGACAACTAACTGCTATTCAATCTATAACAGTGAAAAAAGTTTTTTGTTTTTAAATGCAAGCTATTGTGACCCCAGTGAGTGAGTGGTGGCACTGGTCACAGTATCCACTGTGAGCCTGACACACACCCGCTTTGAGACAACTAACTGCTATTCAATCTATAACAATGAAAAAAGTTTTTTGTTTTTAAATGCCGCGCTATTGTGACACCAGATAAGAGTGGCACTGTGAACTGGCAGAGTACATGCTGTAGGGCTGACACACCCGTTTTGAGACAACTAACTGCTATTCAATCTATAACAGTGAAAAAGTTTTTGGGTTTTAAATGCAAGCTATTGTGACACCAGTGAGTGAGTGGTGGCACTGGGCACAGTATCCACTGTGAGCCTGACACACCCGCTTTGAGACAACTAACTGCTATTCAATCTATAACAGTGAAAAAAGTGTTTTGGTTTTAAATGCAAGCTATTGTGACACCAGTGAGTGAGTGGTGGCACTCGGCACAATATCCACTGTGAGCTGACACACCCGCTTTGAGACAACTAACTG
This sequence comes from Pelobates cultripes, assembly GCA_933207985.1. Taxonomy (NCBI): domain Eukaryota; kingdom Metazoa; phylum Chordata; class Amphibia; order Anura; family Pelobatidae; genus Pelobates; species Pelobates cultripes. The sequence continues at coordinate 227,334,449 of OW240912.1, read as the reverse complement.
CTATTCAATCTATAACTAACAGTGAAAAAAAAGTTTTTGGGTTTTAAATACACCTGCTTAAATATATTGGGTTTGTGAGTGAGTGGTGGCACTGGGCTGAGAGTATCCACTGTGAGCTGACACACCGCTTTGAGACAACTAACTGCTATTCAATCTATTACAGTGAAAAAATTTTTTTTTTAAATGCAAGCTATTGTGACACCAGTGGTGAGTGAGTGGTGGCACTGGGCACAGTATTCACTGTGAGCCTGACACACCCGCTTTGAGACAACTAACTGCTATTCAATCTATAACAGTGAAAAAAGTTTTTTGTTTTTAAATGCAAGCTATTGTGACACCAGTGAGTGAGTGGTGGCACTGGGCGCAGTATCCACTGTGAGCCTGACACACCCGCTTTAAGGACACTGATTGCTATTCAATCTATAACAGTGAAAAAAGTTTTTTGTTTTTAAATGCAAGCTATTGTGACACCAGATATGAGTGAGTGGTGGCACTGGGCACCGTATCCACTGTGAGCTTAACACACCCACTTTAAGGACACTGACTGCTATTCAATCCTATAACAGTGAAAAAAGTTTTTTGTTTTTAAATGCAAGCTATTGTGACACCAGTGATTGAGGGGTGGCACTGGGCACAGTATCCACTGTGAGCCTGACACAGAAGCTGGCAACAGTGGCAGACAACTAACTGCAATTACATTACACAGAAAAAAAAAAATCCAAAAAGCACTTTCCACACTTATCCTAACCTATGCTTTTCCCTATCTATGAACGGCAGCTACACTTTCCCTCCTCTTACTAAGCATGCAGCTTGAGAATGAATCTAAAATGGATGCTGTCCAGTAGGTGGGAGGGTCTGCTAGGGAGGGGCTGTGCTGCTAATTGGCTGGAATGTGTCTGCTGACTGTGAGGTACAGGGTCAAAGTTTACTCAATGATGATGAATAGGGGGCGGGTCGAACCGCGCATATGTTCGCCCGCCGTGGCGAACGCGAACATGCTATGTTCGCCAGGAACCGTTCGCCGGCGAACCGTTCGGTACATCACTATTGCTAAGTAGTGGCTAATGGTTTCAATAATATTTAAAGGGCGCCGAGTTCCAGTCCTGTCACTACTATCTACTGGCTGCTGCCAAGTCTGAAAAAAACTTACAACCGGCCTCTTGCCTGGTGCAAAAAACTAACAGCTTGTTATAAATACATGTTGACTACACGGCATTACATTGAAACCATAAAGCATATATCTAAGCATATTATACCATTGAAACAGCAGTAAAATGAAAGAAAAGGCCAGACAAATTATATTAACCATAAAATCACTCGTTTTATAAATTAAGTACCTGTAAGGCATTAGGTATACCAGGGGTAGGCAACCTATGGCACTAGTGCCATGCACGGCACTCAAGGTCTCTTTGCACAGCACTCAAGGCTGCAAGAGCCAAACAGGCTCTGGCCTATCAGGAGTCCCAGTGAAACTTCAGATATCTGCTAATACAAAAAGGTGGTAAAGGACAATCCTCAATGTATGCATTGCAGCACATAGAGAAAGTGATCTCAGATCACTTCCTCCCAGCACTTGTGAATGGGAATCCACACTGTAGTAGAGCAGCCTGCAGCTGCTGTTGCAGCTCCTGTCCTTGACCTGTACCTGGCCAGCCTGGTCCCCACTGGAACTCAGGAAAGCCACCCACACTACTAGATATACACAGAAATGCACAATAACCCTCCCCTCATACAAATAATACGAACATGCCAACAAACATACACACAATCTGCAGAAACTTAACCTGCTAACAATCCACATATATGCACACATCCCCACATGCAGTCTTTCACATGCAATACCCCAAACAGCCCCCACACATACACACACTACCAAACACACAATGTGACATATCCACCCACACACACAATTCCACAAGCAGTCTATGGTATGGATGGGTTTGTTTCTGTATGTGAGGGACAGTCTGTGCGTGTTAGAGTCAGTCTGTTTCTGGTGTCGCGACTGGACAGCTACGGGCTTCCAGTCTTTACAGTCTATTGTGAACTACCCCCTGGATGTTACTACAGAGTTGATCATGGTATGCAGGTTGGCATTGCTCGTGCCCTATGTGCCTACCCCCACGTCTGAACTGTTAGCCTAAATAGTTCTGCTTTGGGGGCAGTCACTAGAAAGGGTATGCTGCCCTATGTTATTCGGCCATGATTCGTGGGATGGTGCACGTTCTAATTGAAGATGAACTGCCTGTGACACTTGTTTTTTTTTTTGGGGGGTGTGGCCGTCCTAGATTGGAGTACTTGGACTGAAATGTCATCTCCTTGCTTCTGGAACTTGGGACATACTGAAATATATATATATATATATATATATATATATATATATATATATATATATATACACAGAGGATTCTGCAGAATTATTAGGCAAGTTGTATTTTTGAGGATTAATTTTATTATTGAACAGCAACCATGTTCTCAATGAACCCAAAAAACTCATTAATATCAAAGCTGAATATTTTTGGAAGTAGTTTTTAGTTTGTTTTTAGTTATAGCTATGTTGGGGGGATATCTGTGTGTGCAGGTGACTATTACTGTGCATAATTATTAGGCAACTTAACAAAAAACAAATATATACCCATTTCAATTCTTTATTATTACCAGTGAAACCAATATAACATCTCAACATTCACAAATATACATTTCTGACATTCAAAAACAAAACAAAAACAAATCAGTGACCAATATAGCCACCTTTCTTTGCAAGGACGCTCAAAAGCCTGCCATCCATGGATTCTGTCAGTGTTTTGATCTGTTCACCATCAACATTGCGTGCAGCAGCAACCACAGCCTCCCAGACACTGTTCAGAGAGGTGTACTGTTTTTCCCTCCTTGTAAATCTCACATTTGATGATGGACCACAGGTTCTCAATGGGGTTCAGATCAGGTGAACAAGGAGGCCATGTCATTAAATTTTCTTCTTTTATACCCTTTCTTGCCAGCCACGCTGTGGAGTACTTGGACGCGTGTGATGGAGCATTGTCCTGCATGAAAATCATGTTTTTTCTTGAAGGATGCAGACTTCTTCCTGTACCACTGCTTGAAGAAGGTGTCTTCCAGGAACTGTCAGTAGGACTGGGAGTTGAGCTTGACTCCATCCTCAACCCGAAAAGGCCCCACAAGCTCATCTTTGATGATACCAGCCCAAACCAGTACTCCACCTCCACCTTGCTGGCGTCTGAGTCGGACTGGAGCTCTCTGCGCTTTACCAATCCAGCCACGGGCCCATCCATCTGGCCCATCAAGACTCACTCTCATTTCATCAGTCCATAAAACCTTAGAAAAATCAGTCTTGAGATATTTCTTGGCCCAGTTTTGACGTTTCAGCTTGTGTGTCTTGTTCAGTGGTGGTCATCTTTCAGCCTTTCTTACCTTGGCCATGTCTCTGAGTATTGCACACCTTGTGCTTTTGGGCACTTTCAGTGATGTTGCAGCTCACAGAAATATATGGCCAAGCCTTCAATTTGGCTTAGTGGCATCGTGGCAGCTGCATTGACTTTTCTCCGGATTCATGGGCAGTTATTTTTGTAGCCTTGGTTTTCCCTGCGCTTCTTAGGCCCTGTTACGACTATTTTTGAATGCCAAGCGCTTGATTGTTCGATGATCGCTTCAGAAGCTTTGCAATTTTAAGAGTGCTGCATCCCTCTGCAAGAGATATCTCCCACTTTATTTTTGACTTTTCTGAGGCCTATCAAGTCCTTCTTTTGACCCATTTTGCCAAAGGAAGGAAGTTGCCTAATAATTATGCACACCTGATATAGGTGTTGATGTCATTAGACCACACCCCTTCTCATTACAGAGATGCACATCACCTAATATGCTTAATTGGTAGTAGGCTTTCGAGCCTATATATATATATATATATATATATATATATATATATATATATATATATATATATATATATATATATATATATATATATATATATATATATTTAGGAATCGTGAGTTGCTCTTGAGGGTGTATATCATTGTTTTAACTAGTGCCGAAGTGGCGAAACAATTCATTAGACTGGTGACAGGTGAGTCCCTACTAGTTGCCAAGTGGCTGGATTGGCTCTACCTATGGTTGGCGCGAGGGGGTAATCTGCTGGATGTGGTTTTACGAGAAATGAGTCGTTAAACTGAGGAGGGGTTGTGACGAGTGATGCCTTTGCTATGCAACATGCGAGGCGTCTAGCTATGATTTGGCCCGAGGGACGTATTACCTCTTTCGTAGAGGATGGGTGTTGGCCTCGCGGGACCTCTAACTCTATGGCAGAAGGTGCCTGTGAGGAAGTACCTAAGTGGCCGTGCCAATGCATCTGTTACTGGTCGAATTCTGTATTACAACGTTGTTGCCGCAATCGAAGCAACTTACTTGAATGCGCAAAGTCTGCTTGGTTGTACTGTATTAGTCTAATTCCAGCTAGGGGGGGGAAGGCCTAAACCAGATGATGGATGACAGAATGGAAGGTGTAGGGTACCTATGAGAGTGTACTGGTATTTCATCGTTGAACCCTGCCCCCCCTACTTGTCAGTAGCATATCCTATGACCACCTACCTAAGATCGCTGGTTATGTATGAATAGGTTCGGATGGGCAAGTCTGTCCTAGCTTGGCATCTTGAAACTGTAACACATGTCAAAATACGATATAGCAGTATTACAGATGTCTGCTAGGTATCGTGTGTACCTGGCATACATTTGTGTGTTTGTGTACTGAGTGTCGAATGTCTGATTAATGAATTGTATGTTTGTGCATATGGTGCACGTACCTACGGAAGAAACACAAAATTCTTGTCTTTGTCTAAGTCTTGGAAAAACCTTGAAATGAAAATCAGTTATAAGGCGACAAACAACTTTTGGGATTTTTTTTTTAATCATGAAAGCAGATCTGCAGATTTAATGCAACATCCTTGCATAAGTATACAACCGATATTTTGGGACAATATATATATGTACCATGTTTCCCCAAGCAGAGTTGTTACATAACTTGACCAGCATAAATAACCACCCGAGAGGAAAAAATCATACACGACCTTTATGCATATTCTATTATTACCACATATCGTACTTAATAATCAGCCATGTATTTGTAATAATATTCCCAACCTCATTTAAATGTATTTACCATTGACCAGAATGTGTGATGTAACTTCCCCTTTAAGTGCCTGTGAGTGATTGCACTGCCCCTAGAGGTTACAGCCTGCTTTGCTGTTGCAAAAGTGGACATGCTTTACGGCAGTAGCAGACTAGAGCCTGTAGAGGGTGTTCTGGCCGGGTGAGTGATTCCCCTTCTGACGGGTAAGACCCTTGGTGGGGTGGGGGGGGAGATGGATGGATGTGTTAAGTGACTTTGGCAGGGATGTGAGTTAGTGACAAAGTGGGCGCCCCAATGTTTTGATGATAAGAGTTGCAATCCAGCGTAACGTTGCTGGTGCCAAAAATTGTATGGTAGCATGAGTTGTATTTGGTTGCTTGGTGTAAGTCCGCCGTGCCCCTGTAGTTTGGGGTGGGGGGGGAGGTTGGAAATTGTTCAGCCCTCCGTCGTATATGTTACTGGGAGGGGGAGGGTGTTGGGATCCGTTGAGCCCTCTGTGGTCTCTGTTACTGGGGAGGGGGGTGGTGTGGGGCAGAACCCGGCGGTTCTAATGCCTTTTTTAATGTGAGTACAGACGGTGTACCTCTGTACCCGTCTGTATTCACTGCGTGGTCTGCCGCCCGGTGACCGGGTAAACCTGCCGGTGTAGTGCATGCCGGGCTAGGCAGACATCCGTATTTGTCCGTGGGGGGTCTGCTGTACCCCCTTGTGTGCCGTGTAGCTGTGGACCTCGGCGGGCCGGGCTATATCTATGCTGCAGACCGGTACAATGATACCGGTCTGCTCACTCACTGTCAGGCGGGAAAACGAGCGGGCTGGGTGGCAGATAGACTCAGCAGAGCGAGGCAGCTGGCGAGCTGTCGGTAGGAGCTGAGCACTGTAACTGTAACCATTCAGGGAAACCGGAAGACCAAAAGAACGTCTGGACCAGCAGATAAGTAAGGTAGGAGGGGGAGTCCTTTTAAAGGGACATAGCCACTCCCACAACTTCAGGCCCTGCCTTCCAATATATATATATATCAGATAAAACCAGATAAAATGTCATTAAAATCACTTGCACTGTGGAAAACAAACACAAGGCCCTTCAACCATATTGAGCTGGTGGAACTCTTGGGTGAATTCTCACACTTTTTTCCCCAGGACTTGACCCCCGAGTAGGAATCTATACCATCTGCATGCCAGCTGCTTCTACTAACTTGAACAGTCCTCATGGTCCAACCCACATGCGCAGTGTTTGAAAATATACCATGACTATAATTTGTTTATTAAAATGCCACATCAAACATCTTGCTTATTTGCTTACAACATTTAATTTATTTAAAAATTAATTTAAACTAATACGTTTGTGAAAACAGAATTACTGCAAAGGTCCTTACTGTCTGCTTTAATGATCTTTACAAATAACAATTTTGCGGTAACCATTCCTGTGGGATTGTAATCACAGATTCTGTTGAACCATGCAAGTTGTTTCACACAGTGATTTTCTATTGCTTACTTCATATTGCTTATTTCCCATTTTATTTTAGCCTATATGTAAGCACTGATAAATGGTGCTAAATGCTTGAGGCAATTCTGTTTTCTGCAATGTCCTTTTTGTTACATTGCTGCAGCTATGTAAATTTTATATGGCTCACAATAAAGCAGATTTGAGTTCAAAGATGCTAGAGTTGACTCACTATGATTTCTGGATTCTGCACACAGGCGACTTCTTCCTTGTTCTCCATTTCTGGCATCATTTCCTTGCAGCAACATTGGTTTCTCTAACGTCTTTTTGATCTTGAAAAGCTACTTTTGTAATGGTTGAATGTTTTGCATAATTTATCCCAGGTAAGAAAAACTTAAACTGACTAAATAGAATTATTATAAGTTCTTTGGAGACATAATAATGCCAGACATATATTTTCTGCCCTTTCTGATGGTTGCTGTACCCTGTGCATAGCCGTCACTAGTGACAAGCAAAGTACAAAATGCAGTGGCCAATTAATTTGGTCCCCACACCTCAGGTCTCACCAATCACTGAGTGTCACAGCTACTACTGGATTTATCACAAGTGAAGGAATCCGGCAAGAAACCCACTGACACTACCCAGGCATCTAATCAATTCTACAAAAGTCAAATGCCATCCGCCATATATAATCACTTATAGTAGTGGGCGTTCCCAGACATGCCATGATTGGAGCATATAACAGGCTATTGCCGAATGTCTCAAGTAAGACACATCCAGCATTAGTGTTTAGCTAATTGATGCACATGGGTTGAGAAGGCCTGGCTAGCCCATCTGGTCCAATTACACAGAAGAGATACTGTAGCTCAAACAGCCGAAAAACATAAAGCTAGCTTCGATAAAAAGGTATCAAAACACACAGTGCATTGCAGTTTGCAGTGTATAGAGCTTCATAGCCACTGACCAGTCAGAAAGGCATAGGGAACAACCAGGGGTCAAGTCCTGGGGAAAAAAGTGTGGGAACTCTCCCCAAAAAACCCCAAAACATTTGTATGTATGTGTATATATATATATATATATATATATATATATATACACACATACACACGCGTGCACACACACATACACTCACACAGTGGTGTATTTTAAATTTATGCTGCCCTAGACATGACTATAGAGCACCCCCCTAATCTAAATTTACCACTCCTTCATGTCAAGGGTGCACCGCTTCCTGATTAAGAACCCACCCCTTCCTCTTTAGACTCCACCTTTTCCTGCTCCTTTTAAAGAAATACTATAGTGCCAGGAAAACAAAGTTGTTTTCCTGGCACTATAATTCCATATAGTGCCCCCCTCCTCTCATGTCCTCCCCTCCCCCACTCGACACTGAAGGGGTTAAAATCCTATGGGTATTTAGCAGATGCTGGATGTCCTCATGCACAGGGTGAGGATGTCCAGCATCAGTTAGGTGACTTTTGGTCACCTAACCACCCGAAAGTCCCTCTAGTGGCTGTCTGATAGACAGCCACTAGACTTGGAGTTACCACTCAGGTAATTATTGCAGTTTCTGAGAAGGTTTAAGGGGACTGGGACACTGCACCCAGACCACTTCAAGGAGCTGAAGTAGTCTGGGTGCCTATAGTGTCCCTTTAAGCACACTCTCTGACAGACACCCACACTGGCAGATACACACTGTAAGTAACACACACATTCAATGACAAACACACAGACGTCACTGATTTGACACACACATTCCCTGACACACACTCATTCATTGACAGAGAGACACACACTAATAGTCACACACACACTAAATGACAGACTCTCACTTATTTGACAGAAACTTACAATAAGGTATGCACATACACTCACATACACACGTACAAACGCTAACAGACATAAATACACTCCTATATACACTGAGACAAACAGACATCCACAGACAGACATCCACCCATACACAAACAGACATCCACAAACAGACATCCACACATACACAAACAGACATCCACAAACAGACATCCACACATACACAAACAGACATCCACACATACACAGACATCCAGACATCCACAAACAGACATCCACAAACAGACATCCACACATCCACAAACAGACATCCACAAACAGACATCCACACATCCACAAACAGACATCCACACACAGACATCCACACACAGACATCCACACACAGACATCCACAAACAGACATCCACAAACAGACATCCACAAACAGACATCCACAAACAGACATCCACAAACAGACATCCACAAACAGACATCCACAAACAGACATCCACAAACAGACATCCACAAACAGACATCCACAAACAGACATCCACAAACAGACATCCACAAACAGACATCCACACATCCACAGACATCCACACATCCACAAACCCACAAACAGATATCAACAAACAGACATCCACAAACAGACATCCACAAACAGACATCCACACATCCACAAACAGACATCCACAAACAGACATCCACACATCCACAAACAGACATCCACAAACAGACATCCACACATCCAAAAACAGACATCCACATCCACAAACAGACATCCACACATCCACACATCCACACATCCACAAACAGACATCCACAAACAGACATCCACACATCCACAAACAGACATCCACAAACAGACATCCACACATCCACAAACAGACATCCACACAAACAGACATCCACAAACAGACATCTACAAACAGACATCTACAAACAGACATCCACAAACAGACATCCACACATCCACAAACAGACATCCACACATCCACAAACAGACATCCACAAACAGACATACATATATACAAATTAATAATATTAACTAATTAACATATCCCACCCACCCAGCATCCCTACCTTTCCCTGGGGTCCAGTGGGGCTGCAGTGAGGACGGCTCTCTCCCTGTCACACGCGGAGAGGGAGCTGTGTGCTCTCTGCTCCCTCTCGCCGCGCGGGATGTCTGCTGATGCTGGGAGCCGGAATATGACGCGCGGCGAGAGGGAGCAGAGAGCACACAGCTCCCTCTCCGCGTATGACAGGGAGAGAGCCGTTCGCCGGGGGGCAATCCATCAGGTGGCCCCCCCATGACAGGGGGAACACAGAGCATTTGGGGGCGGCATTTTTTGACGCCACCTGAGTGCCTGCAGGGGGAACGGCATTCCTGCTGTGAAAAAAGTGCAGGAACGCTGTTCCCACGCGTTCCTGCAGGACTCGAGCCCTGGGAACAACCCTCCTGTGCATTAAAGACAAAGTTTAGAATGCAAGATGATCTCAATCTTTGACCACAGACGTGGACAATTTCATAGTAAGATATATACAAACCCAGAACAACTCAGTTAGTGAGCTACTTTTCCCGAGTAAGCATTTATATACAGGTTCTTGTAAACATGGCATGTAGAAGGGTTTCACAGAGTTCTCTCGCATCTGGTGCTGGAATAAAATGCCAGTATTCAGTTTATTTGACCCAAAGTGGACAACAGTGTTCATTGTGTCTATTAGCTTAAATATTTAATACTATATGTAGCAGTGGGATTATTTAAAGACCAAGGAGGCATTAGCAGTCCCCTAGTGTGCTTTTGTGCATTCCTATTGGTTCATTGGTCTAAAGCCTCTCACAAAAAAAGTCTTTAGATAAATTCCTGTCAAGTGAAATTGATCCAAAATCCAGACCCTTGGATGATTTAGATCAGAGATAGGCAACCTTTGGCACTACATATCCCATAATGCTCTTACAGCTATGGCAGTTGCAAAGCCTCAGGGGAGATCTAGTCCACAATATCTGGATTGCTGAAGGTGGTCTACAGCTGGTTTTGATCCTTATAAGCATTTAATTACAACTTACACTTTACTGTAAAAATCTTTTAGCATTTTGTAGCACTGGTAGTTTTTAGCACCCAAGGCATATTAATTACTGTATGTAACATTTCTACTCTTTCTTTTCATAAGGAACTATTTCTACCCAGACTCTGCAAGTCATATGATCACATTTATCATAGTTTATTTAACCGTAAGAACAAATAAAGCATATTCCTGTATTGTTTGAGCTTATTCATCAAAGTGCCTACAATTTCTTTCTGTTTGATGAATAAGCTCCGTTGCATAATGTAGGAAGAAGTTTATTTCCCCCAAATGAGAAATAAATAAAGACCTTGAACAAAAACAAACCATGGCTGGTAGTGATACATTCCTTCTGAGGAGAACAAAGAGAGGTTCTGCGGCAATGACATATTTACGTATGTATGCTGATAGTTTGGTGTCATTGTCATAAATGAAAAAAATGAATGAAAAAGAAACAAATACATAACTCCTTCCAAGTCAGCTTGACAAGAACTGGAATTTATGGGAAGTCAGGTTAATTATCACTCCACTATGGAATGCTTGCATGTACTATATATTGTTAAACTATAGGGACAACTAAATAATTCTGCAGCATTATATATTTGACCCAACACCTTCTTGCTATTATCATTTTTAAAAAGCCAAACAACAGCACAGTATTATGGCTACCATTCAAATGGAGGAACCATGATGCCAGATTGCTTTGATTCACCCTTTCATTTACCCTGTACTAAACTGACAGTTGTCAATTTTCCACTGCTGACTGCCTCTAACATTGTTGTTTTTGCTTTGCTCAATAAGGCTGTTAAAGTTTCTACTTAGAATTATTTTTATGTATTTCTATATTTTCTCTATTCTTGTTATTTGCACCGCCTGTTCTATGCTTTGTTTTTAGATTGTATTTTTTTATCCACTATGATCACAGATCTGTAATTTATCAGTTATCACTGTATACCATGCTGTCTTTATTTGTGGTTTGGTTTTGCTTCTGAATTTGCATGTTTTATAGTTCAGGTTTTTAATATTGTGCCAATACATGGAGAGCCACAGGAGAATATATAGGAGTTAATGGCTTTTTGCTTACTGTATAGACATTTTTTCATCTATTATTACATATGTTTAATTAGATACAGACATCATACCGGATGACCTCTCCTAATGTCTTGACATGTTGCTCCTTCAGGTTTGGTTTTATACTTCATGTCTTCTAGAAAGAATGTTTATTTTGAGTGTGGCTCTCTTTTTGTTTACCTTAAAGGACCACTATAGTGCCAGGAAAACACACTTGTTTTCCTGGCACTATAGTGCCCTGAGGGTGCCCCCACCCTCAGGGTCCCCCTCCCGCCCGGCTCTGGGGAGAGGAAAGGGGTAAAAACTTACCTTTTTCCAGCGCTGGGCGGGGAGCTCTCCTCCTCTGATCCTCCTCCGATCCGCCCCGTCGGCTAGCTGCACGCGCATTCACCCGGTCGCATAGGAAAGCATTACTGCTCTCACTGTGAAAATCAATGAGACAGCCGCTAGAGGCTTTGGGGGAAGGCTTAACCCATTGATAAACATAGCAGTTTCTCTGAAACTGCTATGTTTATAAAACAATGGGTTAACCCTAGCTGGACCTGGCACCCAGACCACTTCATTAAGCTGAAGTGGTCTGGGTGCCTAGAGTGGTCCTTTAATTTTTGTAAATATATATTTTCATTGTGATATGTTTTATCTATATAGGATACATTATTATGGGTAAAAAAAGCTTCAAGGGATTCTGGAGACATCAAAATAAACCACAATAATAATAACAAAGTACTTAACCAGGAAAGGTACATTCAAAGGTCTGTGCTGGTATGTATTTTTATATTAAATAATAATAATATTTTTAGGTCACTTTTATTGTAAATGTTATTGTAGTGTAGGGGTAGTGTTATTGTAGATCAGGTAATGTAGGGGGTTAATGTTGAATGATCGTGATAGTGACAGTGTCAGATTCTTGAAATTAGAGCCCCGATGCTGCATGGAGGTGGTCCATGCATTATTACCATTTATTATGGGGAATAATTGCATGATTAACTTCACCATCAAAACAAGAAATTCAAAAACTCCAAATATTCTTCTATTGCGCTGATGTCCTTTTTAAATATGGGACAATGATCAAGATATTAACTTAACATATGTTAAATGAAGATAACAATGTTTCTGTGAACAAACCTCATAATTATGTAAGAAAAAGTGTGGTAATAACATAAGGATAGGTAGTCAGGGCTGGATTAAGAGCACATTGGGCCTGGTATTGACAATTACAATGGGCCTAATTACAAAATCTTATCAACAGAAAACGTTTAAACAGTCATACCTGCCAAGAGTCATGTTTCTGCAACAGTGTGAGAGGGACCAAAGCAGCGATAGCAGTGTGCAAGGTCAGCTGTACCTTAACTAATTAAATTGTCAGTCAGTCCATACACGTTTAGCTCCCCAACATCCCTCTTCAATTTCCATACTTAATTCCAACTGCACAGAGCAAGAGCATGTGAAGAGTAGTAAAATAAATAATATATATATATATATATATATATATATATATGTATTTTTTTTGTATCAATGAGCCTAATCCATGGCATGGATATCAACCGCTATGCCATCCATCAACTGCTATGATAGTCCATTCCTGTAGGTAGTGAAATTCTAGCACTAAATGCATCACTAGTTAGGCCACAAATTGCATTTGAAGAGCCATTTTTGGTCACCAGGAAAAAAAACTAACACATTTTGGATTTAGGAGTAGGAAAAGAAACAACATTAATTAAGAAAATTGAAGAATTAAATTATAACAAGTGACAAGCCAAATTGTGATAGTCTGTTCTACAAAAAGAAAGAGAGAGAAAAAAAGATTTCTACATGGCGATCTGATTACCATTTGCAATAAAATACAATTTGTAAGGCTCTTAAAGGACCACTCTAGGCACCCAGACCACTTCAGCTTAATGAAGTGGTCTGGGTGCCAGGTCCTTCTAGGGTTAACCCATTTTTTTTATAAATATAGCAGTTTCAGAGAAACTATGTTTATCAATGGGTTAAGCCTTCCTCCAAATCCTCTAGTGGCTGTCTCATTGACAGCCGCTAGAGGCGCTTGCGTGCTTCTCACTGTGAAAATCATAGTGAGAGCACGCAAGCGTCCATAGGAAAGCATTGATAATGCTTTCCTATGAGACCGGCTGAATGCGCGCACAGCTCCTGCCGCGCGTGCGTATTCAGCCGACGGGGCGGATCGGAGGAGGATCGGAGGCAGAGAGCTCCCCGCCCAGCGCTGGAAAAAGGTAAGTTTTTACCCCTTTCCCTCTTCCAGAGCCGGGCGGGAGGGGGACCCTGAGGGTGGGGGCACCCTCAGGGCACTATAGTGCCAGGAAAACGAGTATGTTTTCCTGGCACCATAGTGTTCCTTTAAGGGAACCATTGAAGCATATTGTTTGGCAAAAATGGATACAAAGGTATTGTGCATTTTTTTGTAGACTGCTTGCGGGATTGCAAGTGTGTGGAATAGGTTGTTTGTAGTGTAGTTTGTGTGTTTAAATAGGTTTGTGGTGTAGTATTTATGGCTACACCTGCATCATGTAGTCAAAAATGCCTGAGTAGTGTGTGTTTCTAGGAGCTATAGAGACAGAGAGTGTGTGTTTAGGGGTTGAAGAGTGTATGTGTAGTAAATGTGGTGAGTGTTTAGGGTATCTAATGTGTATGTGTAAATTTAAAGGATGTGTGGGGACGGAGTGTTTGTGCTTATGTGTGTGGTGTGGAATAGAGGCTGTATGGTGTCAGGGAGAGGGATGAGATAGGTCTTTAATTTTTGCAATTTCATATTTTTTCATTATCATTATTTTTTGTTATTCTCATATTATCACATTATTTTGTTATTGTTTATTCTCCGTCCCTCTAGTTACCTTTGGCATGGAAGGAAGGACGTGCAGATTCATGGTGCTGCAAGCTTCTCCTCAGCACATCCACTTGGTGCAGACCTTATGTAGGCTCCAATGAGTTCCATTTATAACAGTATCAGAGTGTTGCCATGGTAATCCATGGCCAGAGTTCTTGAAAGCACTACACAGGTTCTTCACCTATTGGGTATTCCCCTACACTGAGTAGGTGAGGAATATCTTTGATAATTCATGAAAGGACACAGCACCCCCTGCAGTCTGCAACCTCTTGCTCTGGCACCCTTGATGGCCACTTGTGCTGCTTTAGGGCAGTGTCAGGATAAAAGGATAGCAAATAATATTATTTATGAATTTATATTTCCCTCTCGATCAGATACAATCTCAAATTCAGATTGTAACACTTTGAACTGTGGAAACATGCAAGATGAACAAATCCACATTCAATTATATCTGTAGAAAGATGGTGTGTGACATTTGTCATTCCCTTGCCCTATATAAAGGTAGAGTGCAATAGCCATTAAATGCCAGCATAAAAAAGTGCTAAAAACAGATGAGATTACTAACATAAATGCCACTTTAGATCCTATTATAAATAATTTTGATTTGCAGTTCATCTTTTTGCAAAATGTAAAAAAAATTGCTTATGAGAAGGCCACGTGACAAGGACAAGGAACTCATTAAAAAAAACAAAAAAAAACTATAGGTCAGAAAAAAGAAAGTGGAAGAGACTGGCAGATCACTTAAAGGACCACTATAGTGCCAGGAAAACATACTCATTTTCCTGGCACTATAGTGCCCTGAGGGTATCCCCACCCTCAGGGTCCCCCTCCCGCCCGGCTCTGGGGAGAGGAAAGGGGTAAAAACTTACCTTTTTCCAGCGCTGGGCGAGGAGCTCTCCTCCTCCGTTCCTCCCATTCGGCTGAATGTGCACGCGCGGCAAGAGCTGCACGCGCATTCAGCCAGTCGCATAGGAAAGCATTTACAATGCTTTCCTATGGACGCTTGCGTGCTCTCACTGTGATTTTCACAGTGAGAATCACGCAAGCGCCTCTAGCGGCTGTCAATGAGACAGCCACTAGAGGAATTGGAGGTAGGATTAACCTATTTATAAACATAGCAGTTTCTCTGAAACTGCTATGTTTATAAAAAAATGGGTTAACCCTAGCTGGACCTGGCACCCAGACCACTTCATTAAGCTGAAGTGGTCTGGGTGCCTAGAGTGGTCCTTTAAATGAGCCTTATGATAGTAATGAGGTAACAGGTACAGCAGTGAAGCCAAGGAAGCCAGAGGTGCACAATAACTGATATATTAATCAGATCAAAGGTAACAGAATATTAAACAGCAAGCCGAGTAAAATATTTTAAAATAACTTTCAAATTTATGGTTTGCCTTACAGGGCAAGAAACCAAAATAGATTAGGCTGGGAATCCGCTGTCATTCAACTGAGCCAAAAAATCTCTCATGCATATGTGCAGAAAGTGTATCATTAAAGGAAAACTGTCACTGAGTACTGACTTTTCATGTCTTGACTTTCAATTTATACTTTTCTTCTTTGATCGCTGGGACAGTCACATATGATTGCCATATCCTGGCCATGTAAGAGAATTACGCACGTTTATCTTAAATTGTACACTGCATTATGTACTTTAAAAGTTATTTGCAATAGTCGGCTTTTGAAAACCTTTTCACTCCAAAGAAAAGGGTTCCAGTTATTCTAAAAATAGCAGATATCCTGACAGCCTTTTAGTAGCTTTTGATCAATTTTTCTTTTTTTTTATGTTTTTAGTCAATAAAAGGATAAAACATTTACTACAAAATGATACGTATCTGGAAAACAGCACAATAGAAAAATATAGCTGTTTTTGAGAACATTTTTGGTAAATTGACATTCATATTGTAAAACATATAGGATATATTACACACACGAAGAACCAGCAAGTATCATTAGCTAAATGTCTATATTTTTTTATTCTGCCTTTATAAACTGGAGGAAGTAGCAGGGGTCAAATGCATAACTCCTTATATATACCATATTTAGACGAGAAGCAGGGTGAAACTAAATAAAATCCCTGAGAATTTATGGATAGTTAATAAAAATATTTAATTAATTTTTCCATTTAAATTTTTTTTTTGTAAAACAGTAAGAGACAAAAGTGGATAAGTAGCATAACATTGGACAATGTCGCTGCAGAAATAGAATATTGGGGAAAAAAAATACTAGCTGCAAACTAGATCTCAGTTCTAAAATTGTCACATTATAAATGTAAAGAAACCATTATGCCTTAAAATATATTGGAATGAGAAATAGCGCACAGCACTGAAGGTAATATTCTTTGGGGCTCTAAAGTCAGTCCTCTTCATGGTCAATAGCATATGAAGAGAAAATCAGTAGAGCACTTAAATGTAACAACAGTAAATGTTTTATTCCAAGAATGTACAAAAACGTAATTATTATGCAATTATCATAGCCATAGGATGCAGTTTGCAAATCACTGACAAAGACAAGCATACGCACACATGATTTAGCTAGATATGAACTTTGACGGGTGTAGGAAACCTTGAGTACTGTAGATATTGTGGACTACATCTCCCATAATGTCCTCACAGACATAATGCAGGGAAAGCATCAAGGGAAATGTATTCCACAACATCGGATTGCCAAAGGCTGCTTATCCCTGAATTAAGATATAATATGCATAGTGCAGGGTGTCACAACGTTACGTAATGCCTTGACACCTAGAACTGTTATAGAACATGATATGCAAAAAACATGTCAACTGACAATTAAAGCGGCACTGTCATGGCCGCAACCTTTTTTTTTAACCCCCCTCTCCCAACTGCAATACATTTTAATGTCCCCCTAGTCACCTCCAAATGCCCCGTGGCCCCCATTTTACCTTTTTAAATAATTTTTATTTTTGCCCGGACTTAGCTTCTGTGCGCCACCATCTTTATGTGGGCAGATGAAGGCCCCGTGGGACATGCCATCCTCCCTCACAAGATAGCACTATAAAATTCCCATGCATGCCCAGTTGAACACTTGGATATTTGCTATTGTCTGAAATTTGGACAGGAATTTCTTCTATTCATTCATTCATCAGAAAGATGAATGAATGAGTAGAAATTTTAAATGAATGAACCTCTTCGGTTATGCAGCTCCCTCGTTGTAATATCTTAAATACTACTAATATTACAGTGCCTTTTCAAAAGTATTCACCCCCCTTGACGTTTTACCTATTTTGTTACATTACAGCCTTAAGTTCAATGTTTTATTAATCTGAATTTTATGTGATGGACCAGAACACAATAGTCTAAGTTGGTGAAGTGAAATGAGAAAAATATATACATAAAACTATTTTTTAGAAATAGAAAACAGAAAATTGGCATGTGTGCATGTATTCACCCCCTTTGTTATGAAGCCCATAAAAAGCTCTGGTGCAACCAATTACCTTCAGAAGTCACATACTTAGTGAAATTATGTCCACCTGTGTGCAATCTAAGTGTCACATGATCTGTCATTACATATATACACCTTTTTTGATAGGCCCCAAAGGCTGCAACACCTAAGCAAGATGCACGAAAATTATCGGAATTTCATTCATTCTAATGAAATTTGGAACTGAAAAGAAAGTACCAAATGTCATCCTAACACAAATGAACAAACTATGCTCATTCTGTTAAGACCAAATTTGGTGAATTTGCCGGCGTCCTGTCTAAATGACAAGATGTTCGGGAATATTGAAAAGAGGCATTGTGAGATCATGGAGCAGAGGTGAGTGTTGTGGGAAAATTTCTTTGACCACAGGAAGTGGGTCAATGCTGGTCAAGCATAGGAAAAATACATAAGACAAAGTAGTCCATACAAAGTCCCTACTTTGTCCTTTGTTTTCAAGAAAACTAGATCCACACTGGAACCCAAGAAGAAGATCCCCACTGGACCCCAGAGAGAAGACCAACACCAGCTCTCCTAAAGGCAGAGAAGCTAGATGGGCCTAAAAAATAAAATAAAACAACAATAAAAAAAATTAATTTGTGTGTGTGTGGGTATTTGTGTGTGAGAATGTGTAAATGTGTTATGCGTGTCTGTCAATGAGTGTGCCTGTCAGTGAGTGTTTCAAATTAGTGAGATTGTGTGTCTGTCATTGAAAGTATGTGTGAGTGTTTCTGTCAGAGAGTGTGTGTCTGTGTGTGTATCTGTCAGTGTGTGTTTCAAATCAGTGAGATTGTGTCTATCCTTGAGAGTGTGTGTCTGTGTGTTTAAGAAGCATCAATGTATATGTCACCACTGATTTGAAACACACACACTGACTCTTTTGAAAAATCTATGGGTGACATTTCTTCAAATAATGTTTTCTATTGGTGAAAGCACACTCAAAGTGAAACAATATATAATAGAATTACCCTTCCTATGTTATGGGTAATTCAAGTGTGCAACTGGATATCTAAATTGATAAAGGAGAAATACTTCCCATAGTGTATTATGTTTTACAATGTTAGGTGTAGCCATCTATACTGGTTACACTTACTATTTAGGGAGCCAGTATTGTCGGCTCTATTTGATAGTAGTGTGTTGGCAATATCTCAATCAAGCATCAATTTGTGTAAGTGATCAGTTCCCATCTGTAAGTGTCTTTAAAATTTCCCCTCAATATTCCAATGTAGGTTATTAGGTAAGACACATACAGTAGGTGGTTAAAAAAAGTATAGTAAATTTATTTAATAAAAAATATATAGAATCTTACATGTATGCTTAAAGTTATCCACATAAACACAGGCACAAGGCATTTAGATCTTCATCAAAGTGCATAACAATGAATTAAAGAAACAAATCCCCTTAAACACCCACCCAAAGATTCTTTGAGAAGTCCACTTTTATTGGGTTTGGCGTATCTCCAGTCAGCATTCGGTTTTGGGAAATCTCCAATCAGCATTTAGTTTAGAGAATGTCCAATCACATTGTTTGATTTGGCCCTGGCCCTGGGTTTTGTAGAATAACCAGTGGGGTGAATGTCAAGCAATGGCCACTTTAAGAGAACTTCTATTAGGTGATGGAGGCGGCCATATTATTGGTTCCAATTATAAATGGCTCCAACATGATTTAGATTCCAAGTTCATAATATAAAGAATATTGATAATAGGGAAATGTGAAAATAAAACAAAGTTACAATTATGTATATGGGAATATTCGATATATAAAATTTAGGCATGTAAAATGCTGTCAATACTGTAAAAGGAAAAAAAATATACAGCTAAATAAAAGTGAAGAGGAAAAAAAATTAAGGGGGTTGAACAAATGTCCTAAATTATCTTACAGTTTAAACATATAAAATATCCATTTGGTAAAAAAGAAAAAGAAGGATAAAACCCAGAAATATACCAAAGACTTAAATGTTAGTACCCAGGATTAATAAATAATAATTATTAAAAAAAAAAAAAAAAACTTTAGCATTAAAATCTATATTAAGACCAATTGGAGTTATGGTGCTGAATTCAAACATTCATTTCATCTCCCTTTTGATTAGATGTTTCTTTTTAATTTTTTTATTTAATATTTTTTCATAATCACTTTACATATACAATAACCATTTGGTTACACCATCTTCAATCATATAATACAATGAGTAATACAACAAAACATATTAAATAATCATATATCTTATATCATATGTTTTTTTCCTTTACTTTCCTTTTATGTCAAAGTAGCCAGTATATATTACATTACTATACTCTACTAAGATCCTAAAGTGATGTAGTACCCTTCTAATTATCAACAAACAAAGAAAAAGAAAAAAAGCAAGAGAGTCAAAACCAAAAAACACACACCTCATTTAACAGCAAACTCAATCACCATTCCCTACATACAACAACCTGCTTTACCTCCTTTAAACTTCCTCTTGATACCCTTTATATACTTACATTAATAAATTTCCCCCAATTTTCCAAAGCTTTCCCCCAGAAAACAGAGTCTATTCCTACTCTCCTTGCCATACATTCATATATTTTAGTACTCTCCATCAATTTGTGGTATATTCCCAATTTTTAACCTATATTTTCTAATGTAATAATAATTATATGCTGAATAAGATATTGATCTTTTGGGAGGTTATTAGGGAAATTATATAATAAAAAACAGTCTGGATCAAAAGGAGGGGTGATGCCAGTACAAGATGTAACAAGGCCTGCAATCACTCTCCAAAAACTTTGTAGTTTAGGGCAAGCCCACCAAATATGTACCATAATGCCAATGACTATACCACACCTCGAGCACATATTAGGAACTTTAGGATCTACACAAGCTAACTTCCATCCATGACTGAAGTTGTAAATATGAATAATATGTTATATTAGAGAGGTTATATTTTCCTTTAAAAATTTGAAAATCTACTACCTCTTTTCTGTGAATTACCTGATACAGAAATGTAACTCCATATTTTTCCCATAATCTATAATTGAATGTGGGGATAATCAGTGAAAGTGTTGAAATAGGCATAGCGGGTAAAATGGGCCCATAGGATGTATGTCTATATAAATTCCAAATTTGTACAGTAAGAACCGTTGAAGGACGCATTTGGGTCAATTTAGGCCCAATTTTTTTTTGGTAGCCATATCAATGACGTTACTTGACGATTTTGTATCTGGTCCAATTCTATCTGTGCCCAATGTGGTAAACAAATGCTAGTATGGGCATTGACTACAGAACTGATTACTGAAGCCTGATAGTACAATCTAATATTGGGTGCACTCATTCCTCCTTGTTGAAATGGTTTATATAATATAGAAGTTGCAATTCTTGGGCATTTGTATCCCAAAATATATGCGTTTATAATTTTCCGTACTTCCTTAAAATAATCTGAAGGGATCTAAATAAATATTGAAATTTAGGTATAATTACCATCTTGATAGCCGCTACTCGTCCAGACCCGGAGATGAATTTCCCCTTCCACCTTGATTAGATGTTTCAAGTGATCAAGTGACCTCTCCAATGGTTTGTAACCTGTTTTATCCCTAAAATGTTAAGAGTCATGGGTAGCTATTATGGAATTTATTAAAATGTTCAGATACAGAATGTTGAGGGTTTTTCCGTCTTATATTACCAATGTGTTCACTAATGCCAGTTCTCAGTTTGCGAGTGGTTTATATTGCCAATGTGATCACCTATCCTAGTTCTCAGTTTGCGAGTAGTTTTGCCTACAGAACTCAATCCACAGGGGCAAGTTAATAAATAAATTCGATTTTTGGAGTTACAGTTAATTGTTGAATTGATTTTATGTTTTCTCCTTTATTTTTAAGTGTACCTAATTCCAACACTTTTCTCCTTGTAAGTTGGCTGGTCTTACAGCCTACACAATCAACACAACTAAAAAAAACAAAAAACCTTTATTATCATTTTATAAAAAAAATCCTTTAACCCCCTTAAGGACACAGCTTCAGAAGCTTGTATTACGCTTAATGAAACAAGCAATTTTTGCATTTTCTTGCTGTTTGCGTTCAACTGCAATTTTCATCTCTCTCATTTATTGCACCAACACATATTATATACTGTTTTTTAAAGGACAGAAAGGGCTTTAATTTGATGCAATATATATATATAAATGCTTATTTATTACAAAAATAATACAGAAAAATGCAAAAGAAAATAAAAAAAATTGTGTTTTTTTTAACAGTTTATGCAATAATAATGTGTGCTTAATTAGTGCAGGTTAAAGAAATTAATTAAATATAATTTCATTTAGTTGTTCTGATTTACAGAATATATAATGTGTCTGGGATTTTAAGTTTTTTTTGGTAGTTACAGGTCACAAAGCACAAGGAGTAAAATAAACTTTTAATGTGGAGCGATTTTAGAATTTGGTATGTTTGTCTTGTAAGCTCAATAGCCCTAAAAGAAAACAAAATTGCCAAACAAAAGTATATATATTTCTATAAAGTAGACATCACAGGCTATTTTGACCTTTTCTACGTAGCCATTTCACCGCCAATCTCTGCTAAATATTGGAGTAAAATAGTTTTTTGGCACACAAACTTATAACAAAAAACTTCTCATGTGTATTTTGTAAAGTTGGTGTTTGCTATTCCTGTACAAAACTTTCTTTTGTGTTCAGCTACATCTGCTGAGTACAACGATACCCCCATTGTATGTCTTTGGCACTATTTCGTGAAGCTACAGTGCCATATAGGAGACCTGTCCTTTTCAGTATTTACAGTAGAATTTTGAGAGATGGAGTTAATAGGCCTATGCTTCAATTTGGGGTATTATAGCAGTTTGACTGTTCAAAAAAACCCACAAAGGCCTACCATTTGTAAAAGTAGACACTCCAGGGTATCTCATATGGTGCATATTGTGCCTTAACATGCCCCCATTTCTTCACCAATATATGCCAAAGTATGAGGTAAAAAATTATTTTGGGCATTTTTTACATATGGATTACATTTTTGCTGGGCATTTTGTATATTTCATAAGTGCCACTAAGTTCACACCCCCCAATTATGCTCAGCTAAGTCTTCTGAGTAAAACAATATGCCCAATGTATGACCTAGACACTATTTTGTGAAGTTACAGTGCTGTAAAAGAGACGTGACAAGTTCAGGTTTTTAAGTGTGCATTTTTCATGGAGGGTTTTGTTGCGTTCCACTTTGGAGCACTTGAGCAGGCTACATATTACAACTACACCATAAAGGCATAACATTTCCTAAAGAACACATCTCAGGGTGTTTCAAAAGGCATATTTTGAAGCTTAGCGTGGGATAATTTTTTCGCTAGCTTGTACCAAGTGTAGTGGTAATAAGCATTTTTTTTTTTGTCTTTTTGAAACACAAAGTGAGTTTGCACAGTATATTTTGCAAATTGTATGTGTGCTACGACTGTATAATACTTCATATGTTGCTCAGCTATGTCAGCTGAGTACAGCAATACACCTGTATGTACCTTTGCCAGGTATATGTGGACATCGGAGGGGCATATTTGGGACACAGTCATTCCAGGTTTTTTCAAACTTTAAATTTTTACGCTGTGCCCATGTCCCATTTTAGAGTATTTTACCAGGATATATAATCCAAATAACCCATAAAGCCATACCATTTCTTAAAGAAGACATCCCAGGTTATTTCAAATGGCATATTTTGAACCTTAGTGTGGGATCATTTTTCCGCTAGCTTGTACCAAGTATAGTGGTAATAAGCGTTTTTTCTACCTTTTTGACACACAAAGTGAGTTTGCACAGTATATTTTGCAAACCTTATGTGTGCTATGACTATATAATACTAAATATGTTGCTCAGCTATGTCGTCTGAGTACAGCAATACCCCCGTATGTACCTTTGACAGGTATATGTGGATTTTGAAGGGGCACATTTGAGACGCAGCCATTCAGTTTTTTTCTAACTTTTAAGTTTTACGCTGTGTCCATGTTCCATTTTGGAGTAGTTTAGATGGTTGGTTATTGAAATTTCCCCACAAACACATAGTATTTATTAAAGAATACACCCTGGGGTAATTAAAAAGGTGTATTTTGAACCTTAGCGTGGGATCATTTTTTCTCTAGTTTGTTCCAGGTGTAGTGGAGCATTTTTAGATTGTAAATTTTTTAAATTAAATTATATGTCATAAAACATTTAACATAAATGTACATACAACAAAAATTATAGATGATTCCTTCTGGAGTCATGCATCACAAAAGACATACCATATTCACAGATGTAAATTGCATTACAATTGTATCCATTATACAAACTGTTGTTATAATCACTTTTTTGTCTGTGCATTAATACAAGTTAGATATATATCTGGGCTTAATATTTAGGGCTTATCTAATAGTCTTTTTTTAAATTTCTTGATGTTTAGTCTCTCTTTTACTTTAATTTTCTCCTCTTTTTCCCCTTTTCCTTTCCCTCTCTTTCACCTTATTTCTCTCTTTTTCTCTTTCCTCTTTCCTTTCCCCTACTATTTCTTTCCCTTTTTTTCCCTCTGGTTTTTCTCTTTCCTTCTTTTCTCTTCTTTACCTTTATTTTATTTCTTATAAGACCTTTATGAAACTACATTAGTTATCTTGTTGCCCATTTATTTTTGCCATATCTGTGATTATTCCCATTCATATCAACAGTTTAATTTGGGTTAGTTCTTACGACCTTGCATATAAATTTTCTTATTTCCTTTCTTTCTCTTTTTCCTTCTGTTTCTCCCTTTTTCTTTTCTTCCTTTTCTTTTTTCCCCTTTTTGGAACCATGTACCAGCTATAACTAACTTTAATGAAATATTCTAGTATATTTAGACAATGAATATATTTTTTGATTTTTAAGAAAAGCAAGGCACCACAAGTTAAAATTGACCTTTGTGTCTAGCTCTCTCTCGCAATTATTAAAAGCTGTAGGAGTATTTGTTTGATTAATATAGTTTAATAAATCAAGTATTAAAGAATATTTCTTTTCTGTAGTACCTATAGAGAGGATTTTTTAATTAAATTTCTTTTCTCCCCATTGTAATTTATAAGATGGTTCTTTAGAAAGCTCTTAATGCGCACATAGTTAAAAATCTCTCTAGAAGGTAGATTCAGTCTTAATTTTAGACTCGGGAAGTCTTCTATTTGGTCATTCAGGTAGATATTTTTAATACATATATCTGGGTCCATATACCAATTCTTTAAATTTATGTCGATCATTATATTTTCTACAGTTCTAAGAAGAATAGTGTCAGGAATTAAATCTGCAATTCCCAGCTTTCTTTTTAGAATATACCATTCGTTTATTGTTTGTAGAATGATCCTAGATTTATATTCTGAAAAATTGGTCCTTTTCTTAGTATTTGCCCATAATATTGTTTCTAAGTTGGTTATGCCTTCTCTATAAGCTTGTAGTTTATACCACGCTTGTTCCTTGCATTCTATAGCTTGTATATTCAAGGCATGTATTGTTATAATTGCTTGATAGGTATTATTTATTAGCGGATATCCCATACCTCCCCGATGTGGTTTATTCGCTAATGTTAACAAATTAATTCTAGGTTTCTTAGCCTTCCATATGAAATTTGTAAAACTGCTCTGAATTAAATTTAACCAATGTACTGGAACTTTAAGAGGGATCATACGGAACAAATAGATCAATTTTGGGACAATATAGGCCTTAATTGTGTTAATTCTACCCCACCAAGATATTTCATGGGTCCTCCATTCCTTTAATAGTCTATTTGTTTCTTTTAAGAAATTGATTTCCATCAAACGTGCCACATCTGTTGTCAGTAAAATGCCTAAATATGGAAGCTGTGTAGTTGACCAGTTAAAAGAATAGTTTTGTTTTAATATTTTTAACCGCGTGTTTCCTATATAAGTTGTTAATGCCAGTGTTTTATTAATATTCATTTTATAGTTGGAAACCTCGCCATATAATAGTATCTCCTTCATTAATAATGGTAACGATTGTTCGGGCTCTGTAATTGTCAATATCACATCATCTGCATATAGGCAGATCTTTAACTCTTCATTTGGAATAGAAATTCCTTTTATACCTATACTTTGTCTTATTTTACATGCTAAAGGTTCCACTGACATAATATATAAAAGCGGTGAGAGTGGGCAGCCCTGTCTCGTGCCATTAAGGATATTAAGCCATCTAGATCTTAAATCTCTGCTCATTATTCTGGCTGATGGCACCGAGTATAGGGCCTCCACTGCTCCCATAAACCAACCTTCAAAACCCATTTTTAGCATCGTCTGTTTTAAAAAGTCCCAGCTGACCCTGTCAAACGCCTTTTCGGCATCAATTGAGAGGGTCAGCAGGGGCACCTTTGTTGACTGAGCCCAGTCCATTATTTCTATCATTCTTCTAGTGTTATTGTTAGATTGTCTTCCTGCCACGAATCCTATTTGATCCCTATGAATAATATCCGGCAATACTGCTTGAAGTCTATCTGCTAAAATAGCAGAATATAATTTTACATCAACATTTATTAATGATATCGGGTGGTAATTCGATAGATCTGTAGGGGATTTATTCGGTTTTAATATCGGGCTAATGTGTGCTCTTAAAAAAAGTCAGCCGAGGCATAACCTGCTTTAGATATTTCATTTATTTTCTGAATTCTTCTGCTATATCTTCCGTTTTGAAAATATTTTCACCTTCTACTATTAATTTATAGATTTTCCTTTCCAGATTTTGTTTTTTTAATCTGTTTGTTAATATAGAATCTACTTTATTATTTTTATAGTAGAAGTTTATTTTCAATTTATTTAAATTTCTTTGAATTCTAGCCTCAATTAATTTATTTATATTTGTTTGGCAGATCTTAATCTTTTCTAATCTCTCAGGGGAGAAATTCTTTTTATTTAAAGTTGATAAATTATAATATTCTATGTACAGGTCTGATAGTTTATTCTCTCTTTTTATTTTTTATTGACTCACTAACTTAATCCAGTAGCCTCTTATCATTGTTTTAAATGTACACCAAAGACATTCTTTAGTAATATCGTCTGTTGAATTTTCTTTTAGAAATAAATCAATCAATTTGGTCATAGAATCAATATTTTCCTTTGAGCATAAGAGCTTATCATCTAGTCTCCATATTGGCGGAATTTTTTTTTTATCCCTTCTGCAACTTCTACTAACACTAGATCATGATCAGACCAAATATTCTCTTTTATATTGATCGAAGTTAAAAGTTTAGAAAAGTTATTATCGCCCAGAATCAGATCAATTCTTGCCGCAGAACCATGAGGGATAGATCTATGAGTGTAGTTTTTCTCATTTGCATGCATTAATCTCCAACAGTCAATTAGTTCAAATTTATTTACTATTTTATTCATCTCTTTAGCCTGTTTTATTAAATTTTGACTTATTTTTTGATTGTCGCCAACTTGTTTGTCCATAGTAGGATCTAGTACGTAATTAAAATCCCCTGCTACCACTACTTTCCCTTTTTTAACCTGTTCCATTAACCTTAGTATCTTATTTAATAACCTATTTGTATGTTTGTTTGATAAGTAGACATTTACCAATGTGTACATTACTCCGTTTAAAAGGCCGACAAGAATTAAGTATCTCCCTTCTATGTCTGCGTTTTGATATTGACACTCAAATACTGTGTCCTTAGAGAACATAATAGATACTCCACATTTTATTTTCTTCTGATGGGATGCAATATAGACTGTTGTAAATTTTTTATAATGCCATAGACAATTATTTCTAATCAACCAGTGAGTCTCCTGGATAAATCCCACTTTAACATTCTCTCTATTCATAGCGTCATATAGAAACCCTCTTTTTACATGGGAGTTTAGGCCTTGCGCATTTAAGGAAATAAGTCTAATCATTTAGCATTTTGTGCATTAATCCATCTGAAATTCTAACCCAAATCCACAAAACATACAACAACATTAATCTCATTCATAACCCAATAAAAATTCACCATTCTCTTGGATATCCCAATGAGATCCAAGGTCTGGGTACCTTCTTGTGTACCCTATGGAGGACATCACTCATCCCGCAAAAGGAACAAAATAGAGACCTCAAGAGCCTCTATATATATATATATATATATTTATTTTAAACTCCCAACTCATTATATGAATAGGAATGGTGGGGAGGGAGTATATCTTGGCTAAATTTATATCATATATATATATATATATATATATATATATATATATCTTATTTTATTTTAAGGAGTGTAATTTTTCATACTAATGGGCAAGGAAATGCTTTCTCTCTCATCTTTCCCTTTTTTTATGAGCATTTTTAAATGTATTTTTTTACTTTTTAAAACTATTTTTTAAACTTTTTTTGCTTATTAATTTTTTTAAACTTTCTTAAAATTTTTATGTTTGTACAGATTTAACATTTTTATAAGCTTTTTTTTTTTTTACCGTTAACCCCTAACTAGCAGTAAGCAGCACTAACGGTAAATTCCCCAATTTCCCATAACTCCCACCCACCCCAACTAGCAAAATATATCATTTTAAAATATTTAAATTAATCAATTAAATAAATTGAACCCCCGAGGGTTAAAAAAATAAATAAAAGTTAATCCGAAGGGGTTAAAAAAAAATTAGATCACAGTATAATACTGTGATCTGTATTTTGATCACTGTAGGCAGTGATCGACTGGCAGGGAAGGGACTGATTTTTATTTGTACTGGGTAAAGGGGGGTGGGATTTATTTTTTTACTTAAACGTTATTAAAACATTTTCTTAACTTTATTTTAACTTTCTAAAGCTTATTTTAAAACTTTTTAATGTTAACCCCTAGTTAGCCTAACACCAAATCCCCCAATTCCCCACTAACTTTCACCCACCCCAGCTAGCTAAATATATAACTTTAACATATTTAAATGAATTAATAAAAAAAAAAAATTAACCCCTGAGGGTTAAAAAATAAATAAATAAATGAACCTTCAGGAGTTAAAAAAAATCAATCAAAAAAAAAAATAAAAAAAAAAATCAGATGACCGTAAAATGTAATCCCTGAGCATTGCTTTTTTAGGAATTAAGAGGCTAAGTAGCAGACAAGTGCTGCTAACCAAAAACCCTTGATTAATTGATCATCAGCTGCCTATACAAAAGCCAAAGTTTTAGCAGTTTGCTGGTCTGGAACATTCAGGTGTGTGTTAACACAATGCCAGGGAGGAAAGACATCAGCAATGATCTTAGAGAAGCAATTGTTGCTGCCCATCAAATTGTGAAGGGTTTTAAGACTATTTCCAAACGCTTTAATGTCCATCATTCTACAGTGAGAAAGATTATTCAAAAGTGGAAAATATTCAAGACCATTGCCAATCTTCCCAGGAGTAAATGTCCCAGCAAATTCACCACAAAATCAGACTGTTCAATGCTCAGAGAAATAAAAAAAAAAAAAAGAGTTATACCTCAGGCTCTAAAGGCCTCAGTTAGCATGTTAAATGTTAAAGTCATGACAGTACAGTTGGACAAAGACTAAACAAGTATGGTTTGTTTGGAAGGGGTTGCCAGAAAAAAACCCAACTAATTTCCTCTAAAAAGAACATGGCAGCATGTCTAAAAAGAACATGACAAGTTGCATCTGAGCAAATCACAAGACTTCTGGAACAATGTCTTTCGGACAGACCATAGTGGAGATGTTTGGTCATAATGCATAGCGCCACATTTGGCAAAAAAGAACAGCATATTAGCACAAAAACCTCATACCAACTGTCAAGCACAGTGGTGGAGGGGTGATTAATTGGGCTCTTGTGAATTGAGGTCTTTGGAGCTTTATTGTGCAATCATACAGGTGTGAGTGCACCTTCCTTAATATTTATATTTTGGCATAAATGATTTGCACCCAGGCAAGGACAAGACCGGGAGAGTGAGTGATTGATCCGTGTGTGTGTGTGTGTGTATATATATATATATATATACACACACACACACACACACACACACACACACACACACACACACACACACACATACACAAAGCATACTACATAAATTTTTTTATAAAAATAATATCAATAATAATTGATATCAAAATATGAATTATATATATCTGTACATCTATCATTTAAAAAAATATATAATATTTATTATATTCTTAATCTATATTTATGAAATCTTTTCACATAATTATGTGATTTTATTAATTATAATTTAAGGAAGCTCTGCAACTTTCCAAGACACCATAAAACTTATACATGGTTTCACATTTTTTTTGTGTGTGAAAAATGCAAAAAACAACGCTAACTGTTTGTGACTGAGTGGGTACTAAGTGGGTACTAAAAAGGACTGGACATACCTCATTTTGAATACTCTGGGTTGTCAATGGTATGCCATAATGGGGATAATTCTCATTATTGTGCTGTCATACAGTCTCATAGGCAATGTAACCAAGCCATATATTTAATCATGTAACTTTCCAAAACACTATAAAACTTGAACATGGGGAGTACTGTTCATACTCATGAGACATCACTGAACATAAAATGTGAGTATTTTAGTGCAGTAAAATGTATAGTGCTGGTAATATAATCGGTAAAAAGGGCATTTTTATGCAAAAAATGCAAAACATAAATATGAACACTAACTTTGGCCAGTGTTTGTGACTAAGTGACTACTAAAAAAGATTGGAATACCCCATTTTGAATACCCTGGGTTGTCTGCTTTTGCAAATGGTATGCCCTGGTGTGTTAATTTTCATTCATGGGCTGCCGTACAGTCTCAAAGACAACATAGGCCCAGCAAACCAATCTGACAAATTAACTGAAACGATGAAAACCCTATATTTGACCCTGTAACTTTCCAAATATCTATAAAATCTGTATATGTGTGGCACTGGTACTTGTGAGATATCGCTGAACACAAATATAAGTGTTTAAGAGCAGAAAGTTGTAACAGTATCATGACATTCACAGTTAAAATATCATGTAGAGCGTGAAAAATAAAATTTCTTATTTTCTCAAACTTTTATTACTATTCAATTATGTTTCATCTAAATTTGAAATGAAAGCCCTGTTTATCCTGAACAAAATTATACATAATAAGTGTGGGTGCACTTAATATGAAAGAGGTGAATTATGGTTGAACAAACGTATGGTCAAATTCTAGGTTTTGTTTTGATTTTGATCAGAACTTGAACAATTGAAGACTATATTAGCTTTAGTGTACTAATAATCTTAATTTTAGTAATGACAGGAGGCGAGTATTTTGCGTAATCCCTCTTTACTAGCTCCACAGCAGCAAAGAAACACATAGAAAAAAACAAAAAGAACTAGTCACAAGAGAGTAGGATGTGCATGAGGTATAATTACCTAATAACTTCCTCTTTCAGAAAGCGACAATTAGAAGCAAACATATAACAAGCAAGAACACTAACTCCTAAATCCAACATCTGTAGGAGCAAACTTCCCGTGAATTCCACACAAACAACCAAAACGTCTTCAGCGACGCGTCAAACTGAAAAGAGAATGTGTGACATGTTTAGACACATAGTCATGTGGAAATACAAGTAACACACAGTATACATCATTCCATAGTAGTAACGTGTAAACTACAATCTAAAACTGAACAAAAATCATATAAAACTCCAATGACCATTCCTTACCAATGGAAATAAAATCATCCATGTAAACACAAAACATTAAGCTCCCAACCTACCTTAGACCAGTAATACATATAAAGAAAGTGAACATAAAGGGTTGGATAGCAAAGCAGGGTTGGAAAATACTCGCCTCCTGTCATTACTAAAATTAAGATTATTAGTACACTAAAGCTAGTATAATCTTCAATTTTACAACATGACAGGAGGCTTCGTGTTTTACAATTTTAACGCTGAGAAAGAAATAGAAAATGAATGAAGAATCCGAACAGTGCAACGAGAGACATAAATAAGAGGATAGTTGGTACACAAAAGGATCCTTGCCCATCGGGAGTCCCCAGACCGGAGCACGGGTCATTGAACTGTCTGAACTCACAACATAATGGATCGAGGTTCCATTCCAAACACCAACCAGACCGGGAATGCACAGATGGAGAGGCAGCATTGTCGTGTCCCTGGGGCCCAAGAGTTTTCTAAGAGGTCCCTAACAGCCTGCCGTAATCCACTGATCTGCAAAGAACCCCAGAAAGAATCCAGGCCATCAGGGTCAGCTTACCCTCCAGGAATAGAAGAAGTGGGTTCCCCTTCGGGTCCGTGAGAAGAGTCGGGTATGAATGTAAGAAAGTCTGTGCTCCATAAGCTGATCGTCTGCAATAAGTAAGGTAGCCCTCTGGAAGACCCCACTAAGACTCTATCCTGCACAACATCATTTATATTTAATTTAACCACCCTGTATATTTATTTTATATATCCTGTGTGCATTGTATATTTTATTGCCTTTATATCTTGTCTGGCATGATGAAATGTAGTTTTGCTAGCCCTGTATGTAATTGTTATTAGTCACCTATATGCATTCCTCTATAACTCCTCTGATTTCTGACTGACCTCTGACCCCTCCCTTCTTTAATTGATATGTTTGTTTTTATTTGAATAACCATCCCTTCATCTCTGTGCCTAGATACATATCCTCCTCCCTCAGCATTATTGCAAGCCTATCTGACCCTTATACATCTTTATTTAACAGCTTGATTTCAAAACTATCAAGCCCCAATACTGCGGTAAGAAAGTCCCAATTGACACCACCATCTGAACATCAATCTCACATAAACCTCCAATGTCTTGACCTAGAGCATTTCTCCAGTAATCTCCAAACTCTTCTTTTACCCATCTCAAACCTCACCTGTCCTAGCTCTGCAACCTTCTTCTACAATTGCACACTCTCCTCTCAACTAGACATCATGGCACCTCCTACATTTAAACGCAGTAAGTGCCCCCAACAACAACCTTGGCACACCAAGCTGACTCAATACCTCCAAAAATTCTATAGAGCTGCTGAATGCTGTTGGAGAAACTCTTACTGTGCGTCTGACCTTCTCCACTTTAAATTTATGCTTCGCTCATACAGCACGGCTCTTTTCTCTGCAAAAGTAAATTACTTCAATACCCTCATAACCACACTCTCCCATGAACCCAAACGACTATTTGACACATTTAACTCTCTTCTCCCTATTATTCCTCCTCCACCTACTAACTTGACCGCCTCAGACTTTGCAACTCACTTCACTGACAAGATCTCCACAATCAGGGAAGAGATCTCTCATCTTTCTTTTTCCCCATACAATACTTCCCCTAACCTCACTCCCTCTGCTGTTCCATGTTCATTCGCACCCGCTACAGTGGAAGAGGTTTCTGCTCTGCTCCAGTCCTCCCGCCCCACCACCTGCTCCCTAGATCCAATTACCGCATCTCATCTGTACTCTGTCTTCTCTTTCTCTACCTCTCATTAAAATTCTCTCACTCTCCTCTGGCATATTTCCATCGCCCTTCAAACATGAAACTGTAACCCCAATTCTAAAGAAGCCCAACCTAGACCCTAACTCCCGGTCCAACTACCGGCCTGTCTCGTTACTGCCTTTTGCGTCCAAGATCCTTGAAAGAGTTGTGTACGCGAGATTGACAGACTTCCTCAAGTCCAACTCTCTGCTAGACCCACTTCAGTCCGGTTTCCATGCTAAGCACTCTTTGGAAATGACACTGACCAAAGTATCCAATGATCTACTCACTGCAAAATCTTGTCACTACTCTATCCTAATTATCCTTGACCTTTCTGCGGCTTTTGACAGTGTTGATGATCAACAGCTTCTTCTCATCCTCTGCAATATCGGTCTACAAGATATTGCTCTCTCCTGGTGCTCCTCCTACCTCTCCCAGCGCTCTTTCAGTGTTTCTTTCTCAGGCTCTGCTTCTTCTCCCAAACTCCTCTCTGTTGGTGTACCCCAAGGTTCAGTCCTTGTGTAATGACATGAAGGGGTGCTGCCCTGGAACAGCACTGTCACTTTAAATGTGGGAACCAATATAGCAAAGAAATAAAGTCCAAGACACAAATGAATAGGTTAAATCAAGAAATATATATATTTACAGGGAACCAAAGGAGAAAAAATAAAATAAAATAAAATAATAATAATAATAATAATAATAATAATAATAATAATATATATATATATACACATATATATATATACACACACACACACACACACACACACACACACACAAAATATATACAGTAAATCAAAATAAGCACGAATCGTGCAGGCAACAAATACTGTAACAGTCCTTTGGTATAAGGGCAGGATTGTGCAGCTACCACGAGTATCAGGTAGGGCACAGATCCAGAGTCACAAGACTAATGTAGTGACATCAAGAAGCAAGACCAGAAGTCAAATAAATGAGCAAAGCTGCAGGGACAGGATCACTGGTAGTAAAGCAGAGACCACGCAACCAGAGCTCAAGATCGGAGGACACAGCAACAAAGGACCAGGAGGACACAGTAACGCAGGATCAGGAGGACACAGGATGAAGACCAGGAGAACACAGGATCAAGTCACAGTATGCAGGAGCCAGGAACACAGGAAAACAGGAAACAAAAGGCAATGATCTGGCAAGGAGTGAGGGGAGAAACCAAACTAAATAGGTGCTAAACAAGGACCAGGTGAAGTGCTTAATGAAAAGAAATCAGGAACAGTGCCAAACAGAAACAGTGGTGAGTACTGCAGAGGGCAAATCAACTAAGGAGTGTCGTGACAGTACCCCACCCCCCCCTTAAGGAGTGACTCCTGGCGCTCCAAATCCCCAAGGATCCCCAAGAATAGAACCATACAAAAGCAAGGACTGTAGAGAAATGTTTAACATTAGAAGGGCAGACACAGAAACAGAAATTAAAGGCACATACAATAAGAAACACTCATTACCGGTGACTGACAAACGTGCCAACCCACTAGATCTGGGGCTATTACTGGTAACAGGTGCACCACTCAGAAGTCCTGGGTCTGACTTGGTTCCTGGCTTGTAAAATCCTCGGAATAAAGACTGCGATGCAACTTCTGTAGAAGGGAGAACAGTCTCTGCGTTATCTTGTTTAGGTACTACTGGAAGCAATCGAGGAGAATCCCCTAGATTAACAAGTACAGGATCAGGAGCACTCTGCGAACCCTCCTCCTCAGACCGTAGAAATGCATCAAGGAACGGCTCCCCCAATATCTCGGAGTATGGGGCCAGCCGAAGCAGGGACGACTCTCTCTCAAACTGATATAATTCTGTAACGTCTAGAGATACCTGGTTACTTAAATCATTCTCTTCTTCACTTGTGAGCTCAGCTTGAGGTAGTTCTTTAAAGCGACGTAGAAGTACTCTCAACTGAAGGCAAGTCTTCTTTTAATACTTGCTGAGGTTAAGGTGGAGTGACAGACATCATGGCAACTGATGAGTCATATAAGGAGCTTCCTTCATCATGGGAACAGGTACCAGATGTGTGAATGCTACCTTCTTGTTCGGTTTCACTCACTTCCTTTGGAGTTTGGTTAAGCGGCTGATTTGAATAATCTTCAAAGCTTGGTTCAGGTACAAGTGTGGTAATTTGTGTTTCCTCTTGCAGCAGAGAAATTGTTCTACCAGAGCATGCAACTTGAAGAACGGTATTAGACTTACATAGGATTATAGAGTCTTCTTCAGACTGTGGGTTCTGAACAAGCCTGGTCTCATTTAGATCCTTTTCTTGGGCTTGATCCATCACGGGTTTGTCACTTTGCACCAAGTCTGGCTCTTTGTCTTCCATTTGAGGATAACAGTCTTCTTTACTTGGTGACAACTCATTTTTCATAGTTACGGTTGTAAGAAAGGTGCCAATCTTCGATCCCCCAGAGGTAAAAGGGTTAAAATTGGAATCATCAAACCTTTCCACATCAAAGTCGTGAGCTGCCTTTTGCACAATAACCTCCTCTTCCACTGGTTGCTCTGAGGCTTCCACCTTAGGTTTTTCAGCATTCTTAGACAGTAGGCCACAAAATATATACAGTAAATCAAAATAAGCACGAATCGTGCAGGCAACAAATACTGTAACAGTCCTTTGGTATAAGGGCAGGATTGTGCAGCTACCACGAGTATCAGGTAGGGCACAGATCCAGAGTCACAAGACTAATGTAGTGACATCAAGAAGCAAGATCAGAAATCGAATAAATGAGCAAAGCTGCAGGGACAGGATCACTGGTAGTAAAGCAGAGACCACGGAACCAGAGCACAGGATCAGAGGACACAGCAACGAAGGATCAGGAGGACACAGGATGAAGACCAGGAGAACACAGGACACAGGACCAAGTCACAGTATGCAGGAGCCAGGAACACATGAGACCAGGGAAACAGGAAACAAAAAGCAATGATCTGGCAAGGAGTGAAGGGAGAAACCAAACTAAATAGGTGCTAAACAAGGACCAGGTGAAGTGCTTAATGAAAATAAATCAGGAACAGTGCCAAACAGAAACAGTGGTGAGTGTGAGTACTGCACGAGGGCAAATCAACTAAGGAGTGTCGTGACACCTTGATCCCCTACTGTTCTCTATCTATACTGCCTCCCTTGGTAAACTCATTATCTCCATTGGCTACCAATATCATTTCTATGCGGATGACACACAAATCTATCTGTCCTCTCCTGATCTCCCCACGTCCCTCTTGACTAGTGTCTCTGACTGCCTCTCTCCTATTTCTAACTGGATGGCTGCCCACTTCCTTAAACTCAACTTGACCAAAACTGAAATTCTGGTCCTTTCTCCCTCAAGTGTTATTACTCCTGTGTCTTTCTCCCTCCAAGTCAACAGTGTTACCATCAGCTCCACCACGCAGGCTCGCTACCTAGGTGTTCTCTTTGACTCCGATCTCTCCTTCACGCCTCATGTTCAGTCTATCGCCAAATCCTGCCGCTTCCACCTCAAAAACATTGAGCGCATTCAACTAAGGTGCTGGTCCATTCCACTGTCCTGTCTCATCTTGACTACTGTAATCTGCTTCTCAGTGGTCTTACATACTCCCATCTTGTGCTGTTACAGTCCATAATGAATGCAGCAGCGAGGCTCATCTTCCTGTCCGACGCTTCACCCTTCTGTCAGTCCCTACATTGGCTTCCTGTAAGATATAGAGCTCAATTTAAAATTTAAAATTCTGGTTCATGCTTTCAAATCTCTACATAATGCTGCTCCCACCTATCTATCCTCCCTAATACACAAGTATGTCACGTCTATGCCCTTACGTTCTGCTGAAGACCTATGTCGATCTTCTGTCCGTACTACCACCTCTGATGCTCGCCTTCAAGACTTCTCGAGGGCTGCACCGTTCATGTGTTACTCACTTCCCTCCTCTGTTAGATGCTCACCCAGTCTCCACTCCTTCAAAAAATCATTAAAAACCCACTTTTTCATAAAAGCGTATAAATTAAACGGTTAATAGCTCCCGACTGATTCCTCTTTTGCAACTGTCATTAGTCTAATACTATCCTTACCTTTTGTGTCACTTTACCCCACTCCCTCTAGCATGCAAGCTCATTGAGCAGGGCTCTCAACCCCTCTGTTCCTGTGTGTCCAACTTGTCTGGTTACAACTACATGTTTGTTCGTCCACAACCTTTAAAGCGCTGCGGAATTTGTTGGCGCTATATAAATAATCACATAATAACAATAATATAGGGGGAGGAGATCCACATCGGCCAGTCCCCAAAGGTCCAGGAAACAAGGTTGACTTCGTCACAGCGGGATGGCCAAGGCAGTGTTACTTGCTGAACACAGAGGTTTAGGAGAATCCTCACAATCATTGTGAAGGAGGGAAGAGCATATGCCCCCTGGGGAGGCGCAGCTGGCAGGAAAGCGACCACCATTCTGCACTCCGGATCCGGCAGCCAATTGAAGAACACTAAATTCTGGCAGTCCCTCTGTAGGTTGGAGAACCAATTTGTGTTGAGAGTACGCCCTCAGGGAGATCCTGCGAGGAAGGCAGAAATGGAAAATGCCTTTCTTGATGTCTGGTAGGAAACGGGAGCTGGCTCTGATGCTTTGTTCATCCAGAGTAGGATGCAACAAATGGAGAACTCCTTTACCAGTCTGCGGATAGTGAAGGACCCCACTAAGAATTCCAGGTATTCAATGTGAAGAGTTGTGCACACGCTTTCTGTGGGTGTGCTCTTGCAGGTTGTCACCGCAGCCCCACAAGCTGGTATCTGTAGCGGAGATGCAATATTCCCCAGGTTATCTCCGCTTATAATCCAAGTGAGGCTCAGGAACAAGTAAATGGCAAATCCACAGGCAAGGTTTCCAGCAGGCAAAATAACAGCAGTATCCCAACAGCAATCCCAATAACTGGACGACACACAGTTTCAGGAGCAGAACTCAAAGCTTTATTCCACACTGGCCTTTTAAAGCATGCTCCCATGCAAGGGAGGGATTTACAGTCATTAGTACAGTAGCCAATCCTGTCCTGGTAACCTCCCACACATCTCCTCCCCTCAGCCTGCATCATAATCCCCTTATCCAGTACAGCAATTCCCCCCATTTCTGGATGTACCCCTAAACTTAGGGGTACCCCCTTAAATCATACATCCCCTGGTAGCCCTGATCTGGGTGAACAACATATCCAAAAATCACCCAGATCAGACCAGGGGTTCGGGAAATTTATGGAGGGAATAAAATGACCGACCGCACTGAGTGAAGCAGCCGAATGCGGTTCCATGTGAATGGGCCCTGCGGTCGGTCCTGGAGTCAGGGAATGAATGGCACGAAAACCTCTAGCTATAGGAACCGAACGGACCGGGCTTGTGGAAGTTTCAGCAGTGTTCGCCTAGTCGAGTGTCCGATTTGAGTTCCAGACACTCGACGGCAAAACACCACTGTTCAGGGGTTTTAAAATGGCCACGTGTTCGTTTGTCGAATGGCGGCCACCCTCGAGAACAAAGGACGGCTACTTAACTTGTCAATTACCCGTTCGCAACAATGTTGCAACGGGTAATTGAGGACACACTTCACACAGGGGAGGTCTGATTGTTCGGTAGTTTCATTCCCTCAGTTTATTCAAATGATTCTACCGAACAATCAGAGGAATACATTTCTTTTAAACACATATAAAACCAGCAGTTTACACGAATGCAACTATTCACATGACATTTGCAGGACAGCCCAGTGCCATCCGCTACAGTATCTGACTCCAGAACGAAGTCCAGTTGGTCATAGGGGTTTGCCTGAGGAAACCTTACCAGGAAGCGCTGCATGTCAGCATGTAACGTAGAGGGTCTGTGAAAATAGCCTGGATCGAGGAGGGCAGTAGCCCATG
>OW240912.1:227273647-227295324 GCA_933207985.1 Pelobates cultripes | reverse complement strand
TTTTTAGGAATTAAGAGGCTAAGTAGCAGACAAGTGCTGCTAACCAAAAACCCTTGATTAATTGATCATCAGCTGCCTATACAAAAGCCAAAGCTTTAGCAGTTTGCTGGTCTGGAACATTCAGGTGTGTGTTAACACAATGCCAGGGAGGAAAGACATCACCAATGATCTTAGAGAAGCAATTGTTGCTGCCCATCAAATTGTGAAGGGTTTTAAGACTATTTCCAAACGCTTTAATGTCCATCATTCTACAGTGAGAAAGATTATTCAAAAGTGGAAAATATTCAAGACCATTGCCAATCTTCCCAGGAGTAAATGTCCCAGCAAATTCACCACAAAATCAGACTGTTCAATGCTCAGAGAAATAAAAAAAAAAAAAAGAGTTATACCTCAGGCTCTAAAGGCCTCAGTTAGCATGTTAAATGTTAAAGTCATGACAGTACAGTTGGACAAAGACTAAACAAGTATGGTTTGTTTGGAAGGGGTTGCCAGAAAAAAACCCAACTAATTTCCTCTAAAAAGAACATGGCAGCATGTCTAAAAAGAATATGACAAGTTGCATCTGAGCAAATCACAAGACTTCTGGAACAATGTCTTTCGGACAGACCATAGTGGAGATGTTTGGTCATAATGCATAGCGCCACATTTGGCAAAAACCAACAGCATATTAGCACAAAAACCTCATACCAACTGTCAAGCACAGTGGTGGAGGGGTGATGAATTGGGCTCTTGTGAATTGAGGTCTTTGGAGCTTTATTGTGCAATCATACAGGTGTGAGTGCACCTTCCTTGATATTTATATTTTGGCATAAATGATTTGCACCCAGGCAAGGACAAGACCGGGAGAGTGAGTGATTGATCCACGTGTGTGTGTGTGTGTGTGTGTGTGTATGTATGTATGTATATATATATATATATATACACACACACACACACACACACACACACACATATACACAAAGCATACTACATAAATTTTTTTATAAAAATAATATCAATAATAATTGATATCAAAATATGAATTATATATATCTGTACATCTATCATTTAAAAAAATATATAATATTTATTATATTCTTAATCTATATTTATGAAATCTTTTCACATAATTATGTGATTTTATTAATTATAATTTAAGGAAGCTCTGCAACTTTCCAAGACACCATAAAACTTATACATGGTTTCACATTTTTTTTGTGTGTGAAAAATGCAAAAAACAACGCTAACTGTTTGTGACTGAGTGGGTACTAAGTGGGTACTAAAAAGGACTGGACATACCTCATTTTGAATACTCTGAGTTGTCAATGGTATGCCATAATGGGGATAATTCTCATTATTGTGCTTTCATACAGTCTCATAGGCAATGTAACCAAGCCATATATTTAATCATGTAACTTTCCAAAACACTATAAAACTTGAACGTGGGGAGTACTGTTCATACTCATGAGACATCACTGAACATAAAATGTGAGTATTTTAGTGCAGTAAAATGTATAGTGCTGGTAATATAATCGGTAAAAAGGGCATTTTTATGCAAAAAATGCAAAACATAAATATGAACACTAACTTTGGCCAGTGTTTGTGACTAAGTGACTACTAAAAAAGATTGTAATACCCCATTTTGAATACCCTGGGTTGTCTGCTTTTGCAAATGGTATGCCCTGGTGGGTTAATTTTCATTCATGGGCTGCCGTACAGTCTCAAAGACAACATAGGCCCAGCAAACCAATCTGACAAATTAACTGAAACGATGAAAACCCTATATTTGACCCTGTAACTTTCCAAATATCTATAAAATCTGTATATGTGTGGCACTGGTACTTGTGAGATATCGCTGAACACAAATATAAGTGTTTAAGAGCAGAAAGTTGTAACAGTATCATGACATTCACAGTTAAAATATCATGTAGAGCGTGAAAAATAAAATTTCTTATTTTCTCAAACTTTTACTCATATTCAATTATGTTTCATCTAAATTTGAAATGAAAGCCCTGTTTATCCTGAACAAAATTATACATAATAAGTGTGGGTGCACTTAATATGAAAGAGGTGAATTATGGTTGAACAAACGTATGGTCAAATTCTAGGTTTTGTTTTGATTTTGATCAGAACTTGAACAATTGAAGACTATATTAGCTTTAGTGTACTGATAATCTTAATTTTAGTAATGACAGGAGGCGAGTATTTTGCGTAATCCCTCTTTACTAGCTCCACAGCAGCAAAGAAACACATAGAAAAAAACAAAAAGAACTAGTCACAAGAGAGTAGGATGTGCATGAGGTATAATTACCTAATAACTTCCTCTTTCAGAAAGCGACAATCAGAAGCAAACATATAACAAGCAAGAACACTAACTCCTAAATCCAACATCTGTAGGAGCAAACTTCCCGTGAATTCCACACAAACAACCAAAACGTCTTCAGCGACGCGTCAAACTGAAAAGAGAATGTGTGACATGTTTAGACACATAGTCATGTGGAAATACAAGTAACACACAGTATACATCATTCCATAGTAGTAACGTGTAAACTACAATCTAAAACTGAACAAAAATCATATAAAACTCCAATGACCATTCCTTACCAATGGAAATAAAATCATCCATGTAAACACAAAACATTAAGCTCCCAACCTACCTTAGACCAGTAATACATATAAAGAAAGTGAACATAAAGGGTTGGATAGCAAAGCAGGGTTGGAAAATACTCGCCTCCTGTCATTACTAAAATTAAGATTATTAGTACACTAAAGCTAGTATAATCTTCAATTTTACAACATGACAGGAGGCTTCGTGTTTTACAATTTTAACGCTGAGAAAGAAATAGAAAATGAATGAAGAATCCGAACAGTGCAACGAGAGACATAAATAAGAGGATAGTTGGTACACAAAAGGATCCTTGCCCATCGGGAGTCCCCAGACCGGAGCACGGGTCATTGAACTGTCTGAACTCACAACATAATGGATCGAGGTTCCATTCCAAACACCAACCAGACCGGGAATGCACAGATGGAGAGGCAGCATTGTCGTGTCCCTGGGGCCCAAGAGTTTTCTAAGAGGTCCCTAACAGCCTGCCGTAATCCACTGATCTGCAAAGAACCCCAGAAAGAATCCAGGCCACCAGGGTCAGCTTACCCTCCAGGAATAGAAGAAGTGGGTTCCCCTTCGGGTCCGTGAGAAGAGTCGGGTATGAATGTAAGAAAGTCTGTGCTCCATAAGCTGATCGTCTGCAATAAGTAAGGTAGCCCTCTGGAAGACCACACTAAGACTCTATCCTGCACAGCATAATTTATATTTAATTTAACCACCCTGTATATTTATTTTATATATCCTGTGTGCATTGTATATTTTATTGCCTTTATATCTTGTCTGGCATGATGAAATGTAGTTTTGCTAGCCCTGTATGTAATTGTTATTAGTCACCTATATGCATTCCTCTATAACCCCTCTGATTTCTGACTGACCTCTGACCCCTCCCTTCTTTAATTGATATGTTTGTTTTTATTTGAATAACCATCCCTTCATCTCTGTGCCTAGATACATATCCTCCTCCCTCAGCATTATTGCAAGCCTATCTGACCCTTATACATCTTTATTTAACAGCTTGATTTCAAAACTATCAAGCCCCAATACTGCGGTAAGAAAGTCCCAATTGACACCACCATCTGAACATCAATCTCACATAAACCTCCAATGTCTTGACCTAGAGCATTTCTCCAGTAATCTCCAAACTCTTCTTTTACCCATCTCAAACCTCACCTGTCCTAGCTCTGCAACCTTCTTCTACAATTGCACACTCTCCTCTCAACTAGACATCATGGCACCTCCTACATTTAAACGCAGTAAGTGCCCCCAACAACAACCTTGGCACACCAAGCTGACTCAATACCTCCAAAAATTCTATAGAGCTGCTGAATGCTGTTGGAGAAACTCTTACTGTGCGTCTGACCTTCTCCACTTTAAATTTATGCTTCGCTCATACAGCACGGCTCTTTTCTCTGCAAAAGTAAATTACTTCAATACCCTCATAACCACACTCTCCCATGAACCCAAACGACTATTTGACACATTTAACTCTCTTCTCCCTATTATTCCTCCTCCACCTACTAACTTGACCGCCTCAGACTTTGCAACTCACTTCACTGACAAGATCTCCACAATCAGGGAAGAGATCTCTCATCTTTCTTTTTCCCCATACAATACTTCCCCTAACCTCACTCCCTCTGCTGTTCCATGTTCATTCGCACCCGCTACAGTGGAAGAGGTTTCTGCTCTGCTCCAGTCCTCCCGCCCCACCACCTGCTCCCTAGATCCAATTACCGCATCTCATCTGTACTCTGTCTTCTCTTTCTCTACCTCTCATTAAAATTCTCTCACTCTCCTCTGGCATATTTCCATCGCCCTTCAAACATGAAACTGTAACCCCAATTCTAAAGAAGCCCAACCTAGACCCTAACTCCCGGTCCAACTACCGGCCTGTCTCGTTACTGCCTTTTGCGTCCAAGATCCTTGAAAGAGTTGTGTACGCGAGATTGACAGACTTCCTCAAGTCCAACTCTCTGCTAGACCCACTTCAGTCCGGTTTCCATGCTAAGCACTCTTTGGAAATGACACTGACCAAAGTATCCAATGATCTACTCACTGCAAA
Source organism: Pelobates cultripes (assembly GCA_933207985.1). Taxonomy (NCBI): domain Eukaryota; kingdom Metazoa; phylum Chordata; class Amphibia; order Anura; family Pelobatidae; genus Pelobates; species Pelobates cultripes. The sequence continues at coordinate 227,290,678 of OW240912.1, read as the reverse complement.
ATCTTGTCACTACTCTATCCTAATTATCCTTGACCTTTCTGCGGCTTTTGACAGTGTTGATGATCAACAGCTTCTTCTCATCCTCTGCAATATCGGTCTACAAGATATTGCTCTCTCCTGGTGCTCCTCCTACCTCTCCCAGCGCTCTTTCAGTGTTTCTTTCTCAGGCTCTGCTTCTTCTCCCAAACTCCTCTCTGTTGGTGTACCCCAAGGTTCAGTCCTTGTGTAATGACATGAAGGGGTGCTGCCCTGGAACAGCACTGTCACTTTAAATGTGGGAACCAATATAGCAAAGAAATAAAGTCCAAGACACAAATGAATAGGTTAAATCAAGAAATATATATATTTACAGGGAACCAAAGGAGAAAAAATAAAATAAAATAAAATAATAATAATAATAATAATAATAATAATAATAATAATATATATATATATACACATATATATATATACACACACACACACACACACACACACACACACACAAAATATATACAGTAAATCAAAATAAGCACGAATCGTGCAGGCAACAAATACTGTAACAGTCCTTTGGTATAAGGGCAGGATTGTGCAGCTACCACGAGTATCAGGTAGGGCACAGATCCAGAGTCACAAGACTAATGTAGTGACATCAAGAAGCAAGACCAGAAGTCAAATAAATGAGCAAAGCTGCAGGGACAGGATCACTGGTAGTAAAGCAGAGACCACGCAACCAGAGCTCAAGATCGGAGGACACAGCAACAAAGGACCAGGAGGACACAGTAACGCAGGATCAGGAGGACACAGGATGAAGACCAGGAGAACACAGGATCAAGTCACAGTATGCAGGAGCCAGGAACACAGGAAAACAGGAAACAAAAGGCAATGATCTGGCAAGGAGTGAGGGGAGAAACCAAACTAAATAGGTGCTAAACAAGGACCAGGTGAAGTGCTTAATGAAAAGAAATCAGGAACAGTGCCAAACAGAAACAGTGGTGAGTACTGCAGAGGGCAAATCAACTAAGGAGTGTCGTGACAGTACCCCACCCCCCCCTTAAGGAGTGACTCCTGGCGCTCCAAATCCCCAAGGATCCCCAAGAATAGAACCATACAAAAGCAAGGACTGTAGAGAAATGTTTAACATTAGAAGGGCAGACACAGAAACAGAAATTAAAGGCACATACAATAAGAAACACTCATTACCGGTGACTGACAAACGTGCCAACCCACTAGATCTGGGGCTATTACTGGTAACAGGTGCACCACTAAGAAGTCCTGGGTCTGACTTGGTTCCTGGCTTGTAAAATCCTCGGAATAAAGACTGCGATGCAACTTCTGTAGAAGGGAGAACAGTCTCTGCGTTATCTTGTTTAGGTACTACTGGAAGCAATCGAGGAGAATCCCCTAGATTAACAAGTACAGGATCAGGAGCACTCTGCGAACCCTCCTCCTCAGACCGTAGAAATGCATCAAGGAACGGCTCCCCCAATATCTCGGAGTATGGGGCCAGCCGAAGCAGGGACGACTCTTTCTCAAACTGATATAATTCTGTAACGTCTAGAGATACCTGGTTACTTAAATCATTCTCTTCTTCACTTGTGAGCTCAGCTTGAGGTAGTTCTTTAAAGCGACGTAGAAGTACTCTCAACTGAAGGCAAGTCTTCTTTTAATACTTGCTGAGGTTAAGGTGGAGTGACAGACATCATGGCAACTGATGAGTCATATAAGGAGCTTCCTTCATCATGGGAACAGGTACCAGATGTGTGAATGCTACCTTCTTGTTCGGTTTCACTCACTTCCTTTGGAGTTTGGTTAAGCGGCTGATTTGAATAATCTTCAAAGCTTGGTTCAGGTACAAGTGTGGTAATTTGTGTTTCCTCTTGCAGCAGAGAAATTGTTCTACCAGAGCATGCAACTTGAAGAACGGTATTAGACTTACATAGGATTATAGAGTCTTCTTCAGACTGTGGGTTCTGAACAAGCCTGGTCTCATTTAGATCCTTTTCTTGGGCTTGATCCATCACGGGTTTGTCACTTTGCACCAAATCTGGCTCTTTGTCTTCCATTTGAGGATAACAGTCTTCTTTACTTGGTGACAACTCATTTTTCATAGTTACGGTTGTAAGAAAGGTGCCAATCTTCGATCCCCCAGAGGTAAAAGGGTTAAAATTGGAATCATCAAACCTTTCCACATCAAAGTCGTGAGCTGCCTTTTGCACAATAACCTCCTCTTCCACTGGTTGCTCTGAGGCTTCCACCTTAGGTTTTTCAGCATTCTTAGACAGTGTTTTGAAAGAAGTAGGTCGTTTACCACTTTTCCTACGTGGTGGCCTCTTGACAGGAGGATCACCTTCAACGAGATTGGTTTCCAACCTCAATGGTCCAGCCTTGTCGTAACTTGCATCGCCCGGAGCGAATTTTATATGTGACTCTTCCAGTTTCGAGTCTCCAGCATTAGATGACAACCATGTCTATTTGATCTGAGTCAAATTCGTAGGATGACGTGGGAAGAGATGGAGAAATAGGAACCTCTGATTATATAGAGTCGGTATTTGTGTAGACACTTACAGTAACAAATGTATTGTCCTTTGTGGGGCAGACTCCCAGATCAAATCCAGTCTCCTGGTCAAGGTTACTGGTGGTCTCCTCAATTGGCACTGTGAGGGAGGAATTAGTAACTCTGGTTGTTGTCTCCGGTGAGTCTGTTTCTGCTTTGTGGCTGGGCAGACTTTGCTTGAGACACTCTCTGACCAGACTTGTACCATCCTGAACGGTGTCGAGAGCGTTTATCTTGGTAGTCAGTATTCTCAGTCTGGGAATAGGCGAGTGGATCTTGCAGAAAAGAGACAGTGGTATAAGGGTAATATGGGTCTTTGGTACCGAGACAACATTAGGAAACTGCGTACTGGTACTACCTTCACATTCAGACTGCTCGTCCTCCAAAGCTGCTATGCAACGAGCACCCAGTTCATCAAAGACCTGGTCCATGAGGGGATCGCCAGTGCTATATAACCCCTCAACATCTTCGTCTTCAGTTTGGGCTGGAAAGCATTCAGCTTTAAATTCACGAGGAACTTCGGTTTTGCAGTCGGGAGGATCAACAAACCATTTGTCCTAGTCAGAGTCAGGAGGATTAGGTATGCTATGCAAATTAGGAAAGGGAATGTAAATATGATCAGACATAAAAACACCCATCCTTTCCTGTACTAGATCAATAAGAAATTTAATTTCGGGAATCAAGGCAATGCATTACTCTTAACTGTTTCTGCATAAATTATAAAGATTTGTTACGTGATGTTTCTTTAAGAGACACACAAAGAAGTTCATTCACCCTATTTATCACAGGGGACTTTCTCAATCATTTTTTGCAATTAGGTAACTGAGAAAGCAAAGGGTCACATATTTGTTTGTGATAAGTCTGCAGTTCAGTGATAAGTCCACATAATACAGATTTCTGAACTTGGAAAGAAACAGTTTTAGTAGACAAGCATAAGGTAGAGGCCTTTTCTATATGCCGCTGGATATGTTTTAACGGATCATAACAAGTCTTAATGAGAGCATACTCTTGCTGTGAATCAGCGTTAATACCAACTATTTTATCCATCGTGATCCTGGACATTATTCTCTGCTGGTTCCAAATGGCTAGATCATTCTGTAATGACATGAAGGGGGTGCTGCCCTGGAACAGCACTGCCACTTTAAATGTGGGAATCAATACAGCAAAGAAATAAAGGCCAAGACACAAATGAATAGGGTAAATCAGGAAATATATATATTTACAGGGAACCAAAGGAGAAAACAAAACTATATATACACACACACACAAGGCCACAAAATATATACAGTAAATCAAAATAAGCACGAATCGTGCAGGCAACAAATACTGTAACAGTCCTTTGGTATAAGGGCAGGATTGTGCAGCTACCACGAGTATCAGGTAGGGCACAGATCCAGAGTCACAAGACTAATGTAGTGACATCAAGAAGCAAGACCAGAAATCGAATAAATGAGCAAAGCTGCAGGGACAGGATCACTGGTAGTAAAGCAGAGACCACGGAACCAGAGCACAGGATCAGAGGACACAGCAACGAAGGATCAGGAGGACACAGGATGAAGACCAGGAGAACACAGGACACAGGACCAAGTCACAGTATGCAGGAGCCAGGAACACATGAGACCAGGGAAACAGGAAACAAAAAGCAATGATCTGGCAAGGAGTGAAGGGAGAAACCAAACTAAATAGGTGCTAAACACTCCTAAACACTCCTTAGTTGAAACACTCCTTAGTTGATTTGCCCTCGTGCAGTACTCACACTCACCACTTAAAAATAAAGGAGAAAACATAAAATCAATTCAACAATTAACTGTAACTCCAAAAATTGAATTTATTTATTAACTTGCCCCTGTGGATTGAGTTCTGTAGGCAAAACTACTCGCAAACTGAGAACTAGGATAGGTGATCACATTGGCAATATAAACCACTCGCAAACTGAGAACTGGCATTATTATGGCTCATGCCATAATTCCTTAATTTTATTTTAAAATGAATGATTTTTCCATCATCATGTTTTTTTCTCTGCACTATTGCACAAAGTGAGGGAATGCAGCGTGAATGAAGGAGAGCAAATCCATTGTGGACTGGTTGGCCATTAAATAATTAACTTAAAGCCAATGTTTTTAACTGTGCACATGCCCCTGCAGTTTCTATCCCTCTGACAGATGAACAGCTTGCTAGTTACAGGTGGCAATGTGGCAAATCCTCACCTGCTAAATTCATCATTCCCAACTCTTTGTTTGGCCCTGGCTACATACCAGGAGGTTGCTTCTGCTTGCGTGTAAGAATGGAGAAAGTCACCAGAATGGTAATCAGAGCTGGCTCTACAGGAGCGCCTGGAGGTGTTGCACCCTCAATCTCTCATACTCCTATTTAGTTTAACTTGCTTGATAAATGTAATGCTTTTTCCAGGACCAATTCTGAAATCTGCCTGCAGTTTACTTGATGTTGTGGAGGCATACAATGGTGAATTTGAGGCAGACTGCACTCCCACAGTGTTTGACATTTGTGCCAATATCAAGCTACTCATATTGTATATCCTTACTGAAAGAAACACAAAGTGTCAGACATCATGAGGAACACTAGCTGCATTGCTACTGATTAGTGGGATGAGGATATCTAGAAGAAGGGGAGAGAGATACTAAGGGGGGAGGAGGTATTATTTGTATTAGTTATTTTGATTTATTAAAACAAAAATTTGTTTAAAAAGGTGCCACCTATTAGGTACCATTAGTGGTATTTGATATATGCATAGCTTGCCAAAGTATATGTGCACTCTATAGGAGTTTATAACTTGGTTGTCTGAGAGTGTGTGTGAGAGTATACATATGTGAGTGTGTGAGTATGTATCATTGTGAGTGTAGGGAATTGTATATCCATGAGTTTATATGTGTTCCAGGTCTTGTATGTGTGTAAGTGGCTATTTGTACATGTGTTTTTCTGTCAGGACCTGTATGTGTCTAGTAGCGTGTATCCTTGTCTACATACAAACTGAAATGAAAGAGAGACTAGTATCAGTGATACGGAACGGACTGTATGAAGCGAATGCTTATGCGTATACCTATAACTTTTAAATGATTAACTCGACTACCCATAAAATGTTATCGTTCTAATTCACTCCACATTGTTAGAGAACAGTGGGATTGTCTACCATGAATCATATCACTGCATAAGTTGAAATACTGGCAACAAGTTTGTCTCCGTTAACCTACTTACCTTAATATGGGTGGGAACGTCAAGAAGAAGGGGAGGGAAAATACTCGTCTCCTGTCATTATTAAAATTAAGATTATTAGTACACTGCACTAACATAATCTTCAATTTTATAACATGACAGGAGGCTTCATATTTTGCAATTTTAATGCTTAGGTAGAAGGGCGAATGCGGCGTTGGACGACGGACGGAAATAGAATGTCCAAAACGTCGATTCACGGGACCAGTCCGCCGTTTGCAGTATGTCTGATAGGGATGCGCCTGTCAGAAAAGCAGCTGATGCTGCTGCCCCTCACACGGAATGTGCGCCAAAGTATGATTCTATGCCAGCTAGGGATAGGAGCCATTTGATCCATCTGGCCAGTGTGGTGACCAAAACTGGACCGTGCGGGTTAACATATGATGCCAATAGTTGTCTTGCTGTTGGTGGGCGTAGTGTTTCTGTTGCCACCACATATGCCCGCAGGGTATTAACCACCCAAAGTTGAGGGTCCGAGGGAAAGAATGGATAAAACACAGATGAGTCAGATTTAGTCCTCCATGATATATGGAATGTGACTCCCTCCGGGTCTATGGAAAAAGCGTCATTGTCGAACACCTGGACGTCTCCGAAATGAGACCATGCACAATAGGAAGGTGAATTTGGCTGTAAGTTGTTTTAGGGACAATAGTTCGTTAGGGGGCCATCCCCTCAGGAAACGGAGTACTACATTCACATCCCATAGATGTTAGTATTTTGGTGCTGGGGATCGCCTCAGTTTGATTCCCTGTAACAGTCGACCGATCAGAGAGTCCTGTCCGACCGCTTTTCCTTGGGCTGGTATGTGGGCTGCTGAGATGGCGGATCTGAAAACATTGATGGTGCGATACGACTTTCCTTCCTTGAACATTATCGAGAGGAAATTCATGATATCGGAAACAGGGGCTGTAAAGGGATCCAGGTCCCGTCCCATGCACCAATTGGTCCAGGATTGCCATGCCGATAAGTAACTCTTTCGTGTTCCAGGGGCCCAGAAGTCCCATAGGAGATCCTTAGTCATTGTCGGTACACCATGCTCCCCTGAAAGAATCCAGACTACCAAGGATAGGCGTTTGTCCAGTAGCATTGGATGTGGGTTCCTTGCTGGGTTTCTGAGTAAGTTGTAGTCGTCCGGCAGTAGAATCTGGTCCTGGCAGGGCAGTTCGAGAAGGTCCGGGAACCAGGGCTGGCTCGGCCAGTGGGGTGTCAGGAGGGTTAGTCTCACTACACGTTTCCGGATGTGGTGGGGTACCCTCACGATCATGGCGAATATATGGCTATATATCTTGTGTTACATAGATATATAGCTGAAAAGAGACTTGCATCAAAAAGAGACTTCCATCAAGTTCAGCCTTCCTCACATATGTTTTTGCTGTTGATGCAAAAGAAGGCAAAAAACCTAGTCTGAAGTGCTTCCAATTTTGCAACAAACTAGGAAAAAATTCCTTCTTGACCCCAAAATAGCAGTCACTAATTAGAAATATCCCTATATGTTATGTTTTTTTGCAAGTATTTATCCAATTGCTGTTTAAACATCTGTATAGACTCTGACAAAACCAGCTCTTCAGGCAGAGAATTCCATATCCTTATTGCTCTTACTGTTAAAAAACCTTCTCTTCCAGCCTAAGTGTGTGACCTTGTGTGCTATGTATAGCCCTGTTTATGAATAGATTTCCAGATAAAGGTTTGTACTGCCCCCGAATATATTTGTATAATGTTATCATATCCCCTCTCAGGTGCTGTTTTTCCAAATGAAACAGATTTAAATTTTTTTAACCTTTCTTCATAACTAAAATGCTCCATTCCTTTTATCAATTTTGTAGCTCATCTCTGGACTTTTTCTAGTGCCATGATAGCTTTCTTTAGAACAGGTGCCCAAAATTGCACAGCATATTCAAGGTGTGGTCTTACCAGCGATTTATAAAGAGGCAAAATTATATTTTCATCCCGAGAATTTATGCCCCTATTTATACATGACAAAACCTTACTGGCCTTAGCAACTGCAGATTGACATTGCATATTGCTGTTTAATTTGTTATCTATAACAATTCCCAAATCCTTCTCATATGTGGTTATCCCTAATTCACTACTATTTAGGGTGTAAATTGCTTGTGCATTCTTAACCCCAAAGTGCATAACTTTGCATTTCTCTATGTTAAATTTCATCTGCCATTTTAGTGCCCCTTTTAGTTCCCAGTCCCCCAACCTATCCAAATCCCTCTGCAGCAAAGCATATCCTGCTCACATTTTATTACGTTTAGTGTCATCTGCAAACACTGATACATGGCTTTCATTGCCTATTTCAAGATCATTTATAAATATGTTAAATAAAAGCGGTCCCAAAACAGAACCCTGAGGGACACCACTTACCACTTTTGTCCAGCCTGAAAATTTACCATTAATGACAACTCGTTGTACTCTATCCTTAAGCCAGTGTTCTACCCAACAACAAGAATATTCATCTAGACGAATTTCTTTTAGTTTGAAGACTAACCTATTGTGAGGAACTGTATCACATGCCTTGGCAAAATCCAAGTAGCTCACACCCACGGCAACACCCTGATCTATACTTCTACTTACTTCTTCGTAAAATGCAATTAGGTTAGTTTGACATGACCTATGTTTAATAAAACCATGCTGATTATTGCTAATAACAAAGTTCTTCCCAATGAATTCCTGAATATTATCCCTTAATAGCCCTTAAAATATTTTCCCAGTCACAGAAGTTAAGCTCACAGGTCTATAATTCCCAGGCAAGGATTTTGAACCCTTTTTAAATATAGGAATGATATCTGCCTTCCTCGAATCCTCCGGTACAATACCTGAAACAAAAGAATCTTGAAAAATTAAATACAGAGGTTCACTTATTTCCCCATTTAGCTCCTTAAGTACTCGTGGGTGAATACCATCAGGCCTCGGAGCTTTATTTACATAAATTTTCTTTATTAGCTGTAGCACCTTGTCTCGAGTTATCCAATCACAAGTTATCTGCAAGTTTTTTGCAGCAATCATTTGTATATCTCTTGCCATAGGATCCTCATTAATATATAATGAAGAAAAATAGTTATTTAAAATTTCTGCTTTTTCCTGGTCTTCATAAACTAATAAACCCATCTCTGTTTCCAGTGTACCTACACTTTTTTTGTTTTTTTAGAATTGATGTACTTGAAAAAAAAATGTTGGGGTTGGTTTTGCTTTCTTTGGCTATCAACTTCTCATTTTCTAGTTTAGCCACTTTAATTGCCTTTTTGCAAGCATTATTGGCTTCCTTATATCTTGTGTTGGCCAGTGTTGGGTGAAAGCATCGACCGCTAGGCACTCCGGGTCTGGGAGCTAGCTGTAAAATTGTGGTACTTGGTGGTTGTTGCGTGAGGCTAACAGATCTAGTATGAAGGGACCTATCTGTCCGTTCAGGTAGGTGAATATCTGCGGGTTCAGTTGCCAATCGCTGGCGTCTCTCCAGTGTCGGGAGTACCAGTCTGCCGTAAGGTTCGACTCCCCTGGTAGATGTTCTGCGCGTATCGTGATGTTGTGCGGAAGACAGTAATAGAAGATTTCCTTTGTCAGATCCACTAGTGCTTGAGAGCGTGTACCTCCGAGGTGGTTGATGAATCGAGCTACCGATATGTTGTCCATCCGAAGAAGTATACAACAGTTGGATTGTCCTTTCGTCAGGCTGCGTATAGCATCAAGAGTTCTTGGGTTGTCCACATTCCTCCCGTGGATGCTTCCCCATCCGTGGTGCCCCATCCCAGTCGGCTGACGTCCGATTCCAGTATGAAATGCGGGTGGTTGCCGAAGATGGCCCGACCATTCCAAGCTTGCATACAGTTGAGCCACCATTCGAGTTCTTGGTGTACCTCGTCCGTTAGTGGGACTGGTTGGTTGTACGTGGGGTTCCGTCACTGGAAGTGGGCTTTCAATTGTTGCATGGCCCGGTAGTGCAGAGGGCCCGGAAATATGGCTTGTATCGATGAGGAAAGTAGGCCAACGATTCGTGCCAGTTGTCGGAGTGGGATGGAATCGAATTTGAGTACTCTGCGGATCTCCTTCTTGATAGCCGTCACTTTGGTAGACGGGAGATGAAGTGTGCAAGACTTGGAGTCAATCTCGAAGCCCAGGAATTGGATTTTCTGTACAGGCGTCAATGCAGACTTGGCCCTGTTGACTACGAAGCCCAGAGATTCCAACAATTGCACAGTGTACTCGGTATGTTGTACGGTCAGTTCCTTTGTTCTGCAGAATAAGAGTATGTCGTCCACGTAAATGATGCATCTGATCCCACGAGTCCTTTGACCGTCTGTAGTACCCAGGCGTCTGTGGACAGATTTGCCCAGTTCTAGGAAAAAAGAGAAACACGACCTGCAGTCATGGTTAGTTGAGACCTAGTTAAGGGTTGGTCTCTTCAGGGCCGGCGCCACCTGTAAGGCGACCTAGGCAGCCGCCTAGGGTGCAACTTAGCAGGGGGCGCCGTATCCCTGCGCCCGGCGGCTCCTCATGCTGCGCCGCCTGAGCGCTTTAGCAAGCCCCAGGCGGCGCGGCATTGCTGTGTGGAGGGCGGCCAGGTTTGTGACCGGCAGGAGGGAGGCGCAGAGCGCTCCCTCCTGCCGGTCTCTCAATGTAGCGTGGCCGGGCGGCGCGGAACGCGGGACAGGAACCTCTGTTTCCTGTACCCGGCCGCCGGCGGAATGACAGGAAGTGCTCACTGAGTGAGCACTTCCCTTCAGTCCGCCGGCGGCCGGGAACAGGAAACAGAGGTTCCTGTCCCACGTTCCGCGCCTCGCCACGCTACACGTGGCAGGAGGGGAGGGGTAAGGACCAGGGAGGGGGGGGAGTGGGGGAGGGAGCAAGGACTAATAGGGGTGGGGAGTGGGGAGGGAGCAAGGACCATTAGGGGGAGGGGGGGGAGTGGGGAGGGAGCAAGGACCATTAGGGAGGGGGAGGGAGCAAGGAATTACTGAGTGTGAGTAAGGACCGCTAGTAGGGGGAGGGTAAGGACCATTAGGGAGGGGGAGAGGGGGAGGGACTAAGGACCATTAGGGTGGGAGGAGTGGGGAGGGAGCAAGGACCATTAGGGGTGGGGGGAGTAAGGACCATTAGGGAGGGGGGAGTGGGAGGGAGCAAGCAATTCATTAGGGGAGGGGGAGGAGTAAGGACCATTAGGGTGGGGAGAGGGAGTAAGGACCATTAGGGGAGGGACTCAAGTGGACCATTAGGGGTGGGGGAGGGGAGGAGCAAGGACCACAGGGGGCAGCTAAATAGTGCAGTTTATGGCACACCATTAGGGGAGGGGGAGGGGAGGGAGTAAGGACCATTAGGGGTGGTGGGGGGAGTAAGGACCATTAGGGAGGGGGAGTGGGGGAGGGAGTAAGGGACCATGGGGAGTGGGGGGGAGTAAAGGACCATTAGGAGGAGGGGGGGGAGTAAGGACCATTAGGGAGGGGAGGGAGTAAGGACCATTAGGGGAGCTGGGAGTAAGGACCATTAGGGAGGGGGGGTGGACCATTAGGGAGGGGGGGAATAAGGACCATTAGGGGATGGGGGAGTGGGTGGGGAGGCGGGAGTAAGGACCATGGGGGAGTGGGGGAGAAGGACCATTAGTAAGGACCATTAGGGGAGTGGGGGGGAGTAAGGACCACTAAGGGGGAGAAGGACCACCAAAGGGGGGTAAGGAGGGAGGACCACTAAGGAGAGGGGAGGAGGGTAAGGACCACTAAGGGGGGGGGAGATTACCACTAAGGGGGTGGGGGGAGGAGGGGAAGGTCTACTAAGGGGTTTGGGAGAGGGAGGACCACTAAGGGAAGGGATGGAGGACCACTAAGGGAGAGAGGGGGGAGTGAGAAGACCACCAAGGGGGACTGCAGAGGGACAGGGGGCCAAGGGAGAGCAGTAAGGGACAGAAGGGGTAGAACACGGAGGGACAGGAGGGAAGGGGAAATCAATAATTGACAGGAGGGGAGAGCACTATGAATTTTTTTTTTTTAAATAAAGAGCTGTTCCCCTCTCAGTCCCTATCCTACCCCACAAACCCTCTCTTTTACACTACACACAAACACAATGCATCCCCCCCCTACACACACAGAAACATACAATGCATTCCTACTCACACACAGACACACCCGAAACACACAATGCATCCCTTACATTCACACAAACACTCATTCTCTTACACACAGAAACAAAATGCATCTCTTACACAATCAATGCACCCCTTACAGACACACACTGCATTCAATTACATACACAGAAACACACCTTGCACCCCTTACACACACAGAAACATACAATGCATTCCTTACACGCAAACACACACTGCATCCCCTATAAACACACTACATCCCTTATACAAATTGGTATCCCTATACACTACATTCTATAAGAACACACACACATTGCATCCTCTACAATAACACATAAAACATCCCTTACACACATACACTACACTTCCTGTGAGAGAACTCATGGGTGGGCCATGTAGGTATTTATGGGTGGGCATTGTAGGCATACTCATGGTCATGCCCTGGGGGCCCAGACCTTGAGCTGTGTAAGGGGCCCTAAAAAATGGAGCTGCTTCCTGTTCGTTAATTGTTGTGAGCATTGTTAAAAACAGTCTCCAGATAGCCTCTTCTACACCAGACCTGTGGTGCCAGACTGAGCCCATCATCAGCCTCTTGTCCTCATCTGGTGGTAAGTAGGCAATCCAATATATTATTAGTGGCACTAATCTCAAATTTACCTCACATTAAATGGATACTATAGTCACCAGAAGCACTACAGCATAATGTAGTGGTTCTGGTGTCTATAGCCTGTGCCTGTAGGCTTTTTAATGTAAACACACTGTCTTTTCAGATAAAAGACACTTTGTGAAGACTGGCGTTGGCCCATATGGGCGGGGCATTGTGATGTTACATGGTGGGCAGGACATGGGGGGGGGGCGGCAAATTTTTATTTGCCTAGGGCGGCAAAAATCCTTGCACCGGCCCTGGGTCTCTTACCTGCTGGGAATCTTGCACGGGCTCGTCTGTGACCGCCACGTCCTCTGTCTGTGCCCCTTTGATAGTAGGGGTAGAGCTGTCTAAAACCGGTGTCTTGATAACTCTGTTGCGAGTAATATTGTTGTGGGTGACCCATGCGGGGGCCTGATGGCCAGAATTGGCTGGTGGCCGTTGCCGACCAGCCCTGGGAAAAACACCCTTTGAAAGGTTGCCTCGGAAGACTTTGCGCATACATGTGCGGGCTCTATTTAGTGAGGTGAATACATTGACATGCTTATTCAGCTCTTTCAGGAAGGCCTCCCCGAAGAGTTTGCCCTGTGCCTGTGGGCCCAATTCTTTTACCCCCAGATCAGCTAGTTCGGGGTCTATGCGGAAAAGTGCTGCGCAGCGCCGCTTTTTTGAGAGGGCCGGATTGGTGTTCCTGAGAAAGCAGAAGCCCCTCTGGGTCCATTCACGGATATCATGTGCCAAATCTCGTACCATGTCCGCATTAAAAGAGTCTGCTCTGGCGTAGGCATCATCCACCAGATACATTACGCGGGCCAGTGGCCCCATCGTACCCAGGAGCTTGTCTTGCGCCCCTTTCAAACTCCTCTCGATCCCTCCACAGGGATCATGACCTCCTTGCTCCATGAACGTCAGCATGAGCAGGTCGAATTCCGGTGTAAAGGCCACGATGGAGCAGCAAAGAAAGAGGAAATGATTGGCTATGCTTGGACTTACATACTCTCTGACTCACTCTGATTGGTTCTATCTTTTAACAGTTTTTTCTTTGCTGCTATGGAGTTAGTAAAGAAAGTTAATGCAAAATATGAAGCCTCCTGTCATGTTATAAAATTTATTTTACTTGATTTTATATTTTTACTATCTCCAAATAAAGTCAATTATTTTACACCACCTTGGAGACTCCAGACCTATCTTTGAAGCTTTTTTCATCCTGAGGAAGTACACAGCAATATCCTTGGTGGGGATTATACCACCTAAACCAATTGGGATTGAGCAATACCTGTATTTTTGTGAGTATATCTCATTTTTTAAAATTTTTATCCTGTTTAACACATACAGTGAGCACTATAGTCTGTTTTTATTTCTTCTCCTATACACTGAGGACATCTGACAGCCCAACTGCGGTACAACAACTAAAAGCCTAGGATCAACAACTACTAACAAGCACAAGGATCCACCACAATATCCACAAATGGTGATTGTTCCATCCATGCGTGAAAATCTGGAGCTGAACATAAGCTCCAGAATATTGTAAGTGCATTTTGTTCTTTCATATTTTACCAGGATTTATCACATACTACACTATACTACTTTCTCTCTATTTATTTTATATACTACTTTGGATCTGAGAATAACTCTAGAGGCACTGTCTTCCTGCACCCTTCTCTGCAAAAAGTGGTTATGACTTGTCAGTATTGAGGCACATGAATGGAGTTACAAGCTGATGGTATCACTTACACAGGCAGGATTTCAAAGGAAAAAATACAGCCATATGGTTGTTCATTACAATTCTTAAATAAGTTATAGAAGGTGGTTACATGCATGAAGGATAATTATACCTCCTACTGCACACTATAGGTTGGAGTTCTGATCCTCATTTTAAGTCTCCCAATATATATATTATTTATTATTACAATAACCGGTGGACATTTTAAAAGCTATTTTGGAATGTGTTGTGTTTCTTTTTGTGAAAGGCAAATGTTGAACAAGCAATGACCAATGGCTGCACAAGTGTATGCAAAGTGCTGACCCTGGCACTCATTTTAACGGACAGTATGTCTACTCATTGTTTTAAACAAATTCAATTGGAAAGTGGCTGCAATCCACATAACATATACGGGTGATATCTTAACCCCTTAAGGACCAAACTTCTGGAATAAAAGGGAATCATGACATGTCACAGATGTCATGTGTCCTTAAGGGGTTAAAGAGGCATCCCTTAATGCCAAATAACATAGTACCATATGCAAAATTAGTTAATAACTCAAATCTCTTTATTATACAAACAGAGTAAATCAAATAAAAAATGCAAAATAAACATTGTTACAAGACTATAAAAACCAGTGACACATATTGCTTACTACAGGGAGTGCAGAATTATTAGGCAAATGAGTATTTTGACCACATCATCCTCTTTTTGCATGTTGTCTTACTCCAAGCTGTATAGGCTTGAAAGCCTACTACCAATTAAGCATATTAGGTGATGTGCATCTCTGTAATGAGAAGGGGTGTGGTCTAATGACATCAACACCCTATATCAGGTGTGCATAATTATTAGGCAACTTCCTTTCCTTTGGCAAAATGGGTCAAAAGAAGGACTTGACAGGCTCAGAAAAGTCAAAAATAGTGAGATATCTTGCAGAGGGATGCAGCACTCTTAAAATTGCAAAGCTTCTGAAGCGTGATCATCGAACAATCAAGCGTTTCATTCAAAATAGTCAACAGGGTCGCAAGAAGCGTGTGGAAAAACCAAGGCGCAAAATAACTGCCCATGAACTGAGAAAAGTCAAGCGTGCAGCTGCCACGATGCCACTTGCCACCAGTTTGGCCATATTTCAGAGCTGCAACATCACTGGAGTGCCCAAAAGCGCAAGGTGTGCAATACTCAGAGACATGGCCAAGGTAAGAAAGGCTGAAAGACGACCACCACTGAACAAGACACACAAGCTGAAACGTCAAGACTGGGCCAAGAAATATCTCAAGACTGATTTTTCTAAGGTTTTATGGACTGATGAAATGAGAGTGAGTCTTGATGGGCCAGATGGATGGGCCCGTGGCTGGATTGGTAAAGGGCAGAGAGCTCCAGTCCGACTCAGACGCCAGCAAGGTGGAGGTGGAGTACTGGTTTGGGCTGGTATCATCAAAGATGAGCTTGTGGGGCCTTTTCGGGTTGAGGATGGAGTCAAGCTCAACTCCCAGTCCTACTGCCAGCTCCTGGAAGACACCTTCTTCAAGCAGTGGTACAGGAAGAAGTCTGCATCCTTCAAGAAAAACATGATTTTCATGCAGGACAATGCTCCATCACACGCGTCCAAGTACTCCACAGCGTGGCTGGCAAGAAAGGGTATAAAAGAAGAAAATCTAATGACATGGCCTCCTTGTTCACCTGATCTGAACCCCATTGAGAACCTGTGGTCCATCATCAAATGTGAGATTTACAAGGAGGGAAAACAGTACACCTCTCTGAACAGTGTCTGGGAGGCTGTGGTTGCTGCTGCACGCAATGTTGATGGTGAACAGATCAAAACACTGACAGAATCCATGGATGGCAGGCTTTTGAGTGTCCTTGCAAAGAAAGGTGGCTATATTGGTCACTGATTTGTTTTTGTTTTGTTTTTGAATGTCAGAAATTTATATTTGTGAATGTTGAGATGTTATATTGGTTTCACTGGTAATAATAAATAATTGAAATGGGTATATATTTGTTTTTTGTTAAGTTGCCTAATAATTATGCACAGTAATAGTCATCTGCACACACAGATATCCCCCTAACTTAGCTATAACTAAAAACAAACTAAAAACTACTTCCAAAAATATTCAGCTTTGATATTAATGAGTTTTTTGGGTTCATTGAGAACATGGTTGTTGTTCAATAATAACATTAATCCTCAAAAATACAACTTGCCTAATAATTCTGCACTCCCTGTATTTTACAACTTTACAAGTTCAAATTAATTTCGTGGAAATTAGTACCTTCGTTTGGTTTTGCACGAACTGGATGGTAGTAGCGGCGCATACGCTTTATTTAATCTCTGGATTTAGCCAAACCATTGGGCTGAATTTTACCTATGGCAGTTTACTTGCATTTCAGCACTTAAGGCATTCCCTTAATTGAAATGGTGCCTGATTCTATTAACTATATGCACGCACACGCACATTGTGGGTCATTTATGGGGAATTTATTATATTTATTTTTATTGTCGCATATTGCTTACTATTATTGTGTGGTTGAAACATTTTGTAAAGTATTTTGAGGGATGTTAACTGAGCAATGCTCAGCATGGTGATGTCATGCTCAGCCTCATTTGGTAATCACCCTGATGGTCATCAGCTGGAAGGAGGATTATTTAAAACACCAATGGAGCATCAGTTAATGTGGTGATCCCTTGAGAAAGGTCTAAACGTTGGGGTTTTGTTTTGTACACGTGTCTAGCCCTTTGAAGTATTATTCAAGTGAGCTTTCATGACTGTTTGATTTAAAGCATATTGTATAGCCCCTCTCACTGGTTTTTATGGTCTTGTAATAGTGTTTATTTTGCATTTTTA
>OW240912.1:227204654-227271883 GCA_933207985.1 Pelobates cultripes | reverse complement strand
CCATACTCCACTTCTCCTCTTCTAAAGATAAGGCCCCAAAGGTAAAAGCCATTGTCCTTTGAGGGCGCATCCCTAACCTTCTACCAGGACCTTACACAAGCCACACTGCTATGGTGCAAATTTCTAGTTCCGATCACCTCCCAACTCAGAACTGTTGGAGTGGTGTACAGATGGGGTCCCCTTGGAACTCTGCTAGCTACGCATAATGGGGCTGGTCACACGCTAGAATCTGGGGCATACATGGAAGGCCAGAATGGGAGAACATCACAGGACAGGCCATCCAACTTCTGGGATTCCGCCAACACAGCCACATTCACACCGAGAGCTACCTCGTCCAGGGAATCGGAACCTTGGCAGGACTGAGCATTAGATATCATGATACAACCCAACATGGTGGTTGGACACCTAACCAAGGCACACGCAGACGAGGCAGATGCATCGCAGAGCCTTATTGTTTATAGTTTGTCTATCATTTATGTTTATGTTTCTATGTTGCACTAAGGCTAATCACTACAACCCAAAGTCTGGGTAAACGATATTGCAATTCGAGATCCCCCCCAACTCCCCTGACACCCCTCTCAGTTGAGGGCAACCTAATTAGAGGCGCGCATGTACCTACCCTCTCACTTACCTCCCTGATATATGATAGCTCACTGTTTTGGGATTCATCAACCTATCTGAAGCTGACGCTCATTGGTTAATCCCGTACTTACACACTCTGGTATTAAGTTAATCCTAGTGTTCACTCAGTCGGATGCTACATGTGATCTACACATAGAGAAGCATTTTACACTACACATCCAAACCCCTAAGCAACAAACAAACACTTTGCTTAGGATCACTTGATGACACCATTGCTAGGCTTACTCAGCCTCCTTTAACCTAAGCTGACAGAAAGCTTAAAATCACTCTTCATCTGCCTAGACCTCCTCAGATAACATACTACTATATGCTCACTCAACCTAGGCATGCCTGTCTAGCATGTACGATCTACACAAACAGAGCAAGTCTCCCTACGGAGATCCATTAATTCAGCTTGTTTGTACAATACACTAAATGTTAAAAATGTGCAAGTTCTATGCATGCCATACTTGTGTTCCAATAATACCGCGCTTGTGAAAGCTGTTGTGGCTATACAAGCACTGCTGTAATCCTACGCCCAACCAAAACAAATTAAAAAAAGAAAACTAAACTTGGAGCCACATTTTTTTGCTGTCATTGCTGCAGAGAATTTATGCTGTATTTATGTGGTATAAACAATGTGTGACATCGCAGCTCATGCCTAAATAATCTTTAATATTAACAACATGGGATTCGACCAATATATCTTAAAGTTTATATAATTTAGGTGATACATTGGTGAAATAAGCAATAAATCCCTGCTGAATCAGTCCAGTAAGTACTTGTCCTATAAGGTCATATTTCCTGTGTAGGTTTTTTTATTTTTATTATTTTTTATCACAGCAAGTGTTTTCTCAATGCAAATACATACATGAATGCTTATAGACTTGACGTACACAAACTGTTTGTTAAAAGAGGCAATGTTTTTAAAATGTAATATTTCCCTAATTGTGTCATTTAAGAGTTTTTAAGGGTTGATATAAAGTAGATGACTTATATTTTACAGATATTCAGATATATAATAATATGCAGGGGAAGTCTAGCAAATCTTGGCCTGGTGGGAGCAATTAGAAATGAATAGCCATTTTTTGCACAAATAGTTTACAGATCTGTGTGTGGATGGTTCTAGTCTTGAACTACAAGGCATGCATTAGCTTAAAAGATGGACGTTGCTCATTTTGGAAGGTAAAAACATAAAATGTCTGTGGAAACTACAGCTAAATGAATTACACAGTATAACAGAGCATTGATAGAGATCTGTGGTAGCCTACAAGACACAGACTCTGTTTCCTATGACTCCATTGCCACCGATGACAACCACTGTGTGCTATGATTGTCATGAACACAGTCTCAACTCACCCAGCAGTCACTTGTAAAGACCTCAAGGGACATCAGCCATATTCAATGCAGTCTGTCAGCCTGGTCAGCCTCAGACACTAAAGTCCACTGAGAAAACATACTAGCGGGGAAAGCCCAGGCCTGGAAAACATTGAGATTGTGTCAGGGTCAGACTGGGAATAAAAAGCAGCCCAATAATGTGACGCAACAGCATAATGTGCAGATACAGAGGTGGAAAAGATAACTTAAAATTGAAAACTAAAAACAATTACTCCAACGTGAAAGAAGGCACTCAAATAGTTTGAAAATAAACAAACAAGCAAATTTATGTTAACCCCTTAAGGACGGCAGGCATAGAATGCCGGCTGGCGGTCGTGATCTTGGGGTCTGCCTGAGCTCTCAGGCAGGCCCCCCAATGCCTGCAAAAAAGTTTATAAAGTTATTAAAAGTTAATAAAAAGTTTAATAAAGTAAATAAAAGTACTTGGATCATATATATATATATATATATATATATATAAATAATCCAAGTATAAAAGTATATATATATGATCCAAGTACTTTTATATGCACACATACATACATCATTAATAAAAGTGTATTTTAATATATATAAATTTATATATATATTAATTTTAAATACACTTATAATGACGTTAATGATAAATATATATATATATATAAAAATAATAAATAAAAAATTGAAAAAATAATAAAAATTATTGAAAAAATATATATACCAGTTTTAATTTGTTCTAACTGTATTTTGATATTAATATACATATATATTATATTCAAAATACATTTAGAATGACATTATAAATACATATATGTATCTATATATCTATCTATCTATCTATCTATATGTCCTGAGGAAAGTTCACAGCTGTGAACTGAAATGTTGACAATTTGAATTAAATGCCTATATTTTTCATGTTGAAGTCCTTGAGTGTTAGCTTTCTCCTTGGAGGTTATATTTATGTGCAGCTGAGCACCAGACCAAAACTCAAAGGAGAGCTGGAGTGCAAAACTCCCATCGAACTGTATCTATATGTATATATAGTTATATATAAACAAAAACATTTAAAAAAAATTGTATATTTTTACATATGTAAACATATACATATATATTTAAATTCTACAAATATATTTATATAATATTTTTACAAAATCAAGTCATTTTATTAATTACAATCTGAGGGACCTGCCTGAAAACCCAGGCAGAAAGTCCAGAGAATTTGGCTCGTAAGCCCTATATTTAACCCTCTAACTTTCTAGGACACCATAAAACCTGTACATGGAGGTTACTGTTCTACTCGGGAGACTTTTATGAATACAAATATTAGTGTTTATAAACAGTAAAACATATCACAACAATGATATCGTCAGTAAAAATGCATTTTTTTGCATTTTTCACACACAAACGGTACTTTCACTAATGATATAATTGTTGTGAAACGTTTTACTATTTTGAAACACTAATATTTGTGTTCGGCCAAGTCTCCCGAGTTTAACAGTACTCCTGAGTGTAACAGTACTCCCGAGTCTCCCGAGTGTAACCAGTAACAATGTACAGGTTTTATGGTGTTTTCAAAAGTTACTGAGTCAAATATAAGGCTTGAATTTCCTTTTTTTCACATTGAAATTTGCCCGATTGTTTATGTTGCTTAAGAGACCGTATGGTAAGCCAGGAATGAGAATTACCCCCATGATGGCATACCATTTGCAAAAGTAGACATCCCAAGGTATTGCAAACGGGGTAAGTCTAGTCTATCTTAGTAGCCACTTAGTTACAAACACTGGCCAAAATTAGCATTCAATTTAGTTTTTTGCATATTTTTACACACAAATTTGAATGCTAACTTTGAAGTCCTATGAGAGAGCTCTTCACTTTGGCTGAGATCATCAAACGTGATCATCTAAGCTAATACAATGCTTTCCCATAAGAAAGCATTGTGATGCTCTTATGAGTGCGTGGCAAAATGCTGCGCTGCGCCAATCAACATCTCCTCATGGACTTAGAAGCAACTCTAGAGGCCGTCTGAGTGATTGCCACTAGAGGTGTTTCTGGGCAGCAATGTAAACACTGCATTTTCTATGAAAAGGCAACATTTACAGTGCTCGGTCTGCAGGGACAGGCTATAGACACCAGATCCACTACATTAAACTGTAGTGATTCTGGTAACTATAGTGTCTCTTTAATAAGGTGTCTTTCTCTTTAATATGGTGTCAATCAATTCTTCGGCATAGACTTCTGGGCAGAAGAACTAAGTTACAGGGAGAGCAGTTATAGGGGGGCAACACAAAAGGAGGCAAGAAATTCAAAAGGGAGGCTAAGAGAAACACAGGTGTAGATGGATTTTTTTGCACTGGCTGAATGCATCTTCACCTGTGTTTCGCTTAACTTCCCTTTTAAATTTCTTGCCCCCATTTGTGTTTATTATTCCTTCCTTTGATCGCCTTGCCCACTTTAGTGTATATTATATTTCATTCTTCTTATTTGTGTGTCCTACATCCCTCTTGTGTGTCTCTTATAACCCTCCTTTGTGTATCTTTTAATAGGGATGTGCATGGGGAACATTTTCGGTTCGGTTCGGCATTCCGAAATTCGGGACTTCCGCAATTCGGAACTCGTCACTTCGGTTCTGTTCCGCACTTCGGAACTTCGGCCCTTCGACAGTTCGACACTTCGGCACTTCTGAACTTCAGAAACTTCGGAACTTCGGCACTTCGGAATTTCGGAACTTCGGCATTTCGGAATTTTGGGACTTTGGGACTTCTCTTGCAGCCACTTAGTAGATAACTCCCTAATTCCCACAGTAAAAATTACTTAGTATTAGTAAATTTTGCCCCTACTCGTCTATTAAACAGTGAGCCACCTGTGTTAAACAAAAAAAAAAAAATGTGGCCCCCCTCCTGAGCCCTCACCCATGCCGCGCAAGTGGGAGCTTTTAAACTAAAGGGGAGACCTATTGCCCCCCTGGCCCCCACCCTTGAGCGGCAGGTGGTGGCCCTAAAACAGAAAAATGGAGGGGGGGGGGACCAATTGTCCCCCCCCGGCCCCCACCCCTGAGCGGCGGGTGGGGGCCCTAAAGTAAAAAAGGGGGGACACCTATTGTCCTCCCTCCCGGCCCACACCCCTGAGTGGTGGGTGGGGGCCCTAAATAACTTTAAGGTGGGGGACCTATTGTCCTACCCCCCAGCCCCCACCCCCTAGCGGTGGGTGGGTGCCCTAAATTAGAATAAGGGGGGGACCTATTGTCCTCCCCACCCAGGTCTCCATCCCTGAGCTGCAGATGGGTGCCCTAAAGTAAAATAATGGGGGGGACCTATTGTCCTCCCCCCAACCCCCACCCCTGAGCGGCGTGTGGGGGCCCTAAAGTAAAAAAGGGTGGGGCACCTATTGTCCTCCCTCCCGGCCCACACCCCTGAGCGGTGGGTGGGGGACCTAAATAACTTCAAGGTGGGGGGACCTATTGTCCTACCCTCCGGCCCCCACCCCCGAGCGGTGGGTGGGTGCCCTAAATTAGAATAAGGGGGGACCTATTGTCCTCCCCACCCAGGTCCCCATCCCTGAGCGGCGGGTGGGGGCCCTAAAGTAAAAAAAGGGGGGGACCTATTGTCCTCCCTCCCGGCCTCCATCCCAGAGCGGTGGGTGGGGGCCCTAAAGTAAAATAATGGGGGGGACCTATTGTCCTCCCCCGGCCCCCATCCCTGAGCGGTGGGTGGGGGCCCTAAAGAAAAAAATAATGGGGGGACCTATTGTCCTCCCCCCGGCCCCCACCCCTGAGCGGCGGGTGGGGGCCCTAAATTTGAATAAGGGGGGACCTATTGTCCTCCCCACCCAGGTCCCCACCCCTGAGTGGCAGGTGGGGGCCTTAAAGTTAAAAAAGGGGCATGCATGACCTATCCCGGTTCCCTCCCGGCCCCCATCCCCGAGCGGTGGGTGGGGGCCCTAAAGTAAAATAATTGGGGGACCTATTGTCCTATCCCCGGTCTCCACCCCTGAGAAGCGGGTGGGGTCCCTAAAGTAGAATAAGGGGGGGGACCTATTGTCCTCCTCCCCAGGCCCCCACCCCTGAGCGGCGGGTGGGGGCCCTAAAGTAAAATAATGGGGGGACCTATTGTCCCCCCCGGCCCCCATCCCCAAGCGGTGGGGGGGCCCTAAAGTAAAATAATGGGGGGGACCTATTGTCCTCCCCTCCGGCCCCCACCCCTGACCGGTGGGTGGGGGCCCTAAATTAGAATGGGGGGAACCTATTGTCCTCCCCGGGACGCTACCCCTGAGCGGCGGGTGGGGGCCCTAATTACCAATAAGGGGGGGGACCTATTGTCCTCCCCACTGGCCCCCACCCCTGAATAAAAATATAACCCCCAGGGTGACTAGTGGTCCCCAAACCCCTAGTCACCCCCTCCCTCAAAAATTATTTAAACCCTACCTAGCCCCCTCACCCTAAAAATAATGAGGGGGGACCATTAACTAGGTACCTGAAAAAAAACAAAAACTTACCATTTTTTTTCTAACATCTTTTTTTTTTCAGCCCCAAAAAAGGCCAAACAAAAATCCATAATAACCGTCGCACTTTAAAAAAATAAAATAAAAAAACAGAGCACAAAAAATAATAATCCATCTTCCTGGAAGTAATAGTTTTGACCGACCGTGCACATGGTCCTATGCCCAAAACAGTTCCAGGGAAATCAATGCTAACATTAGGTCAAGTTCGGTAGTCTTTTACAGTTTTCCCTGCAGGGTCCATAGTCTGTGGGCAGGAGGCTGGCAAGCAGACCCCTCCAAGTACAAGTGGCGAGGTTCAGGGCCATCTTTAATATTGATTGGGCCCTGGGCAAGCATTTGATATGGCCGCCTGACCCCACTCCCTGACATGCTATCACGCTCTCCACCCAACGCAGTAGCGGAACCATATTCCCATGCTTGCAGAGTTGTGTTTAGCACTGAGCTGTGTTTGTGTGTTTGAATGGAAGCATGTTTTTGAATGGATATGTTTGTGTAAATGTAGGGGTGTGTTTGTATGTGGTGTTGGTGTTTGAATGCAAGCATGCATGTGCAGTTTTTTTTTAAATGTTGGGGTGTGTTTATATATATATTTATATTTTTTATATATATTTTTGGTTTGAAAGTGCAGTTTTGTGTGTATGTGTTTATCAATGACTTTTACATTTTTACTTGCAGTCTATATTATTGCTGAGACAGAGAAAAAAATGAATGAATGTAATACTCACAGGTTTTCACTTTTTAAATATAATAATAAAGAAACGGAGCAATACACCATAGATTAAAAAAAATAAATCAGAATGTTATTAAAGCCCTGTGTTGTACAGGGACCAGAAAACTCCATATTAAAAAGCTATTGTGATCTGAAAACAAATGCAGATCCATTGTCCCTGAATTTTCAATGTAAGTAATTAATAAGAAGTACTTGTTATTCGATCTAATTTAAATTATACATAAGTCTGAATAGGAACAGCATATACAAGGGAATAATTAGACTTTCCAGTATACTGTAGAAAGAAAAATCACAGAGACATGGTACATGTAAATTTAAAATGTCCCCACTCCCACCTCACACATACACAGGGAAATATAGTCTACAAGAGAAATAACTAGAATGGGATTATTACACTCAGACACATATAAAGTGTTCAGGTACGGTGGACAGAGCCTATGGATGGTATTGATCAAAGGCCATATCTGAAAGCTCCTGACATAGCTACTAAAAATCAACAAATGTCTTATCTTTTGCACACTATACAGCCTTCTCCGCTCTGAACTAGATTTCAGGCTTCAAGCTGCATTGATAGATGCATTTCTTTCAGGCTCTGAAGCTTGGCAAATATAGACCCGAATCTGGCCATCCCCGACTTGGAATCACTCTTTAGCAGAGCCTGCATGAATGGAGCACCTGGTGCAGCTGAATTTCCTTCCTTTGCCTCCTTCAATACCCCAGCATTAAGAGGCAACACATACAGAAATCACAGCTTGGCTCCATTGCTGAACAACCCAATAAAGGGGCTCTACTGCAGTGGCAGTTACATCCTAGGATGACCGCCATGGAAGCCGACTCCTTATCGGCACCGCCTTGATCTCCAGTCCACTCACATTTGGTGGCTGAACCTCATAGTGCTATGCTTTCATCCATGGCAGTTCAAGATGACACTGCTCCTGCTACTAAACAGGACTTACAACCCTTGTTGCTGGACATCCTGTAACAAGGTTTGTAAGTCATGTTTAGTAGCAGATCTGGGAATACTCAAGGCAGATATACAAATGTTAAGGACAGAGTGCAGGCGACAGAGGAAGATATAATTGACATTCAAAGCTTAACAGACATTTTTGGTGCAGCTGTCTACACATCTTTTCAAGATTTGACAAGGGCCACACTTCAATGACGTAAGACCCTGGGGCAATTCACAACCTGTCTGTGCTCCGCTGGGGTGCCGTATAGATGGGGGATCTTGAAATCCCTTATAATCAACCATAATGGGACAGTGCACAGTGCCCCGCCTCCTTGGTGACATTATCAGAATAGCAGATTTGTAGCCAATCCAATGCTTTCCATTGGATTGGCTAAAATAGCCAAGGGGCTGGTCCAAACGATTGGCCAATCAGCACCTCCTCATAGAGATGCATTGAATCCATGCATCACTATGAGTAAAATTCAACGTCCCCATCAGAGCGTGGAGAGCCTGATTGGCACTGCTGCCTACTGTGCAGCACTAAGCCAGGAATCACCTCCCACTTCCTGGACAGCATCCATTGTGAAGCTGCATTCTTAGTGAGCTGTCCAGGAGGTGGGAGGGTCTGGGAGGGAGGGTCTGCTGCTGATTGGCTGGAATGTGTCTGCTGACTGTGAGGTACAGGGTCAAAGTTTACTCAATGATGAGTCCGTGGCGAACCGTTCGTGACGAACCGTTCGCGAACCTTTCGGCGAACAGTTCTGGACATCACTACTTGTCATTAAAAAATTCTGTTAGTCCAATAAAAAAGGTATTACAAGATACGAATTTTATCTGTTTTGTTCCTTTAAGAAAGTAAAAAATACTTACATGTACGCAAACATGTGGACATTATTATTACTATTATTTTATTATTTATATAGCGCCATCAGACTCCGTAGCGCTGTACAATGGGTGGACTAACAGACATGTAATTGTAACCAGACAACTGGATGTATGGAAACAGAGGGGTGGAGGGCCCTGCTCCATGAGCTTACATTCTAGAGGGATGACATACACACTTTGTTTGGTAATGCTCATACTACTTTAAGCATACATACACAGCCTCTCTTATATCATAACCTCACAAATACACTTGCATGGACAGACTTACACTACACATATTTATTTGTTTATTTATTTATGAGGAGCTTTCTGTAGTGTTCAGATATGTCCTGGAGAACATATAGAAATAAATAGGCGTTACAGACGTAAAAAGCATGTATCCCCTTGGGGGGATCTTTCCATCCAGCTTGTGTACATTGTGTCTGGTCTCCCCTCTCCTCACCCCACAGATACAGGTACTAGTGGCATTTGTTTTGTTTTTTGTTTTTTTTTTGCAAATTATGCCATTTGTATCTTATTGGATATACCTGAGTTAACTGTACAGTGTGGGGTCAGTGAGATCATTTTGTCTGCTATATGTTGCTTTATGTATTATTTTTGTGTAATAAACCTGTGCTTTTTTGGTCAATTCTTGTGATATTGAATGGGACAGATGTTTGTGCTGTATCCTCAGATGTTATGGGCCTAAACCTTTACAATAATCACATACAGTATTTATAACATAATGCTGAGGGAAGTTGCTTTTTTATTGAAAGTTGATGGATGCAGATATTTACAGGAGGAAAGCTGCTCAGCCAACTTCCTTTTTTTGTGATGATGGATGGATGTAAGGAGCTCTAAGTGCAATTGATGCCATGGAGGTCAGAGGCATGAGGGGCAAGCATGCTGCCTAATGTTGGAGTTCTCTGTAAAGATGATGATGCGTCAGACAAGAAAGATGAAGACTATGTCTGGATTTGAGAGTTATTTCAACATATCATAGTGACTGGTAGAACAACAAAGTGTTGCAGCTAATCATACAGAGTGCTGAGTTTATTGAGTTGTCTTTACAATGACAAATGTAATACTTAGTATTTATGTGATAAACCCCATCAAATAACACGTGTGAGTGCAGCGCTATTAATAAGTAAGAACTTATCCCTTAATACATATACCAGGGCATACACTTGTAATGGCACCCCCAGGCATAAAAGGGTTAAAGCCGTTTAGTAGATATTCCCCTTCCAGATACACAGGCAGCTACCAAAGACACCAATCTGCCTAACAGGAAACCATATGAATGACGTAAACAGCTGAACCGGAACCATGCGAATGCTGTAAACAGCTAAATAGGAAAAACCATATGAATAGGTTTACACTCCTAGCAGTCAAACTGGAACAGCAAACAATAAATCTCCCCAAGAACGAGACAAGGCTCCGTTTTGAGGGTCAAACAGTGAACAGACAGAACTGTGGGTTTATTGTTCTTATATACACATTCCTACACATTAGTACCACCCACAGAGTTTTGGAAAACAACCAATAAACACATACAATAAACTCAGACACTCCCACACAAAATCCTCTCCTCTGCCTGTGATACAATTACCTTACACAATGGGTAATGTAATTATCACAGGCAGAGAAATACAGTTTTTCCACATTATTCATAATTTTAAAAGTATGCATCACATTCACATAAAACTTACATTTTCAGAATCAGCATACTCCAAATACAAACATACGTCAAAATCATACAAATTGGTCCAGTGGTTCAAAAGATAGATCGTAGTCCTTTGTGACCAAATGAAGTATGGCTTTTCTGCCCAAAACCAGTTCCACAGAGTCTTCTATCCTGCAGATAATTGGGAAGTAATCCAATTATCTCCAAGGACAGAGGCAAAACTCCATTGAACACATGGTAGCAAAAGACAATAAAATACATAAAAATATATAATTGTGCAGCTATTGCATAAAACAGGTACATTCAACATATCCCCAGATAGTCTTTCGTTATACGAATGGGCTCCATGGCATAGCTATCTGGGGTATCACCGCTTAAACAGGGCAAGCACCGAATGACCCAGCTTTCGTGTCTTTGCAGGGGAAAATCAAGCATTTCAACATGGGGCCATAGTCTAAAGGCAGCAGGCGGGCAACCAGGCTCCTCCAATGCACAGTGGTGAGATTGGTCTTGTCACAATACTCTTACAACATACACACACACCATACATGTACACATTAGCATACTATACTCGCTCTGTATGTTGCTGTCCCTAAAGGGGATATTACTAGGGCATATAACTAGTAGAATAAACATAACTTTCACACATCTCTAGTACAATTTAAACCCTTCATAAACTCACTAGACATGGCTCATAATCACAGCGTAGAAACACACATAATTCGAACATTTACCTCTCATCACAAGCACATACTATTAGCATAGTAGACACTTCTTACAAACATATATTAGAGACATAGGTTAGTATCTTGGGCATTACTGAAATGTTCCCACATTTAAAACCATACATTTGTCATAATGCTCACGTTGCACACAAAAACTCACATCATCACACTGCTCACAAGATCACATGAAGAACACAACACAGTGTGCACAGGTGCACATCTTTAGCACTATACCCTGCTGGAGAGCACTCATGATTATCTTTACATACTAATCACAAGCACATATCAGTAACACAACTCCCTACTCACAATCTCACATCATTCATACATTATATCCTTCTTAAAGGATTTTATAATTAGTACATTAGGTCATGTTCAGCAGTGCACTTCATTAGCATTACATACTGCTCCCAAGCACGCATCATTAACATGATACACAGCTCACATGATTAGACATTGCTCTCAAACTCAGATCGTTAACATAATACAATGCTCATACGTGCCGTATTGTTACTGATTGTTTGTAATGTTCATATGAAAAATATAGGTCTCCTCAGTTTCTATATGATGGACTACTGCTGCTAAGGGATGTAACCAGGACACAGATATGAATATTTTCAAATTCTTTGAGCATAAAATACAATTTTCAATATATCTATGGCAGACTATATTTCACTAAATGTACCCTTTTCTCTTTACACATGTCCCTTTTTGGAATTTTTTATCATCATGTTGTGTAGAGAATAAAATATTCATGTTAAGATAAATAAAAAGCACAGACTGACTTCCTTGTACTGATCTCATCCTGGTCTTAATACATTTCAGTAGGACATTCTTTAAAAAAAAAAATCTGAAGAAATACCTAGATTATGAAATATATTAAAACGAGGACTAAGACATCATGCCCTTGTCTGCCTGCATAAAAATAATCTTTTTGTGTATTTGGAGATGTCTCATTTGTTACTCTTACCACACTTGACAATGTTTGACTTAATAGAGATTTAATAATGATTGCACTTTATTTGTTTTACTGTATCTGCCTTTTGAGAATATAATTGTTCATTCATTGCCATTATCTCTTTCACTTGAATTAGCTTTAAGAATGCTTTGAAGATTTAAAAATATTCAGATAACCTGCAAGACTAAAGGTTGCTATGAAGACATTTTCTATTATTTGTGCATTACTGTTGTATCTTTAATTTGACATGATTTTTCATGGTAAGGCTCTTTTCAGACTTAGAAACGGAATGTAAAGTACTGTAGTTGCTATTTGATAGTAATATGATGGTGGAGGAGCGGGGAGAAACAGAATTCTACTTTTTTGGTCTTCTTAGCACCTATCTTGCACCATACCTCCCACCTCTCCTATTAAGGAGGAATAGTCCCCATTTTGGTCGAGATCCCTCTGTCCTTCCTTTTCATCGTAATATCCCTTTTTTCTATGAGCTCCATATTGTTGGTGTGTCTCACAGAGCTCCACAGCAATAATACTCACAGTAATGTGTATTTAAACTACAATAAATGTGTTTAGATATCAGCATGTAAATAGGTTCTTGTTCTAAATTACATTTTGGTCCATACATTGTTATTAGTAAGTCACTTAAAATATCTCAGAATAGCCCTGTCCCCGACCTCACCCTCTTTCTCCATTTGAAATGTTGGGAGGTATGCCACAGTATATTCCACCTGAAAACATACTTGTCCTGGCACTACCCTGATAGTAGATCCCATTGTAATGGATCTTGTCAGTCAAGTTAAGGGCACTTCCCACCAGGCAGTACAAGGTTTGAAAACATCAAATTTGCCTACTGAAATAATGGGCACTTCATGTTATATATGTATATATTTTTTTTATACATCCAATTATAATGTAATTATATAAATTGAGTTACATACATTACTTTTATAAATAGTAAGTAGGAAGCATATAGATACAAAGTTATTTAAGATTATACTGTTTTGAACTTCTTGGCTTCCTGGGCTTTACTGCTCCTGCAATCTACAAGTTATGGGATGCCTATCATTTTATACAAGTTATTTTAATCAATATTTCTGCATATTGAGTAAGGCTTTATTCTAATATAGTTGTAATCAAAATTATTCAACCCCCATTGAAAAGCAGGTTTTTACAGACTTTCAACTGTTTGCAATGAACAAATCAAACAAAAGCAATTGAATTTCTCCAAATTCAACTAAAAATGAAAGCTTTAATGACTTCTCCAGTCTCAAAATGATTCAACCCCATTCGTGGCAGCTTCTTTAGTACTTAGTAGAGCACCCTATTTCTGTTATGACCTGCTGCAAATGAGATGCATAGCCAGACACCAGCTTCTTGCAGCGTTCCTGAGGAATCTTAGCCCATTGCTTGTAAGCAATGACCTCCAGTTAGAGTTTGTTTGTTGCAATCGCCTTCTTCAAATCCCCCTAGAGATTTTCTATAGGGTTCAAGTCAGGTGACTGTGATAACTGTTGAATTTCCAGAATTTCTTCTGCAACCAAGCCTTGATGGAACTTGAGGTATGCCTGACATCATTGTCTTGTTGGAAGGGTCTAAGAATGACCAAGTTTTAGCTCCCTCACAGACATCATGATGTTTTCTCCTAGGATTTCCTGATACTTAATGAATCCATCTTGCCTTCCACATGCCACAGGTTTCCAGTGCCAAAGGATGGAAAGCAGTCCAGAGCATTAACTGTAGGCAGAGTGTTCTTTTCAGTGTATGCTTCATTCTTCTTCCTCCAGACATACTGCTTGTAACGGACCGTTTTGCACACAAGGGGTAAAAACCGTTTAGGCGACTGTCCCCCTTTCCAGAGATGCAGGCACAGCTACTATAGAACACCAAACTCACAAACCGCCAATAAGGGAATGCTCTAAACTCCCGAACGGCATACAATGTAACACTCCAAACTCACGAACTCGAACCATACGAATCGCTGCTAGCAGACGAATAGGAAAAGCATCCAAGCGGCTTACACTCCTAGCAATCAGTCTCTATCAGCATTCAGTAAATCCCACCAAAGACGAGACAAGGCTCCGTGTTGAGGGTCAGGCAGTGGTCAGTTTAATGAGGGCTACCTGCCCAGTATTTATGCAGGTCTCCCACCTGGTGGACACTCCCCTAGGGGACCAAATGGGAGACTGTGACAAGGGACAGACAAGTTGACAAATAGGACACACAGTCACATTGTATTCCCACAATGCATCCTGGCTTCCTCCCCTCTGCCTTGGAGATAATTGAGAAGTAATTCAATTATCTCCCAAGACAAAGGCAAATCGCCATTATGCATGTAGGGATACTAAAACAGGAATTACTATTAAAATACACTATGTAAGACACATTACATTAAAACTATACATTTAACATATCCCCAGATAGCTCAGGTCTGAGCGCACATAATTAAGCGAATGGCGCTCAGACCACACGAATACAGTTTAATCGCCATGGAGCCAAAGTCTTTACACAGTCAGTTTCATGCGAATGGGCTCCATGGGATTCCTATCTGGGGTATAACACATTCAAACAAAACTACCGAACACCGGGCCGTTCGTGCACTTTCACCAAACAAGAAGGGAGGTCGGTGGCTTCAGCGGTGTTCGCGCAAAACTGTGTCCGATTTCAGTTCCATGAATTAAGCGTCGAACACCGCCGTGTGTTCGCATGTTTAAAATGGCCGCGACCTCGTGTTCGTGATACGAATGGCGGCCACCCAGCATTCGTCAATTAAGCTGCAGTTAACCGCAGCTTCAGGAAGGTTAATTGCCGGCACACTCCAGCTCCCAGGTGGTCTATTCATTCTTGAGGTTGTCCGGTAGATTGAATCTACCGAACACCCGGCAGAAAATCACGAATAAGTCTTTTCTGCAGGGAAAAAAGATGTCTTTTAACAGGGGGCCATAGTCCAGAGGCAGCTGGCGAGCAACCAGACTTCTCCAATGCAATGTGGCGAGATTGGTATCGTCACACTGCTGATCTATTTGGCCAAAAAGTTCCAGTTTTATTTCATCGCGAAGCAAAACAGAATCCCAAAGCTTCTGTGGCATATTTTCATGATTTGGGCATACTGGAACCAACTTTTCTTGTGCTTTCTGGTGAGTAGTGGTGTACATCTTGTAGTTCTGGCATGGAAACCTTCTGCATTTAGTACAGGCCTTACTGTGCTCACTGAAACATCTGTGCCCGTTGCCATTAGGTCTTGATGCAGGTCTTTTGCAGTAACTTGTGAGGTTTTTTTTTACAACCTTACTTCTCCGAAATCTGGTTGCAGCCATTGATAGCTTCCTTTTCCTTCCCTGTCCAGGTAGTGCTCCTTCAACTTTGAATTTGAGAACCATGTTTCTGTCAGGATTACAAGTTGATCCATCACGCAGTACTGTGTCGCACCTAGGACTAAGGATAACGTATAACCGGACCTTAGAATGGCCAGACTTAACGTCTCCAAGAATAGTCAAAATACTTGCTGAGGTCAGGGACACAGAATCAGACACAAAGATGAGGGAAAGCCAAAAGTCAAGGATACTAGATATCAGGGAAGTCAAAACAAAGCCAAAGTCAAATACCAGAAAATCAAGATCAGAAAACACTCTTGGATATCCATAGGCATGAAACCATGACAGAGCAATGAGCAAGAGGAAAATTGGGTTTAAATACCCCTCTTGTGGATCCAATTGGCTGTCAAAGGCAATTACCAGGTTTCCATGTGCATGATTGCTGCTCAGCACAAACCCTCCTGTGGATTTGATTGGCCTTTGACCCCAAAAATAATTACCATCTGCATGATTGCGGCTCAGCACAACTTTTCCTGTCAGGACGGTAATGTTGCTCGGCACCACTTTTCCTGCCAGGACAGTAAATGCCATTAACCACATTTTTATGTGCGGATGAATACGTGACAGTTTCCAACAGTGTCTCTATTAACAGTCAGTGCCTTCACCATCTTTTTGTATCCTGTTCTTTGTTTGTGAAGGGCAATGATCTCTTCTCTTAACTTTGTGGACCATATTTCTAACATGCAGTCAAACGTGACACTCAACAAACCCCTAGCCAATTCAGGTATTTCAGGTTTTCCAGCTAAGGCACAGCTGGTGCAACTAATGATGCCCTTAGTGGGTGGTATGTTTATTCCTCATTCTCGGGTCCTCTACCAGAGGCCTGGGAGTTTGAAGTATATATATATATATTTACATAAAATTTGTGCCTTAACTTGGTCATTCCATACCAATCATGGATATCATATCAATGTTTTCCTGATCCATTTCACATGGCATAGTGATGCCTTCAATAGCACTAATGTTATCTATTAGATAAGTAAGATGACATAAAAGCCACTCAGACTGCTATATAAAAAAGGGAATTTATAGCTCTTGATGATTCTGAATGATTCAGATTTAAATTAGATTCTTATGGCCCAAGGCACATCACTAGTAATAATACATACTGCATATTGTTTTTCATGTCATTACTGAACTCTTGTACCTTTCTCAAAAACAGAACCTAATGCAGGAAAAATCTAATTACACTACCTACTAATATCTACATAGGTTGGAATTCTAAACTGCTTTGGAATGTTACTGTTAGTGGAAAAAAAACTGGAAAAAAACACAGAGGTAGTTAAAACAGGAACAGGTACTGTGAGGAAAGGCTTTATAGAATATCTGTTAGATTTGAATGCCAGATAGTAACAAACAACATTGCTTAATTATCCCACCCCTGGGGATATTTGGAAACGAACAGCTAAAAATTTTAAATAAATAATATGCATATTCATGGTTATTTCCACGTGCATACTGATATTTTCTAAATTGGCTGAGCAGGTTTAATGAATTGTAACTATTTGCATGCAGTTATGTAAGTGAGCTAACAGTCCTGTCAGTTTGTTTAATAATTAGCATACTTATAAAAATCCACTTGTAGAGCACCCGATTACAACCTTCAGCGCCTTCCCTTAGCCTGCTCGGCCCTGGGTTTCATACTGAGCTAGTATACATGGCGACATTGGAATTGTTACTAGAAAGGTAATACATACTAATAAGATATAAGAAGCAAAAAAAAAAAAGAAAGAAAGAAATAGATGAGTGGAAAATGGTTAATGACAAACTCAGACTGAGAATAAATTTTTCATATATATTAACATATATTATGTTAATGTTTCATATATATTAACACCCTTTGCATGTTTAGTATCAGTGGGAGAATCAAAGGGGAATTTAAAATGTATTACCTGTTAAATTCACTGCAACTTCACATTTATTTGTTTTCATGGGAAGATATTGTTATGTCTTTGGTTATCCTTCTTGAGTAGTACTTTCTTAAAGAGGCAGGGTTCATATGACTATTTTCTGTGATCCACTGTCTCTCTTTACGAAAACAGTTTATGGCCATTTTAAATTAGTACAGAGAAGCACATGCTTTATATTATGATGAAATATGGATTGTATTACAATAGGTCAGGGCACCTGTTTTCTCCTGATTTTGGAAAACAGTAGGACCAAGAGAGGTTTTATGATTAATTCATTTTTGAAAGACTGTTGATTTACCAGACAGTACAGCTGATCTTAGTGAACACTGGCACTGAACACCAATCGCGGCCAGTTCCATATCTCATGATGCCAAAACGACAGGGAAAGACCAGTCGCAAATTAAAAATTATCATGAAATGATTATGATTCCTAGTTATGACTGTTCTTTCTTCTTTCTCTTATTTGTGCTTTACCCTTTCACTACTAAGTGGTTTGCAAAGAAAAAATAAAAATACTAGTATCTGAGTATTTTTTGTATCCTAGAAAGTAATATTAAAATATATTTTTGCTTAGGTAAGCATGGAAACAAAAACAAAAAATTAGGTTGGACTGCAAAATCTTTAAAAAAAAACAATTGTACATACAGTTGCAAGAAAAAGTATATGAACCCTTCGGAATGATATGGATTTCTGCACAAATTGGTCATAAAATGTGATCTGATCATCATCTAAGTCACAACAATAGACAATCACAGTCTGCTTAAACTAATAACACACAAAGAATGAAATGTTGCCATGTTTTTATTGAACACACCATGTAAACATTCACAGTGCAGGTGGAAAAGTATGTGAACCCCTAGACTAATGACATCTCCAAGAGCTAATTGGAGTGAGATGTCAGCCAACTGGAGTCCAATCAATGAGATGAGATTGGAGGTGTTGGTTACAGCTGCCCTGCCCTATAAAAAACACACACCAGTTCTGGGTTTGCTTTTCACAAGAAGCATTGCCTGATGTGAATGATGCCTCGCACAAAAGAGCTCTCAGAAGACCTACGATTAAGAATTGTTGACTTGCATAAAGCTGGAAAGGGTTATAAAAGTATCTCCAAAAGCCTTGCTGTTCATCAGTCCATGGTAAGACAAATTGGCTATAAATGGAGAAGGTACAGCACTGCTGCTACTCTCCCTAGGAGTGGCCGTCATGTAAAGATGACTGCAAGAGCACAGCGCAGACTGCTCAATGAGGTGAAGAAGAATCCTAGAGTCAGCTAAAGACTTACAAAAGTCACTGGCAAATGTTAACATCCCTGTTAGTGAATCTACAATACGTAAAACACTAAACAAGAATGGATTTCATGGGAGGATACCACAGAAGAAGCCACTGCTGTCCAAACAAAACTTTGCTGCACGTTTACAGTTTGCACAAGAGCACCTGGATGTTCCACAGCAGTACTGGCAAAATATTCTGTGGACAGATGAAACCAAAGTTGAGTTGTTTGGAAGAAACACACAACACTATGTGTGGCGAAAAAAAGGCACACCAACATCAAAACCTCATCCCAACTGTGAAGTATGGTGGTGGGGGCATCATGGTTTGGAGCTGCGTTTCTGCGTCAGGGCCTGGACGGATTGCTATCATCGAAGGAAATATGAATTCCCAAGTTTATCAAGACATTTTGCAAGAGAACTTAAGGCCATCTGTCTACCAGCTGAAGCTCAACAGAAGATGGGTGTTGCAACAGGACAATGACCCAAAGCATAGAAGTAAATCAACAACAGAATGGCTTAAACAGAAGAAAATATGCCTTCTGAAGTGGCCCAGTTAGAGTCCTGACCTAAATCCGATTGAGATGCTGTGGCATGACCTGAAGTAAGCGATTCACACCAGACATCCCAAGAATATTGCTGAACTGAAACAGTTCTGTAAAGAGGAATGGTTAAGAATTACTCCTGACCGTTGTGCACGTCTGATCTGCAACTACAGGAAACGGTTGGTTGAAGTTATTGCTGCCAAAGGAGGTTCAACCAGTTATTAAATCCAAGGGTTCACATACTTTTTCCACCTACACTGTGAATGTTTACATGGTGTGTTCAATAAAAACATGGCAACATTTCATTCTTTGTGTGTTATTAGTTTAAGCAGACTGTGATTATCTATTGTTGTGACTTAGATGATGATCAGATCACATTTTATGACCGATAGGAAAACATTGTTGTAAATAAATAGCATTTCCGAATATGTAACATAGAAAATTTCCCCATGTATTCTACAATCCTCCTCTCACATATACATAATTCCATATATTCTCATATTGTATATACACTGATCAGCCACAACTTTAAAACCATTCACAAAAAATGAAGAGGGAATGCACTCATTCAGAAAACAACAAGAAGCTTTTCTGAGCCTGGGACAGCAATCCTGTGATTGTAAGTCACTTATATCTTGCAATAAATTGCTAAATTTTTGCTACATTATTTGAACTGTTTAAGACATCTGGCATTACAAGTAATTTTTTTGTCCAATAAAAGGATGCATTTTTAAATTTTCGGAACAGCTTAAAGCGGCACTGTCATGCCGAACTTACCTTTCCTCAATCATTTCCTTGTCTCTCCCTCTCGCAGGATCTGTTCTTCATTTCTTTCTAACTGATTTAGTTTTCTTTAAAACATAAGAGTAGGGACCATTTTGTCTTATGTATTTTTCCTACGCTTGCCCAGCTTTTACCCAGGGGATGAGCTAAGTCAGCTCCATTTCCTGTGGTCAATACTCACCATCCTCCTGCTGCTTCATTCACTGTTCGAACGCCGGCGAAACTACTGAATTTCGTCCTAACAGAATGAGAATAGTTTCGGATCAGAATTGAATGAATGAAACACCGATCTATTCGTGCCGCAGTTGTATCTTGGAGTCACTTAGTAAATAGTAAATTCCTACGGCATTAGGGAGCTATTTACTAAAAGGCTGAAAGACCAAAATTGGTCTCTCAGCCAAGCTTACTAGTGCTACGTAAAGATTACTAGTATTAGTAATTAATCTGCCCCTACTCACTATACCGCAAGTAGGGATGTGTTTACTAAACAGTGAGCAGCCATTGTTGTAAAAATAGACTATCCCTCGCC
Source organism: Pelobates cultripes (assembly GCA_933207985.1). NCBI lineage: Eukaryota > Metazoa > Chordata > Amphibia > Anura > Pelobatidae > Pelobates > Pelobates cultripes. The sequence goes on along the minus strand of OW240912.1, from coordinate 227,251,093 downwards.
TCTGATAAAGTGGCGCTTAGTGGGGCGCCTATAACAATAATTAATGCCCCCACTCATGCACCAAGAGTGAGGGCCACTAAATAAACAGGGGACCTAGTGTCCTCCCTCAGCCCCTACCCAGGAGCAGTGGGTGGGGGCCCTAAGATACAATAGGGTGGGACCTGCTCCCTCCCCCAAGGACCCCACCCATGAGTGGTAGGTGGGGGCAATAAGTTACAATGGGGGGGAAAGGACCTATTGTCCCATCCCCCTGGCCCCCACCCATAAGCAGGAGGTGTAAGCCCTAAGTTTCAAGGGGGTGGGAATTGTAATAAATTACTGTGGGGGGAAAGGACCTATTGTCCCACCCTCCACCCCCACCCATGAGCGACAGGTGAGAGCCATTAAGTTACAATGGGGTGGAGGACCTATTGTTCCCCACCGCCCCCACCCATGAGCAGTGAATGGGAGCCCTAAGTTCCAAAGGGGGATGTCTATTGTCCCCCCTCTATGGCTCCCACCCATGAGCGGCAGGTGGGGGCCCTTAAGTTACAATGGGGGGAAAGCACCTATTGTCCCAACCCCTCCTGGCCCCCATCCATGAGCAGCGGGTCGAGGCTTTAAGTTTCAAGGGAGGGGACCTATTGTCCCCCCTTACACGGCCTCCACCAATGAGTGGCGGGTGGGATCCCTTAAGTTACAATAGGGGAAAGACATATTGTCCCTCCCTCCCTGGCCCCCACCCATGAGCATTAGGGGGAAGGACCTATTGTCACTAGGGATAGGGGGGGCAGTAGATCCTCCCCCCTATTGTAACTTAAAGGCTCCTACCCGATGCTCATGTGTGGGTGCTGGGGAGGGGGGACAATAGGTGAGCAGTGGGTGTGGACCCTTAAGTTACAATGGGGGAGGACCTATTGTCCCCCCAACCCCACCCCCACCCATGAGCTGCGAGTGGGGGCCCTAAGTTTCAAGAGGGGGGGATCTACTGTCCCGTGCCCCCAAGACCCAACCCATGAGTGGCGGGTGTGGGCAATAAGTTAAAATTGGGGGAAAGGATCTATTGTCCTGTCCCCCTGGCACCTACCCATGAGCATTGGGTGGGGGCCCTTAAGTTACAATAGGGGGGAGGACCTATTGTCCTGCTTCAGTCCTAGTGACAATTGGGGGGGGGCTATTGTTCCCCCTGGCCCCCACCCTAGTGACAATGGGGGTGGGGCTATTCCCCCCCAATCCTCCACCCATGGGCGATGGGTGGGAGCTAAATGTAAAAATATCCCCCCCCAGGTGACAAGAGTTCCACGAACCAATTAAATAAAAGCCTTCTGTCATGAATAAATTATCCAAAGATATGTTCAAGGGAAACCAGATTGTACTTTGAGCTCAGGGAAGCCAAATAAGACACTCAGTTATTGTGAATCCAAATTTACTTCCTCTTTTTAATCGGAATTTACAGTTTATATAGCTTTATGACTTGCATGACAAAAAACAGAATGCTAGAAGGCACTTTGTACCATAAAAGGAATTTACAGAACTAAGCATATTTCAACGATTATATATATAAAAAACATGACGTTAGTTAGGACATCAGAAGGGGGGCTGAGGGTTAAGCTGCAATCATCTCCTCAGAAACCACAGAATGTCACAAGTAAAGAAAGTATGCTTACTTGTCAGACACTGAAACTAAGGTAAAAGTTAATTCAGCCGTTTAGTAAATAACTCCCTAATACCGTGGGAATTAGGGAGCTATTTACTAAGTGGCTGCAAGATGCAGCCATGGCATGAATAGGATCGGTATTTCATTCATTCGAATGAAGTTCCGATCCGAACAAAAAGTCCCGAATTGCATTCCAATACGAATGGGCAAACTGTTCTAAATCTGTTAGGACAAAATGCGGTTATTACTATTCACTCTGAGTTTCAACTCCTGGTTTTGTGATCAGTTTGATTCTGTTAGTTTTTGTGATACTTTGTTCTTTTGAATTTTTTTACGGTATACCTTATCCAGTTTCTGAGCACTGCTTTTCTCCATAACTCTTTTTTTTTTTTTTCACACCTTTAATTGTCCATTATTATATCTTTTCAGCAAACTATATACCGTTTTATTCAAAGGTCTCTCAAACTATAAAGATTAGCTTCACGGGGATCTAACCTTCTAAAGAAACAATAAGGCACAAGTAAAATTACATAAAGTGCACATAGCATATTAATATTAGCAAAGTGTCATATATAAGCAAGTGCCTCGCTGTAAAAAAAAAAAAATGACTAGTATAACTACAATATTTATATAAAAGATACACAACATGAATGTATCAGACTCCATTCCCTAATGTTCAGTTGTCCATACCCACTTGTTCGTTTCCTCAATGACTGGTATGTATACCCCTTGTAATGCCCCAGCAAACACCGATCTCCCCTTGCTGTTAGCCACAAATTAACAACTTGACACCTTTGCTTGAGTGCTTTCCCTTGGTGGTCACCATTTGTATAACCGAACATACAAATGCGGCCATTTTATCTCCCAAACGCAGGCAGTGGTACCTCGTCGTCGAACGCCTGGAACTATTTACGGCCTTGCACCTCCGCGAACCTGGACAAAGATGGTACTAACCAACTAGATGAACGACGTTCGGGAGATATAATCTACTGAACAGGGGAGCATTTTCTCCATAGGAGCCAGGGGGAGAGTTCATTGGTGTTTGCACAGGAACCCCCGACAGCCAACAGGCCATCCTGCCCAATCCTCTGAAACTGTTTTGGGCTAACCCCTCAGTCAAAACTTTAGGCGAACAGAATTCGTATTTGTATTTAAGAGATAATTGAGTTATCCTAATTTGAGCTCAATTATCTCTCATACAGAGGCTTTTGGGAAAGAAACCCTTGTGTTCGTGATGTGGAAACCACATGCTAGGAGCAATGCATAAAAGATGTGTGTGGCAGAATAAACTTCAGTTGTACTCCCAGAACTGTGTGTCATCCAGTTACTGGGGAGGAGGTGAGCTATTTACTTGGCAATTTCTTGTTCCTAAGACAAAAAGTTGCCTGCGCTCTTTCCACATCCCTATGTATTTTTAAACAAATGGAGGTTTTTAATTACCTCTGTAACGGAGCTCCCCGTACTCCGACCGAGTACCCTCTGTTGATGGATGCTTCCTAGCTTGCGCCGAGGACCACAACCACCGCAGACTCCGCAACCGCTGTAGCTTGACTGGAGTCTCGCTGTCTTCCTTCCACCCTGGATCAGCTTCTGTCCTCCAGGACCGTGTGGGAAAGATCTCTTCCTTCCACCCTGTATGAACCTCCAGCATCCAGGACTGTGTGGGGAAGACTTCTCCGCCAAGGAGAGCGTGTCAGGAACAAGCTCTTAAAAGAGCTAAGTGATTGAAGCTCAGGGGAGTATGCAGAGCATAGCAATCCCCAGTGTGATTATAATAGCTCCCTCCAATAACGAGACAAGGCTACATTTAAAGGGATCAAGAAGAACTTTTATTTTACTTAGGACTAGCTCATATGGTCATTACATTAACAATGTGGTGAAAACTCAATAAAATTACAAACAGCCAAATCAAAGCAGGCAACATACAGTGACTTATTATAACACAATGGCATATTTTTAAAGGGGTGGGGGAGACAATATTTAACAGAAAATATCTCACCTGCCTGCAGAATTAGCAATATGCAAATCTACCCGAATATGCAAATGAACCAGTCTTGCTATTCAGGTAGTGCATATTGCTGTTGCTACCAACACAGGGCACTAGACAAGCTCCATAGCCAAATCCACCAAGTTGGTAGCAAACCTCAGCAGTACAGGAGAGCAGACAATACATTTCACAGTACACACACACACACACACACTATAAACAATTACATTACACACACCCTGCACCTATAATGGGTACAGGGTGACTAAAACATAAATAAAGCAACCTACATAAATAGTCTGTCTGAAGGTAGAATAGGGGCTTTAAAGCCAAATACATCAAAGAGTCATAGTCACCGGCTGGCAAGCAGGCCTCTCCAGGACCAAGTGGCAAAGGGCACTTCGTCACAACCTCCAATGACCATGAGAGGGTATGCCCACCTGCAGCGTCAAGGCAAACCTCTTAGGTGGGTCCTAACACTAATCATTCACCTTGCTTCCTTGCGCTTCTGGCAAAGATATCTTTAATGAGGCAGAAAGGGGTATTTTTTTTTATATACATCCCTACATGCTTATTAACCCTTAATAGGTTAAACATCAGAGTATCACCTTCAAAACCAAGTGTATCAAATACACGCTTAGCTGCTGTCAAACACGCATTATGCTCTATGGATGTTTATAGACCCATAACATCAAAAGTAACAAGAATACAATTATTGACAACCTGAATCTGTTGTTTACATCAGTACTTCTGTGGTATCCTTAACATTTTTAAACATGGCTTCAGTCTTAGTTTGTAATGACTAGGTGGAGTCATATGCTAGTTTCTTATATTTCTCAACATCACTAAACTGTCTCAGTATTTCCTGCACATAATCCTCTCTGTTCTGAACTACAATGGCACCACCCTTGTTTGCTGCCTTAAAGACCAGATTCTTATACTTTTTCAAGGAATTAAGAACCTTAAATTTAGATTTAGATAAATTATATTAGTGATACTGTGGTATCTGTGCACTTCCATTAATATGATATATGTGACTTTTCTTAATACACTTTATGTATTTTTTTAAAGAAATATTGTCTTAGTTATACTAATAATTTTTTATACTACAAGGAACTTTCTAATATTTATATATATGACAGTTTGCTAATATTAATATGCTATGTGCACTTTATGTAATTTTACTTTTGCCATTATTGTTTAGGTAGGAGGTTAAATCCCCATGAAGCTATTCAGTATGGTTTGAGAGACCTTTGCGTAAAATATATATGGTTTGCTGAAAATATATACTGAACTGGCAATTAAAGTTTTTTCTGTATTATTTGTTCAATAATAATAATATAATGTATGTAACGGCACCCCCAGGCATAAAAGGGTTAAACCGCTGTTTACTAGATCTTCCCTTACAGAGACACAGGCACAGATACTGTAGACACCAATCCACCGAACCGGAGAAGCATATGAATGCCGTAAAAAGCAGAACCGGAACCATATGAATGCCGTAAACAAACGAATAGGAAAAACCATACGAATAGGTTTACACTCCTAGCAGTCGAACTGGAACAGCATACAATAAATCCCCCCAAGAACGAGACAAGGCTCCGTTTTGAGGGTCAAGCAGGAACAGACAGAGCTGTGGGTTTATTGTTCTTATATACACATTAGTACCACTCCCCCGGGTTTTGGAAAACAACCAATAAACACATACAATACACTCAGACACTCCCACACAAACTCCTCTCCTCTGCCTGTGATACAATTACCTTACACAATGGGTAATGTAATTATCACCGGCAGAGAAATACAGTTTTTCAACATTATTCATAACTTGAAAAGTTTCCATCACATTCACATAAAACTTACATTTCAGAACCAGCATACTCCAAATACAAACATATGTCAAAATCATTCAAATTGGTCCAGTGGTTCAAAAGATAGATCAAAGTCCTTTGTGACCAAATGAAGCATGGCTTTTCTGCCCAAAACCAGTTCCACAGAGTCTTCTATCCTGGAGATAATTGGGAAGTAATCCAATTATCTCCAAGTACAGAGGCAAAACTCCATTAAGCACATGGCGGTAAAAAGACAGTAAAATACAATAAAATACACAAGGTTACATTTATTACATAAAATACAGACATGCAACATATCCCCAGATAGCTTAGGTCTGAGCGCACATTATTACTGAATGGCGCTCAGAGCACACACATACAGTTCAATTGCCATGGAGCCAAAGTCTTTCCCATAGTCTTTCATTATACGAATGGGCTCCATGGCATAGCTATATGGGGTATCACCGCTCAAACAGGGCAAGCACCGAATGACCCGGCTTTCGTGTCTTCACAGGGGAAAATCAAGCGTTTCAACATGGGGCCATAGTCTAAAGGCAGCAGGCAGGCAACTAGGCTCCTCCAATGCACAGTGGCGAGATTGGTCTCGTCACAATGTAGTTTTGCAATCATTATTTACTGTAGCCCAGTAAATGATTTTGATAATGATATCCTTGTTTGTTTTCTCTTTTTTGCCATTACTATATGGAGCTGATGTTTTGGATTTTAATTTTGTGTACTCTGGTTGCTCTGGTAAAACATGTCCTTTTAGTGTCCTGGTTCACTTGTGCTTCATTTTGTGAATGTGCGCATTCCCTATACAGAGCTTGCTTGCATGCATTCCATTTGTTTGCTAGAGACACTCGACTTGCAAGCATTTGTTTTGTGCATGTCTATGATATAATAATAGCTTGCACTGCTGGTGAAATGGTTCTTCTCCTGCATTCCACTCTACACAGAAGGTATTTTGTCTTCCACGCATTGGCGCTCCTGCCTCAGTGAACTGCCCAATATACTATGGGCACCAATCGCAAACAAATTGCATTTGCAATAAACAAATTTCACTTGCAATTGGTAAAAATGTTATACCATGATTCAGAAGTATAAAAACATGAAGAAGTTAACTGTTAACAATAAGAAATAATAATATAATTGTCCAGAGTAAAAAGTAGTGATTAAAAATGCACAGAAAAATGTCACCTGCAAAGAACTGCACATTAAAATTACTTGTTATTTTACATATAAGTGTAAATTGTATGCTTGAGAATAGCTACCTGGTGAAATATTTATAGTTTCTGAATACAATTGCATTATTGTGAAATATACTAACTAATTGTTCTTTGAAAATTAATAATTATTTTTTAACATCTTTTATTTTGTGAATTATTAGAAAATGTTTCTAGGGATTTTAAACTCTACCCAAATATTTCTTATAGTACTCAGCTACAGTGCACGTAAGCTTCGATACACAATTCTTGTTCTACATTAGGCAGAGCTATAGATTTCAGTGACTGTTGTTTATGTATCTCTATATAACAGTATAAATGAAATGAAGCATTTTAAAAGGAGCAACTTTAAAAGGAGTCCTTGGTAAATGGAAGCCACTCTCATTAAAAAAAAAAAAAAAAGGTTTTATGTGCAAAACCTGTGTAATCATGTTCAGAATAGACTCATTCTTTTTTTCAAAGAAATATGTTATCATAAGCCTTTTACTCTAATAATGCTGCATCTCCCGTCCCTTGTGATGTGTAATCCACGTGACACCTACATTGTCTCCTGAAGCATCGTTTGCTCTCTTGGCCACAGCCTAAATGACCTACTTTCCCTTAATAATCTAGGTATTTTCCATTGAAACATATGGCACTGTCACGCTGCCAGGGCCTCAGAGTGTTTTTTTCAGGAGAATCCTGCAAAGCTATAATTTTAATTTGAACTATGCCCATTGCATGGCAAAATATGGAGCCGATGTTTTTGTATTTTTATTTTAACAATATAGCTAATTGTTGCCAATTTTTTTACAGTATCATACATACAAGCGTGTTGCAAAATAGTTCAAGTCCACAGTTTGTGATTATGTATAAAAATCTAGAAAATATGTTCTATATCACGGCTGGATGAATAATATAGAAAAAAAAGAAAGAAAATAAGAGAGACTTAGCTACTGGCTTCATCATGTAACACATTTGATTCAAGGTAATTACATTACTCTCTAGTGTAATATAGAAACAGAGTTTTGTAAAAGGTTTATTGATTTTCTTGATTCTAGGTAACATGAATGAGGGTAAAAGAGTGGATATGACGGCAGCAAGAATAATGATGCAAATCAGTTTATTTGGATGATAACTTTACACGGAGTACTAGAGGCAGAGCTGAGCATATCACCCAGCGCTAAAGTGGCAGCTGCAGACATTTACAGCCCATACTAAAATGCTGACTCCATCCTTCCAATTGATATTATTATTTCAATTTTTATTATTTTAAATGTTTTCTTCTCTTAGAGTTATATATTAACCTTCTTAGATTGTCTGTAAAAAAAAAAAAACCCTGTAAATGTTGAATTAGTAATATATTATTATTTTTGTTTACTCATAAAGTTAATGATTTTCAGGGAATTACTCTTTTTAAACAAATGTTAACGTTAAAATAAAGAGAACTTTACCTGCGCTCTGGCCTAAATCCCCATGTACATTTAAAAAAAATGGAGGCTCTTTAGTTTTATTCCAATGGCCATTTGAATATATAAGCTCACCTGCCACGTCAAGGCAAGCCCCAAAAGGTGAGTCCTACACTAGCCATTAGATTTGCTGATATCAGCCAAGAATCTCCAATGAGACAGGAAGGGGTATTTTATAAACCCTTTAACATTTAACCCTTTATAGGGCTTCTACACATACAAATAACTTTGCTGGTATCAGACAAAGTGTAAACATCTCTAATGAGACATAAAGGGGTGTTTTATAAACCCCTCCATACTTATTAACCCTGAATAGGGCTATAATACATACAAATAACCTTGCTGATATCAGCTAAAAGGCAAATCTCTCTGAGACAGGAAGGGGTGCTGCCCCTACATACTTATAAACTCTTAATAAGAATGTTTGTCCAATGTTTTTCGAAATGGCCATTGGAATAAAACTAAAGAGCCTCCATTTTGTTTAAATGTACATAGGGATTTAGGCTAGAGCGCAGGTAATGTTCTCTTAGTTTTTACTATGTATTTAGATACTAAGCTACTACTGCTGTATGCGCTGTGCTTCATCTTTGTGTTTGTAAATGTTAACGTTATAATGTTCATATGACATACCCTTGTTTTGTGAACAACATAAAGACTTGTTAACTCACAAAAGTATTGACCAAAATATAAAAATAACCTATGGCCTTACTGGCCTTGGTATAATGTATATACACAAATGCAAAGAAAAAAGTAATTTGTTATTTGGTCCCCTCGAGCATTCAGGCAGGACCTGAAGGTGGATGCTTCATGACTTGTGTGATGGTCTTTGCTGCATCTCTTCTTCAAAGCAGATATTGGGGGAGAGCTATCAAAGTGTCAACGACTCTTTCACATGTAATTTTACACCGATATTTGATACAGGTTTTTTAATTCGTTAGGAATTTGCTATTTCTTTAGTGCTCTAATCATAATTTTTCAATATATACTATATTTCTGAAAATAAATTTATGAATCCTTCCAACACCTTATCAACAGTCAGGGGATCTGTTTCACTTCTCTTTTTTTCCACCATGCTACATTTGACTGTCTTCTGAAATAATATATTTATTTAAATTTAATTTATTTAGATCACTTTTTGAACACACTTGGAAATACGATAAAAGTAATGATGGAGTCTAACCGTCACTTTTCAGAAGACCTTGATAAATATCTGTAAAGTTACCTGATTACATTCTGCATTACATAGTTTCATAGTAATCTAGGTTGAAAAAAAAATACTTTAATCTACTGAGTGCAACCAAACCAGACCTGCAACAAAAGTTTTTGATGCCGTGCAGCTTTTTCACCACACTGCGGTTGTAAAGATACCAGCCACTCCTAAGCGTTGGATGCCAGTCTTTACATTTTTCTGCTATCATTTGTCAAAGTTGTATCAGTGCAAGCACAAAATACCAAATTGATGCAGGGTGATGACGTGTGGCTCTAGTCCTATACAAACCCTCTGTTTTCAAAAGATTTCTGTCTTTTCATGGTTTCAAAACCCTTAAATATGCTATAAGGTTCTGCATTGCTTGTTTTTTGTTTCTGGTATTTTAGCCTCTATTTGTTTTTTTATTTTTTTTTATTTTTCTGAGCTTTGGTATCAGGATAGGTTATCTGCTCCTGATTTTGAGTATTGTTATTTATCTGCAATTTTTCCTTTTTGCTCAAGGTAGAAACATAGAAACATAGAATGCGACGGCAGATAAGAACCATTCGGCCCATCTAGTCTGCCCAATTTTCTAAATACTTTCATTAGTCCCTAGCCTTATCTTATAGTTAGGATAGCCTTATGCCTATCCCACACATGCTTAAACTCCTTTACTGTTTTACTGTGTTAACCTCTACCACTTCAGCTGGAAGGCTATTCCATGCATCCACTACCCTCTCAGTAAAGTAATAAAATATGAATAGTAAAAGGTGCTGACTGGAGCAAAAATGTTGTTGAGATTTTGATGAGTAAAAAATGTAAATGTTTTTTGTCCTGGTAAGACCGCACATAAGAACTTATTAGTGAAACAAAGCTAGTAAAATAAACCTCTACCACTTCAGCTGGAAGGCTACTCCATGCATCCATTACCCTCTCAATAAAGTAATACTTCCTGATATTATTTTTAAACCTTTGTCCCTCTAATTTAAGACTATGTCCTCTTGTTGTGGTAGTTTTTCTTCTTTTAAATATAGTCTCCTCCTTTACTGTGTTGATTCCCTTTATATATTTAAATGTTTCTATCATATCCCCCCTGTCTCGTCTTTCCTCCAAGCTATACATGTTAAGATCCTTTAACCTTTCCTGGTAAGTTTTATCCCGCAATCCATGAACCAGTTTAGTAGCCCTTCTCTGAACCCTCTCTAAAGTATCAATATCCTTCTGAAGATACAGTCTCCAGTACTGTGTACAATACTCCAAGGTGTTAAGCATGGCCACTGTAAGGTCCGGTTATACTCCTATCTATCTTTCCAGCTTTGTACATTGGTAGGATGCAGGATGTACCGTGGACCAGACTGGAACTTGGTCACGCTACAATAGAGGTAGTAAAGTAATAAAATATCATTAGTAAAAGGTGCTGACTGGAGCAAAAATGTTGTTGAGATTTTGATGAGTAAAAAATTTAAATGGTTTTTTTCCTGGTAAGACCGCACATAAGAAATTACTAGTGAAACAAAGCCAGTAAAATAAACCCTTTCAGTGCCGTTGTAGAGCAGTGTATGCATTAACTGTTGACAGAACAAATGTTGCATTGTTAAATTACCATATTTTTCCATGTACAATATTTTTTATTCAAAACATTTTTAGTCTAAAATTGGGGGTCTTATACACTTAATGTCACTACAGGGGTTAGAAAACAACAACGCAGGTGTGCGGGACCTAAGCCAAGATGGCGTGTGCCTCATTTCAGTGTGCAACGGTCCACACACATTCTTGGCCTCCCTCCCTCCGATCCACTTGCACTGCTGTGGAAAGGAGGAAAAGGTCCATATATGAGTGGGAGCTGCAGCAGACTTCAGCACTTACCACCAACCAGCTACAGAGACATGTCACACCATTAAAGTAGCAGCCATATTAAGGTTTGCTCCATCACAGGTAGGTCTTGCTTTCTGATTTATATTTACGGGGGAAGGAAATGGGGATCAGGGAGCAGAGGGAATACTACTGTGATGTCCCAGCATGCCCTCACACCACTTGCTGTATTGTGGGTTCTGTAGTCTCCCAGCATGCACTATAGATCCATTAACTTCACATAGTACCTTAGCACAGATGAGGCATGAGAATCAGACGTGTCTCGTTCTCCTTAGAAGTCACCTCTAAAATATCAAAGCTGTTCTATCTAAAGTTTAAAATATTTATTTATTAATTTTGGGCTCAAAAAATATGGATTGCCTTGTACACAGGGGCATCTCATACACGGAAAAATACGGTACTTTTTAGAATTTTTTTGAAAATCTGATTACCATTTGGCTCAAAATAAAGAACAATAAAATCATTAAAGTTTCATGAATACATTTTAGCTTTTCAAGCATTTAACCATATGTTGACTATGCAGAGAGTCATCATTTTAAAAACTATACGGTATTAAGGGGTTTCTTTTCCCATCTTGAATAACATTTGATGACTTCGGACTGTGTCAGTGTCCAATGCAACACCTGCATCCCTTGATTAGATAGCGTGTGCAACTTATATCAAATTCTTTTTGCACAGCTGAGCGTTTTCTAGCTTACAGCATAGCAAATAGAAATGTAACTACACTTGATGTAAAGTAAAAACTGCAAATTGTCCTTCCAGGGATTGAAAAGACATGACCCCAAAAAATCCTTAAGTGGTAAACTAATCTATCTTGATTAAGCACACCCCACAGGCAGCCATTAACAAGCAGATAAAGGGAAGGCCCTAGCTTGTCACATAATTCCCCAAGGGAGGAAAATGTCCAGTCTCGTTCCTTTGGCTTGATGCCTGCGGACCCATCTCAGAAGGGCGTCCATCACTGTAGCAATTAGCAAGAATCAGCTGTACTCACAAAATGCAAATAGCTGACTTCCATAGAGACAAACCTAAATGCCTGACACATTTCTTATGATGTCCCTAATGCACTTCTTTTCTTAGATAAATATAGCTATGAGTGGGCTGACGAAGATGTCACAACAGCTGTGTGTAGAAGCCTTTCAGCCCTGTTATCATTTATGGGATATTTGAGCATTTTCAGAGCACACCCTTATATTTTCAGTTTTTACTTAGCTCAGCATGATAAATTGGTTTTGTCACTGTTTCACACACAGTGACCTTGCTGCATATTAGATATTCCATTATTTAGCATGTGCTTAATGGTTAAGCACATTTTAGAAGCAGGACTCTGTCAAACAAAATGTATGCATTTTTTAAGGATTAATTAAGATATTGTGTAAAAATGACCATCTTAAAGGTCATTAACTAATTCAGCATAAAATCCTTGAAAATCCCTAAATATATAGATACAAGGTATAATTGACATGTAATATAAAGTAATTTATAGCTTACAGTGTTTGTCACATATACTGTAAGTGAAATAGAGCAGTTTACATTTGAATGACACTATATATATAAAAATATATATAAAAAAATATGGATCGTCTTGTACACAGGGGCACGGTACTGTTTTGAATTTTTGTACAGGTATATATTTATTTGGAACACGAACATGCATTGTTACTATTCACCTCGTACGGTACAAAGACGCTGCAGAAGCTTAAAGAAGAATTGTTGAAGTATAAAAATGAATTGGTTAAGTTCAAAAAGGAAACATTTGAAAAAGTCAAACAAGATTACCATAAATGTCGAGTATATAAATGGTTGTCAGGAGATAACCAGCAATGAAATAGGAGACCAAGGAAAAGAATACATCGACCATTGGTTAACGACCATAGACATCTCATTGAAGGAATCGACCTCAGAGAATGAAACCAACATTGAAGCTCCTAAATCTCTGTAAGCACCAAATCTCTTTAAGGATTACTTAAAAATTAAAATATAAACAAGGGGCGTGGCCATACTGGACAAAATAGATCGCAGGAGCCGCACTCACTCCCAACGGTCACAGGTGCTCCGGAGCAGGACCAGCAATCCCACCACGACAAGGCAAACTACAAAAACTCACAGGCACTCCAAATGTGAAGCCACAGGCAGATTTATTGCAACAAAATGCACAGCAACGTTTCAACCTAAATAATATTCAATAACTCAGCTGGTAGAGCGGAGGACTGTAGTTGGTATACGATAACAATCCTTAGGTCGCTGGTTCAATTCCGGCTCGAAGGACATGTGAATTGTTAGCTTGACGAAGACATCTAGTTGCGGCTTCACATTTGGAGGGCCTGTGAGTTTTTCTTGTTTGCCTGGACATGGAGTAAGTCGCACTCTCCTGCAGCTCCGTAGCCCCAGCTCACAAAAGTTACTAAAATGAACCTGTTCAGAGCCACAATGGGAAAATCACCAAAGGTGCTTACCCCAGGATACTTCCACGCTCCTTCCCGCGACCCAGACAAGATGGCACCTACCTCACCAAGATCATGAAGGCGGCTAGACTGCTCCAAACCATACCCTACATGGATGCCCAAGTTTCCTTGTATCAGGGTCTCTCAATCCTCATGTTGGAAGCCAAACACGTGTTGAGATCGCTGACCCGCATGCAACATGACAAGCGAAGACTATAAAAATGGGGATTCCCCTTCAGCCTACAGGCAAAAGTGGCCAATGCTTGGCACATCACCCTGAACTGGATACCTGCGAGCCCATCACTCCGCTCTAAAAATCCGGTGAGGCCTCGCGGGAAACCGACCTGTGTCACGGCCCCCGGCTCGCCGCCATGTGCGTCCGTACCCGACCGGCACGACCGCACCAACTCACTGATCTTACCTGCTCAGCGGCGAGCTGGGAACCATTCCTCCACACCAATCAGGGAAATCCAAAATGGCGCCGACCATGAGGTCGCGTCCATCCATGGCTCCACGCCCCAAAATTATACGAACGTGCGTATGACGTCACAACGTCAACGCACGCACACGTTCTGGGGTGAGAGGTCACCCTCTGACCACTCAGAGCCTAGAGAGGGATATTTAAATCCCTAATTCACCCCAGTACCTTGCCCTGTCATGGTTTCCTGTTCCTGGTTCCCTAGAGTGTGTTTATCTTTGTGAATATTACTTCCTGGTATCCTGATCTTGGCTTTTCCCTGGTTATTCCGAATTCTGGTTCCCCTGACTTGGCTTGTTTAAACGGTATCTGAGTATTTCTGGCTTCCTTGACCTCGGCTTTCCCTTTGACCATTCTCTATCTCTAGCGTATTAGTCCTGACATTCTAAGGTCCGGTTCACGCTCTGTCCTTTTATTTCCTTTCCTTTTGCATGTATATGTTTACATAGTTTCTGCGTGTTGGACCACACTAGCAGCCGTGACAATCTGGTGCGAATCAAGCTGACTTAGGATGAAGAAGAGGTGGACCAAATGGCCCAGAGGAGTGCATGATTACGGGATAACACGGGCCGTCGGAAGTCCCGCTCCCTAGCCTTTAACCATGATTGGCCCCTGTTGCCCTCCCCCTTGCCTGAAGTTTAACTCAGGTCCCCCTGCAGTTGCTGCTCTGGTACTAGGAGACAACCATGAGACATGGTTCGTACTTTCTAGGAGTAATGCGTGGAGCCTAGACCATTGCCTTCACAGAAAGACCATGCAGTAAGCCCAGATACACCTCCCTCGGTCCGGGACCCTGCCTTTTCCTTTGGGTGGGTCTCCTTTATTGGGTCTCAGGGGGACTCTTCTGAAATGTGGTGCTGTACCCCTTTCCTGCACTGCCGACCCTACTGTGACTGTGCCCCACATACAGTTCCCAGCCGAATCCTTGTCACGTATTCATCCGCACATAAAAATGTGGTTAATGGCATTTACTGTCCTGACAGGAAAAGTTGTGCTGAGCAACATTACCGTCCTGACAGGAAAAGTTGTGCCAAGCAGCAATCATGCAAATGGAAACCTGGTAATTACTTTTGGGGTCAAAGGCTGGTCATGGCCAATCAAATCCACAGGAGGGTTTAGCTGAGCAGCAATCATGCACACCTGGTAATTGCCTATGTGGTCAAAGGCCGGTTACAGCCAATTGGATCCACAGGAGGGGTATTTAAACCCAACTCTCCTCTGGCTCTTTGCCCTATTGTGGTTTCATGCCTATGGTTATCCGAGAGTGCGTTCCTGATCTTGATTTTCTGGTATTTGACTTTGGCTTTGTTCTGACTTCCCTGATATCTGGTATCCTTGACTTTTGGCTTTCCCTCATCTTTGTGTCTGATTCTGTGTCCCTGACCTTAGTATTTTGACTATTCTTGGAGACGTTAAGTCTGGCCATTTTAAGGTCCGGTTATACATGATCCTTAGTCCTAGGTGTGACACAGTACTGCGTGCTGGATCAACTTGTAATCCTGACACCCCTATACCAGCAACTTGTGGAAATTGTTGGTGCCTGACCATATTGTCTTCGGGGAGAGACCACAGAGAAGGACTGCTCCATGCCCGGATCAATTAATTAAAATAGACAGGTTTATTGCTATTGATGATAATGCTTACTGTGTTGATACTTCTAGGTTTTGGGCCTAAACTCTCCCTGCGCTATGCCCCGGGACCCTCCAGGGAGAGAAGTGGGGGAGGGGGATTGCTGATAGGTATGGGACACCCTCCTACTCAAATGTTGTTGGATCCTGGGGGCACCACCGGGGGAGTGAGGGGTGGGGTGCCTGCTGGAACAGTTCTCGTGGGTCAGGGGGGAGGAGAGGGGGTCTCACCTGGAAGGGTTATACCAATTAAGTTTTCACTGGTTCAGCTGTCATTAGAGACTGCTTGCTCCACCACAACACTGACTTATGTTGTGCGATGTGGGATGGAGTGGGGCTGAGGAGGGATAAATCTTGCTGGGTTGGGGAGGAGGGTGTGGGGGGGGGGGGTAGAATGTTAGAGCTCCCCGGATGTCATGATATGCTTTGTTTTTAAGTTCACCATTGCCGTTATATAGCTTTGAACACAGTTGGGTCAAGATTGAGATGTAGTTAGCTTATGCAAAAGATGTAATGTATTTTCTCCTGCCTAGTAATGGTTGTACCGCTGTGCTAATCCTGACCACATAGCCTGAACACAACCTAGAAGATGACGGCGCAGCTGACATGATGTGGTGGCTGCCTTGAGGGGTCAGTCCACTCTACAGGTAAATAGTCCATATGGGGAGGCTTTTACCCCAACTCATGCTACCCCAGTCCTCGGCACACGCCTACACTTCACTTTTTCGCTGACATGTGGGCTTGGTGCTCAGGGAGACCGCAATGCACGATATTGTTCTAGACGTATTTTGGTCTGTCAATGACCCCCACGTGACTGACTCTGATTGTAAATACTATTGGGAGCCACTGTGGTGAATGGGGTCTGTTAAGTCCCACCTTCACTGACCGTACACTGACCCGATATAGAGTCATAGTTGCCATTTAAGTTCTTGAACTTCTCCCTTTCCTCTACACCTTTCGTTCTCCACTTTCTCTTCTCTCCCTCCCCACTCCTCCCTTTTTTTCCTCTCCTATCACTCTCACACACAAATAACATGGGCTCGGGTTTCACGCCGGCTCCTCTGAAGTTTTGCTGTGGCTGGGTAACCTAATGATAGGTATGAACTAATAACCCAATGATAGATGCTACACTAGGCATTTGGTGCATGCACCGCTATCAACGACAACTAATGACCTCCCTCAACCCACTCATTCCCATCACGAACAACCCAAACTTGACCGCAGGACTGAGTGCTAGGGACCACTGACTGGGTGTACATGCACCAATGGTGCTCTACTATCCAACTTTAAACCATAGCAGCACTCTTCCCCATCAGACAACTGACCCTAATAGACCAGTTCTGCTACCACCAAATTAAAACGTATTACACGTCCATACAGGGCCGAGGGCAGCTGCACAGACCCTTGACACACTTTGAACACCTCTGCACCACATGAGTGGGGCATCTCTACTATGTACATGATGCTACTGGTGGCTGTGATGTTCCTCTCGGGTTCACAAGTAGAAAGGAAAGGGAGACGGAGTCACACTCATGAACACAAATGATCAATAAGTTCAAAGTTCCAAGAGCTAAGTTACAAACTACTAACATTCTGGTACAAGCATGCAGAAATTCCAAGGGAATGCTGGCATTGCGGTGCAGATGAGGGAACCGGGCTCTACATTTGGTGGTCATTTCCCACACTTATTCCCGTCTGGAAGATGATACATGCCAAAATCCAGGACATCAGAGATGCCACCCTATCATTTCAGCCCCTGACTATGTTACTGCATCACACCACAGTGCCACTGCGAGAGAAGGTGAGTGTAATATGGTGAATATGGCAGATTGATGGGTGGGAAGTAGCGCATGGGTGAGTGACAGGATTGGGGGGTAAGTATGACAGTGCGAGAGAAGGTGAGTGTAATGGGGTGAATATGGCAGAGCGATGGGAGGTGAGTATGGCATGGGTGAGTGACAGTTATTGTGAGTGTTGCAGGGTGAAGGGGAGTGACAGTGTATGTGGTAGGGTGACAGTTACACTCATACAGATACAAGCAGTGACACACATACAGATACACAGGGCACATACTGACATACAGATATGCAGACATATAGATACACATTTTTAAAAGTTGTTTACATCCTTAGTATCCCTTATACCCATACTTTTCATCTATATTTATTTTTTTGTAGATTTTTATGTGTATTTTATGTCTACTCCTGATTGGCTAATTACATTTCTTGGTGCCAATTTTATGGCAGGACAGGAGGCTTCATATTTGCTTTACCTTCTTTACTGAAACCTCCAGCAGCAAAGAAACAGTTAACAGAACTTTTCAAAACAACCAATCAGAACAAAGCAACAGTAGTATAAAACCCCTAAGCAGGCTCTTCCACTTCCTCTTTCTTTGCTGCTGCCTCCAGGTGAGCACTCACCAACTCAGAGTTGTCTCTGCTCTTGGTTGTTGTTTTATTCTACATGCTGCTTGTTTATTCAAACAGTCTATTTAATCAGTCTATTTGTTAGGTTTGTTTAAGCAGCTTAATTGCTAGTTTTATTTAGGCAGTCTATTGCTGTGTTTAGCTAGGCAGTCTATTGCTGGGTTTATCTAGGCAGTCTATTGCTGTGTTTAGCTAGGCAGTCTATTGCTGTGTTTATCTAGGCAGTCTATTGCTGTGTTTATCTAGGCAGTCTATTGCTGTGTTTAGCTAGGCAGTCTATTGCTGGGTTTATCTAGGCAGTTTATTCTGTGTTATTTCCTATACCACTTCATGCTATGTAGCTGCTGTATCACTTGTTAACATCTGTTGCTGTATTTAGGCTATTTATCTGACAGATTCTGTATACTGCTCATTGATTTATTGTTATTCTGGGTTACTTTATTCTGTTTTCTCACTCTGCTGTATGGGGAATGGGTGCCCCTGCTATGATGCTTTGGCTCTGCCTGTAATCTGTTCCCCCTCCCCGGGTTCCCCTGCTGGGCTCTGTCGCCCATACCCTTCTCCCTTATTGCCCACCTGCTCCCCGTGGCCCCTGGCCGCTTACTGAGCAGCTTTTTCTACCGTGGCACGATCACCACGCGGTAGGCCGCGCTCTGTTTTTGCAGCCACAGCAGCCATTTTGTTGGAGCCGCGGCGGCCATTTTACAGAGCCACATGGACTCTGTGCGTTGCAAACAGCCAGGTCTCACCCAAGAACTGGCCTGCTGGCCATGTGGCCACCCTCCCCTCTCCCTATATCAGGGGAGATAGCCCAGTGTTTCAGCTATCCCTCCACTTACTGTGCTTGTCTCACATGCTGCATATGTAACAGATCCTGGATAGCAGGATCTGTCCCAGGCATGCTCACAACTGCAGCTTACTATGTCTGATGCAATGTGACTAGGTTCTCTATCTTAGCAGTAGACTTGTCACACTTTTTTTTTTTACTATTACATGTGAATCTCAGATTTAAAGGGACATGTTACTGCTCAAATATAAATCTTTGTTTAACAAGACTATGCCACATGTGTTATATGCTAATCAAGTCTTTCTCTAAGGTTCAGTCTTTTTCTCATAAAAATTTAATGGCCTGTTTTTCAGCACCTAGCATCCCTGCCTAGGATTTGCTGCCCTTCCTGCAAAGGACTTACATTTTCCACTACACATACACTTCAAAAGTGTATCCTAATATAATACCTGAGTGGTCTGTGAGTCAGCTTCTCGCTTTATGGACCCTCCTACCCCTCAGGCCCCACATTCAGACCTGTTATTACTGGGGGGGGTGACCCCCCCCCAATCCATATTTCTGGGGCTCTACCCGCTACTGGACCATAATAATGGACGTGTGACACCATTGTGGGCTGGGTGACCCCCTCCCTCTGGCAACATGGCTACCTATGAGTACCCTGCTGGCTCTATGGCGTCCTGTAAGATTAATGCTGAGGGTGACCCCCTCCTGCTTCCTATATCAATGCTCCGGCAATGTCCTGCTATTATCATACCGAGGGGGTACCCCTCCTGCAGTCTGCACTGCTGGACCTGCAGCGTCCGGGTATTCCCATAAAAGAGGGTACCCCTCCCACTGATTGAGCTTCTGTTCTTACAGTGCCCGGCAATACGCAGATACTGAGGGTGACCCCCTCCTGTGGACTACTCTGCTGGACCTACAGGGTCCCGTTATAAGCATAATGAGGGTGACCCCCTCTCGCTGACTATACTGCTGGGTGTACAGACCTCTATGATAACACACTGAGGGTGACCCCCTCTTACCTACAGCACTGCTGGATCTGCAATGCCCGGTTCTGGTTATATGAGGGTTACCCCCTCCTGCTGTCTACACTGCTGGACCGGCAATGTCTGGTTACTTTATTATACGGCTAACCACTATGGCACTACTGTACCTACAGTGTCCGATTTATGTTCAGACTGAGTGTGACCTCCTCCCCTGCTGGCCTATACTGCATGGTATGCTTGTGCTTGTTGGGTGACCCCCTCTTGCACGCTGGGTGACCCCCAGCTGGCCGCACCACTGTACCTACAGTGTCCGATTATGATCAGACTGAGGGTGACCCCCTCCCCTGCAGGCCTATACTGCATGGTATGCTTGTGCTTGTTGGGTGACCCCCAGCTGGCCGCACCACTGTACCTACAGTGTCCGATTATGATCAGACTGAGGGTGACCCCCTCCCCTGCAGGCCTATACTGCATGGTATGCTTGTGCTTGTTGGGTGACCCCCTCTTGCACGCTGGGTGACCCCCAGCTGGCCGCACAAGGTATCATTCCGACAGTGTTACCTCTATGGCAGTTGTGCAATCACGGCTGAAGGACAAATCTCCCGTACCCAGAAGGTCACTTGGCCTGTCCTCTTGCCGCCCCGCTGACCTCACCGCCAGAAACCATCGGTACCCTACGGGGACACTCCACCGGCCATCCTAGACGCTACACCAAGCACCCCTGGTACTCGTTGGCTAACGGGTGGATTCATCAAGAGGATCAGTCTTCATGATGGAGTCCGGAAAGGACACCGCAAACACCTGACACGGGGTTTGCACTCTATCTGGGACTAACCAGTGGATGTCGGTGACACGCCGACACAGATGTTTCCTCGGGACGAACGGCGCATTACCGCTTGGAAAGCGGAGAAGACTAAGTTCCCACTGGGAATGGACCGATATGTCTTATAGGTATCGCCTAGTTGGTTTCTACCCCTGAGAACCGCAAAACGGCCCCTGTCCAAGCTGGACATCAAACTGAAGGATTTAGCATCCAAGTGCTGGGTCTGCTCTCCGGAGTTACCCTAGTGTACAAATTGAACTGACACGTCTCTATTCATAGGGTTCCCCCTTAACTAACCCCAGAGGTCTATCGGACCGTGCCTGGACTCCAGATCAAGGTTGCGGAACCTTGGACCGTTCCATGAGCGATACGCATGACCAAAAGAGGCATCCATTCCGACTAATTCCGCAGTTGCCCTGCTGGGCAAAGGGTGCGGTGGAGTGGACTCCCGCCCCATCCCCACGCTACATGCTCCCAGTGCATATGTCGTCTGTTGACACATTTTGAGACGGAGGGCACTCATCCCCTCTGAGAGCTGCTTGGCGTTGACGATTGGTTCTCTCCCTCAAATGCACATGAGAGAAACCCGCATGGATTTTGCCATCAACATGGACATATTGAATCTGACTCACTCCCAGTCAACCCAGTTTCCGGTCTTTCATGGAATATTCGGTCCAGGCGGTGCTCCGCCTCCCGAGGACCAAGATGTCCATCTTCAAGGAAAATACCAGGTATATGCTCCGCAACCCGCGGGGTTACACTTAGGGGCCCAAACCGGTTAATTGACCGGTGCCTATTCGCCATGGAAGTCATACCTCCAGGATCCGGTACTATCAGCCGCTCCAACATGGCGCTTTCTCGGGTCTTCGGCCTGGTATGACCAAATCATGTGACCTTCGGATGAAGCTCATCTAAAACTTAATTGATGACTCCGGAGGAGGGACTCCTTTACGCCAACTGCATGGAACCACCTGCAGGTTTGTTCAACATTCACAGTATTGCTCGCTACCTTCTGGCATGGACTTCTCACCGGTTGCCCACTACGGACTGCAGTCGGATCTCACATAGGATCGCTATCTATAGCTTCTGGACAAGTATTCGTCATTTGTGACAGAATGTATACGGGACGAGACACTCGTGTGGCGGACGGCTTCACCCGACCATGGAGAGACCCAAATGATTGGTTGCCTCACCCACCAGGGTCTCGAGTACTGGCATGATTACATTCGGTGCAAACCGCCATACGGAGCGGTTCTCCCTCAGCGAGGCGAGGGACGAGTTTTCCAAGCTTGGTCTCCTTCGGGGCGTACGCATCCCGTTTACCTACAGGATACTTTGGGTTTTGCTTCAGGCCGAATTCCTGGTGTGTCGTTTCGCCTGGCCAAACCACTTCGGAGGAGTCCTGCGTGCTTTCCCCTTTTTGCTGGAGTTTGCCATGGGAAGGCAATCTACGACTCCCTGTCTCTTAATGTCCCATGTGGGATCCACAGGGGTAGCCTGCCACGACTGGTGTTTGGGTCCCAATGGCGGTCCTTATCATGGCTGTCCCCATTGTCTGGCTGAGTTGCCCTCTCAGGGTAGAATCGTATGGGGCCATTCACATCCTATGTCAGCTAGTGGACGACTCATGTGCATTTTCTCAAGATTCTGGCATTGCTAAGGTCTGCAGTCTACCAAGAGGAGTATACCGTACGGGAGCCCTATCTCTCACTATTCCTCAAGTCTAGTGGTATCGTATGTTCTGCATTTCATTGAGGAATGACCTGATGACAAGGTGCACCATTTTTTACGGTTTCCCCCCAGTACATCTTGTATTTCATCGTGTTCTGACGTCATGGTATCGACATGTCTTCTTCCTTCTTGCCGTTCAGTACATCGGCTTCTGCTCCACACATATTTCATTTTTATTCGTCCTCTGTGTCGTACCCCTATTCTCCGGATAGGCCATGGCTCTGACAGATTGTACACGACCATGTAGATCCAGGATCTGCTTCTTTCGTCCGTCTACTCATGGACAGCTGTACGGCCGTTTTCGACTGTTTCTGCATCTTCGCTCGCCCGTTGGATTTGGTGGATCCTCTCATTGACTGACCTTGAGTTCCTCTGGGACACTTTTGGTTCGGGGTGGTGTCACCTCAACAATTTTGGAAGCCGTTGGGTCCCTTCTGCCTTTTTCTCTACACCGCTGCTTGGTTTAGGGAATCAGTTTTTCCATTCTCCTTTATTTCAGTCCTCTCTCATATTGCTTCTGGTTCTACTATTTGGGCGTTAAAATTGCAAATATGAAGCCTCCTGTCCTGCCATAAAATTAGGGATTATTCTAGCCTCGGTGAGGGAATAATCTAAATTTTATTAAAGACAGGAGGCGAATATTTCCCCCCCTTTTTTACGTTCCCTCCCTGGATCTGGGTTTTATTCTATTATATATAATTGGGGATATCGTTATGTTTTGTGAATGCATGGTTTTACATAATAAAGGTTATTTCTAATATTCAGTGATGGTTGTCCGTGTGCGTTTTATTCATCATGTTTGTGTTGTAATTATCTTTCGTCAATGCCTTTTTAGCTTAGGTACATACTAGGTCTTCATAAGATCTGTAGACTTTGTTTATTCATCAGGTATTATGATGTGAAAGTGATATTGTATGGATATGACATCTTGCCTTGACAGTTTACTTTCACAATGTTTTCTGTTTTCTTGCAGTGTAATCTGTTCTCTCTCTGGGCTTGACGATTGTTTCTCTGGATGTGTCTGCTACAAGGTGGATTCGTTGGTTTCCTTGCTCTCCTGCTCGACCTCATCAAAGAAAGAGGAAGTGGAAGAGCTTGCTTAGGGGTTTTATACTACTGTTGCTTTGTTCTGATTGGTTGTTTTGAAAAGTTCTGTTAACTGTTTCTTTGCTGCTGGAGGTTTCAGTAAAGAAGGTAAAGCAAATATTCGCCTCCTGTCTTTAATAAAATTTAGATTATTCCCTCACCGAGGCTAGAATAATCCCTAATTTGAAATCATTAGACCCCTATATAAACACCCCTTGTCAGGTTATTATTTTTATCCCATTTGAAGAAGGCACATATGGTGAAACGTGTAATGGTTATTTTATTTATTTTGTGCATTTTAGATCAATAAAAGTATTTTCGTTACTTTCCTGTGCCCATTCTCTTTTTATTGTATTTTATACACACTTTTTTTTTAATCTTTCCTGGCATTTTACTGTTCCTGTACTCAAAGAAATCCCAGGTCAGGATCATACCACCAACGCTTTATCGACAGAGCAGTGCTTCTGCTCTATACTTGTGAGTATAATTTTATCTACTTTTATACAATTTTACTATAATTGAGAGCACTATTGTTGCCTGTTTTTAATCCTTTTTGGAGCCTTGGAAAACCAAACGGTGCTGACGGACGCACTTTTTCTACACATCCCATAAGCGGGGATTATACCACTGTACGCCCTTCACACCAAAGCTGGTCATAGCTCTTTTAAATGTCGGTTTTCTACCTCTTCCTACCACATTTTATCTTGGATTTTAGACTTATTGCACTATTGGTTGCCTTTGTCTCTCCTGTGGTCTCCATATATAAACGAACATCCATCCTGGTGAACTCCATGCCAATGAGGGTTAAGGTAGTGCTGGAAAATAATGCTGGCCACCAAAATATTGACACTTTGGGCCCAATTTGGACATTTCCACGTAGGTGTGCACTCACTTTTGTAGGGATGTGAACACAATATAAACACACTAGGAGAGCGCAACTATTATAAAAATACACAGTAATAAAAAGTAGAAAATAATAATAAAAACAGCTGCTATCCACATAAAAAAAATTTCCTTACAAATTTCTAAAGTCAAATATAAAAATGAGTGGAAACACTATGGTTTGAAAACCTAAAATTGGTTATCAGTATATATAATATGAACTATAGACACCTCTATATGCAATGTTATGATAATGAATAAAATCACTTTCCTACAAAATCAGCTGCATATAAAACCATTGGATCTATAATATCATATAACCATTAAAATTGTTGCAGAGTCCAAAAGAGTCTATGGGGAGTAATCCTAATGGGGTTGATTCTGTTTTTCTGCTATGGTCCAGCGTCTTTAAAACTGCTGTGTAACACTGTGTCTGTTTGTACCTTAAAAGGATACAAGAAAACACTTCATAGTGTAAAACTGTAATTTAATAAAATAAATATAACAAACCCCTTCCCCCCCAAAGGGAACCCTTACATGTGAAAATGGTGATACTTACTTCTAAGATATCACAAATAAGCAAATGTAGAAGGAGTGAAGCTGTTACCGCTCGTTGTCCTGCTATTCAAAACTCCCGCTCGATCTGTGTGCTGATAACTTCAGTGTCAGTCCTGGGAGGATGCTAGAGACAGGGATCGATCTTTTGCGAGCTGTTTCTCCCTCACGTCTGCTCAGCTGGATGCTGATAATGCTTCAACGTGTTTCACCCACAACCTTGGGCTTATTTTTTTTAAAAGCCCAAGGTTGTGGGCGAAACGCATTGAAGGTCATATTTGACTGACCGCAAACATGGCTTTCATGCCCAAAACAGTTCCACAGATTTAGGCTGTGTGGCTGGTCTATCTCCTCCTCTATCCTGGAGATAATTGGCTTAAGTGGTTGTGGTAACTTAATTATCTCCAGTAACAGGAATTATCTCTAAGTCAAAAACTGTTCCAAAAACCACATAAAAATATATAACTCTTATAATACAATGTTTAACCTATATGTCCAACATATCCCCAGATAGCTTGGGTCTCACGAATACAGTTGGATCGCCATGGAGTTAAACAATAGCAAGGGCTGATGGGAGATGGAGGAGGGACAAAGCAGCCAGTTTCAACTTTTCTGACAGTGTCCCTGGGACAACACCCTGCTGGAGAACAATAGGACAGGAAAAGGGGGGAGGGGAAGAGGCACATTTTCCAATGGAAGTCACTTTTTAAACATGTTTTTTTGCAGGGCCCATAGTCTTTGGGCAAAAGGCTGGCCATTAGTCCTCTCCAAAACCCAGTGGCGAGGTTATTTTCACCACGGTGTATATATATATATATATATATCTATATATATATATATATATATATATATATATAATAAAATATAAATAATAAGTAAATAACAAAATGTAAAAACATATATTTTTTTAATTTTTTATATATATATATATGTTCGGGGCAACATGGAATATGATACGAAGTAAGATTGTTGTTAGCAACCTGTGATAGGAAAAAGTCAGTTGAGGTGTGCCAAAACCGACATATGCTGTAGGCCGGTAAATAAAGTGGGCCTACACTAGAAGAGTATGGTGAATAGAGGGAGCGGAGGGTGGGGCAGCAGCTCCTCAGACCAATCACGGTAGGGTAGGGAAGGGGGAAGTCCCTTTTAAAGGTCCATAAGCCCCTCCCACAACTTCGGCCAAGCCTTCCAATATATGTAATTTTGTTCTAACTGTATTTTGATATTAATATATATATATGTGTATGTGTGTGTGTGTGTGTGTGTATATATATATATATATATATATATATATATACATATATATCAAAATACACGTAGAACGAAATGATATAGATATCTATGTAACAAACCACCTATTACAGGTAGGATTTTGTCACAGATCTTACGGTAAACCACAGCCTTCTAGGGTAATCAAAGTCCAGGACACATTTAGCTAAATTTATTTGGTGCAAAATATACAAGTGCTTCAAAATAAAAATAAACAAAACAAAATTCCTTGCTCTTGTTTGAACACTTACTAAACACAGTAATCACTATCTGGAATTGGGTGGCTTTCCCACTTACCAATTTACAATAACAAAATATAGCTGCCAAACACACCATTCCTCTGGCTCTTTCTCCCTCACTCTGCAGCAGGCTGATACCTTCTTTTAAAAGTATGCTTGCTAATTGACCAGCTACAGGTGAGTATCAATTAGTTCACTTCTCTGGAACTTCCAAGGTAAATACAAGTCCTGGTCTGGCTGTTACATAGTAATTAGTGCTATTGGAACACTGGCCCACCCTGCTCTCCAAATGCTCTGCCCCAGGGACCCTTACCGTGGTTTGCAGAGTACCAGCAATAGTTTTGCAAACCTAACATCTTTCCCTGGGGCATTTAATTGAAAAACCTCAGACTGCTGTTTAGTAAAGCAGGCCTAATATATTTTCCCTCAACAACCATTCCACATTTTCTCTTACAGTATATATAAATAAATACATAAAAATAATATGAAATATATATACAGGTGATACTCGAAAAATTAGAATATCGTGCAAAAGTTCATTTATTTCAGTAATGCAACGTAAAATGGGAAACTAATATATGAGATAGAGGCATTACATGCAAAGCATGATAGTTCAAGCCATGATTTTTCATAAGTGCGATGATTATGGCTTACAGATCATGAAACCCCAAGCATCTTGCAGTGTGTGCCTCTCCATTCTTCCTCCAGACTCTGGGTCCTTGGTTTCCAAATGAGATGCAAAAGTTGCTCTCATCAGAAAAGAGGACTTTGGACCACTGAGCAACATACAAGGTATGTTTTTCTTTAGACCAGGTAAGACGCTTTTGAAGTTGTTTGTTGTTCAGGAGCGGCTTGACAAGAGGAATACGACATCTGAAGCCCATGTCCAGGATCCGTTTGTGTGTGGTGGCTCTTGATGCACTGACTCCAGCCTCAGTCCACTCCTTGTGAAAGTCCCCAACACTTTTGAATGTCCTTTTCCTGACAATCCTCTCCAGGCTGCAGTCATTCCTGCTGCTTGTGCACCTTTTTCTTCCACACTTTCCCCTTCCACATAACTTTCTATTAATGTGCTTTGATACAGCACTTTGGGAACATCCAACTTCCTTCGCAATTACCTTTTGAGGCTTCCCCTCCTTATGGAGGGTGTCAATGATGGTTTTCTGCACAACTGTCAGGTCAGCAGTCTTCCCCATGATTGTGATTCCTACTGAACCGGGCTGAGAGGCAATTTAAAGGCTCAGAAACCCTTTGCAGGTGTTATGGCTTACTTAGCTCCTTAGAATGGGACACTGTGAGCCTAGAATATTGCACCTTTTCACAATATTCTAATTTACTGAGATTGTGGATTTGGGGTTTTCATGATCTGTAAGCCATAATCATCGCACTTATGACAAATCATGGCTTGAACTACCTTGCTTTGCATGTAATGCGTCTATCTCATATATTAATTTCCCCCTTTGCATTGCATTAGTGAAATAAATTAACTTTTGCACGATATTCTAATATTTCAAGTATCACCTGTAAATACACGTATATTTTTTCCCATATACATAATTACAGAATTTTTTTTATAAATATAAACATAGACTTCAAATATATGTATGTAACGGGGTTTTGGGGGTGCCCCCTAGTGTCTTTGGGGTCCCCAAACCTAGTTAACTCACTATGCCTGACAGGCGGATCCTGAGCCTCCGCTATCTGGGAGCTGGGGTACATGTCTGCGGCAGTGCCTCCACCCAGTGGAGCATCCGGGGTAGGGATGTGGGGTCCCACTGGGAACATACTTGGTGCAATGAGACTGACACAGTCTAACTGGAACTAACTTTATATGGTAAGTAGCAATTGA
Source organism: Pelobates cultripes (assembly GCA_933207985.1). Lineage (NCBI taxonomy): Eukaryota > Metazoa > Chordata > Amphibia > Anura > Pelobatidae > Pelobates > Pelobates cultripes. Next base: position 227,222,723 of record OW240912.1, on the reverse strand, counting down.
ACCAACATACATAGGAAAATACAATAGAGTAACACAGATAACAATGCAAATGTGGATTTTCCTCACTCACCCACCAGCACACCTGCGCCCCACCCCCTTATCTTCGCCCTAGCGGCCGTTGGTGCACATAGGAGAGTTGGGGCCCTTATAAGTCCTGCTCCGCAGGGTCACTGAAGCAGCCTCAGATGTGTAATGTCCGTCACGGGACCTCAGAGTCTTTACTGTGAGTGAGGAGACAGGTGCCCTGTGGTGATACAGGGAGATGCTTGGCTTACCCTCACAACACGATTAACCAGGTCAGTCAGCAGCAGTCTCCTCTCACTGGATTCGCCAGACGTCTGGACTCAGTGCTTGTCTTCTTTTTCTTTTCTGCAGGTCCCTCTCTCAGCTGGTGTGATCTTGGGTGAAACAAGTTCTCTCAGCCAGGTCCTATCTCTGTGCTACAGTCTCTCACATGTCCTTTCTCTGGCTCAGCATGTGGTCACTCCTAGAATCCTCCTCCCTCAGAGCTGTGCAGGAAGTCCTGACAGGCCCTGCGATGATACCACACTCATCTCCTGATTTCAGCAAGTCATGTGATCAAAGCTCAATGTTTTATTAACAGCATACTGAGTCCATGTGCCATCTACTGGACATTTCAGATAATGCAGCCTGTGTAACTTCACGGGCTACATGTATATATATATTTAAATTCTACATGCATATTTATGTAATATTTTTACATACATAATTAAGTAATTTTATCCATTGCAATTTGATGGACCTGCCTTACAACCCATGCCGTAAATCCAGAGAATTTAATTTGCTAGCACTATATTTAACCCTGTAAGTTTCCAAGACACCATAAAACCTGTACATGGGGTCTACTATTTTACTTGGGAGACTTCACTGAACACAAATATTAGTGTTTCAACAGTAAAACCTATCACAGCGATGACAGTCAGTGAAAGTGACATACTTTGCATTTTTCCCACACAAACTGATGATATTGGTTGTGACTAAGTGGCTACTAAAACACACTGGACAAACCCCATACTGAATACCCTGGGTTGTCTACTTTTGCAAATGGTATGCCATCATGGGGGTAATTCTCATTTCTGGGCTACGATACAGTCTCAAAGGCAACACAACCAGTCTGGCAAATGTCAATGTGTATAAACTGAAAAATGAAACATGCTAAATTTGACCCTGTAACTTTCCAAAACACCATAAAACATGTACATGGGGGTACTGTTGTACTTGTGAGACTTTACTGAATACAAATATGTGCATTTTATTGCAGTAAAGTCTAACAGTATTATGACATTCACAGTTAAAATAAATAAAAAAAATCTTAATTTCTCAAACTTTTTAAGATTTTATTCATAATGAATTATGTTTCATATATGAATAATTCATGTGCATTAAAGCCTTGTTTCTCCTGAACAAAATGATCTATAATAAGTGTGGGTGCACTTAATATGAAAAAGGTGAATTACGGTTGAACAGACATATAGCGCAGATTCCAGTTTTTGTTCACGTTTTGTTTTGATCACAATGTGTACTACTGGCTCAATCCTTAAGGGGTCAAATTGCAAATTTTAACGTTAAACAGTGAGCTTCAGAGGAAACCCATGTACCTGCATCTTGTCTGTATCTTGCAGAAGAAAGCGTATTGAGTTAACCGGCAATGCTAAATAGCACAGTCAGTAAAAAAGGGGGACAAAACTTTTTTTAAATACATAAATGAGAAAAGAAAAGTAAAACAAGGATTAGTTAGATTAAAAACAAAAGAAGGAAGGTATGTAGAAGATGAAAAAGGTCTAGCTGACTGCCTCAATGAATATTTTTGTTCTGTATTTACAGATGAAAATGAAGGAAAGGGACCTCAGTTAAGAAAAAGGATAAATCAGTCATTTATTACACGTGAGTTTACAGAGGAAGAGGTTCTATTTCAACTGTCAAAAGTAAAAACAAATAAGTTTTACACCCAAAGCTATTAAAAGAGCTTAGTGGTGTACTAGCAAAACCATTAACAGATTTATTTAACCAATCATTGTTAACAGGAGTAGTCCCAGAAGATTGGAAGTTAGCAAATGTTGTGCCCATTTACAAGAAAGGTAATAGGGAGGAGTTGGGCAACTATAGGCCAGTAAGCCTTACTCATTAGTGGGGAAAGTGATGGAAACCATGTTAAAGGATAGGATTGTTGAACATCTAAAAACACATGGATTTCAAGATCAGAGACAACATGGGTTTACTTCAGGGAGATCATGCCAAACTAATCTTCTTGATTTTTTTGATTGGGTAACTAAAATTATAGATCAGGGTGGTGCAGTAGACATTGCTTACCTAGATTTCAGTAAGGCTTTTGACACTGTTGCACATAGAAGGCTTATCAATAAACTGCAATCTTTAAGTTTGGATTCCAATATTGTTGAATGGGTAAGGCAGTGGCTGAGTGACAGGCAACAGAGGCTTGTAGTTAATGGAATATATTCGAAGCTTGGACTTGTCACCAGTGGGGTACCTCAGGGATCTGTACTTGGACCCATTCTCTTTAATATTTTTATTAGTGATATTGCAGAAGGTCTTGATGGTAAGGTATGTCTTTTTGCTGATGATACTAAGATATGTAACAGGGTTGATGTTCCAGGAGGGATAAGCCAAATGGCAAATGATTTAGGTAAACTAGAAAAACGGTCAGAATTGTGGCAGCTGACATTTAATGTGGATAAGTGCAAGATAATGCATCTTAAACGTAAAAACCCAAAGGCAGAGTACAAAATATTTGATAGAATCCTAACCTCAACATGTGAGGAAAGGGATTTAGGGGTGCTTATTTCTGATGACTTAAAGGTAGGCAGACAATATAATAGAGCAGCAGGAAATGCTGGCAGAATGCTTGGTTGTATAGGGTGAGGTATTAGCAGTAGAAAGAGGGAAGTGCTCATGCCATTGTACAGAACACTGGTGAGACCTCACTTGGAGTATTGTTCACAGTACTAGAGACCATATCTTCAGAAGGATATTGATACCTTAGAGAGGGTTCAGAGAAGGGCTACTAAACTGGTACATGGATTGCGGGATAAAACTTACCAGGAAAGGTTAAAGGATCTTAACATGTATAGTTTGGAGGAAAGACGAGACAGGGGGGATATGATAGAAACATTTAAATACATAAAGGGAATCAACACAGTAAAGGAGGAGACTATATTTAAAAGAAGAAAAACTACCACAACAAGAGGACATAGTCTTAAATTAGAGGGACAAAGGTTTAAAAATAATATCAGGAAGTATTACTTTACTGAGAGGGTAGTGGATGCATGGAATAGCCTTCCAGCTGAAGTGGTAGAGGTAAACACAGTAAAGGAGTTTAAGCATGCGTGGGATAGGCATAAGGCTATCCTAACTATAAGATAAGGCCAGGGACTAATGAAAGTATTTAGAAAATTGGGCAGACTAGATGGGCCAAATGGTTCTTACCTGCCGTCACATTCTATGTTTCTACTATAGTGCCATTTAAAGGGACACTGTAGTCACGAGAACAACTACAGCTTAATGGAGACACTGAACATTCCTCATAAAGATGCATTGAGTCAATAAATCTTTATGAGGAGATGCTGATTGGCACAGCATGGCATTTTGCTCCACTTGTGCCTTAGAGTCCCAATGCTTTCCTAAGGAGAAAGAGCGTGGGCGGGCCAGCCACGAGAAGACCCGTGCAGCACTAGAAAAAGGTAAGTAAATCACCTTTTTAAAAGGAGGAGGGGAGGAGCTAGAGTGGCTGGAGTTATGGAATTTAGATGATGGCTGATTGCCCCCCAAATCCAGACAAATCGCAATTCATTATTATACACTAATAGGTTTGGAGCTATAAACTGCCAACAGCTTTATTTATAAACATTGGTAAACAGTTAACTCCGTACACATTGAAACAACAACTGTAACCGGCTGACTGCAAAAAACTGATGAGGCATGTAGGCAAAGTTACCTTATTGGTGTACAAGAGCTCTAATCCTGCAATGTCTACAAACACCTAAGGTGGACAAACTCATTAAAAACAACTGCATTAAATGGATATAACATAACGTAATGGATATAATATAAAGTATATTATGGTAATTAAAAAAATAAGGCATAAAATGGACCTTGGTTAACATTAGATTACTCTGCATTATAAATAAAGCAGCATTATTTATGAAATGTCAGTCAGTAAATGCTAGAATGCATGTAGTTTTCAGTACATTTTTGGCAGTACTGGAACTTTTCTAATCAGTCCAGGAGACCTCATTTAAATCCCAATGACAACTCTTGGAACTGTTTGGGAAATTAATTTGTATATTTATATGAACATTCCAATTTGTCTTGTTTTGAATTAATCTATGATGTGTAATTTTGATGGTAATTCCTGTATCCAAGGGAAATGCATCAGCTGCTACATAAACTAATAAAAGTTGATAAACCCTTACTGCAATATCTTTCAATTTTAATTTTATTAAAATGTTGGGTAATAATAGCATCTATACTCCAGGGCAAACTTAAAAAATCTAAATGTGTCTTTCCTGGTAAAATACCTTGATATGATAATAATAATTATTATTATTACTACTGATTTGCAAATGTTTCATTTCGAAATTAGTGTCACTATTCCCCTGATGCACATTTTATTTGCTGTGAATTTACTTTATTTACTGTGTTTGCATTATTAATTTAAACATTGTATATATATATATATACCAATGCTTGGCAATCTGTTTCAAGGGGTCAAAAAACACACTTGTCTCAGTCCTATTCTGCGTTATAATTGACAACCACAAATAATGGATGCACTCTCAGGTCCGAACATAAGTTTAATGGTGTTCCAAGTTAAACAAAAAGATCAATGTTTTGACCAATTCTGGTCTTTTTTAATAATAACATTTTGCATGTATTGTATTATATATTTTGGTCTTTATGGCAGCACCACTATTGAGAAATGTCCCTGTGTGCCCACAATTCCATTTTCTCCAAATAACCACAGTGAGATTGAATGTATATATAGACATAAAGAAAATCACGATTACTAATTACCAAAGTGCTAGAGACTTTCCACAAAGGAAAACCCAGAAGTGAAAGGGGAATCATCATGAGGGCGTATCTGTGCAACAAGATCAATGTAAAGATGTGTCAGGGTGTATAGTGCTTTGTGAAGAACAAGTATATCATTATGAGGTGAGAGTCAATGGGAGAATCAACTGTTTAGGACATCTGTACATCCTAAGAAAGCAATCACAAAATGTATAAACTATTAAAGAGATGTGAAATTGTGCTTAATGTTAAAATCAGTGAAGTGAAGTCAAACTACTAAACAGTGGCAAAGGGTGGAAAAGAAAAACCTCACACTGACTGTTCTGCACAATGTTAGAAGTAAATGAACACTAACTTAGACACACATGCTAGATGGAAATAAGCCATATCAAAGATACTTAGTTATTAATGAAGAGAAGAAAAAAAGAGCAAAACATTTGCTCTAAATATAATACTAAACAATCCTATAGGGATAAACTAGATCAGAGTCACAGAAGCATAGATAAAGCAATACATTCATTCAGTCCCTTCAGAGTCACAGTATTCAAACAATAAATCTGGTAGGTCTCCCTGCAAGAGTATTTTGGACCAATCTCTTGCTCATGGTGGAGGTGGTACATGATCTATGGCAATGAACCAAAGGACAGGCATTCTGTGTTGTCACGCAGACAAGTCTCTTAATAATAGAATGATTTTGCCAATGTATGACAATCTGCCTGGACAAGTAATCAAATAAATGATATGGTCAGTGGTACATGTGATGTAGTGCTTTATGGGAATGCAAACTCCACTTTGTGGATGGGAGAATGAAGAGCCAGAATTAATGTGACTAGAGGTTATGCAGTCTATACATTTGTAACAACTTTTTTATTTTGACTTGAGATTTGTAACAATGTAGTGGTTCTGAATTCACGAAACAAGTTTTTGGAATTTATTTTGAATTGTAAAGGTCGAGCATACATATACTGAGATATTATGGCCGCCTACGCAGAGGTATTTAGAGGCAATATGAGATAGCACTTCGATATGCTGATCAGTAACTTTGGAAGGCATGTAAAACAATTTGAAAACATATAATAGTATGGAGCATAAACAAGAGTCATGGGTAGATTGTTTTTCGAAGAACAGCAATCCCCCGCAGGGGAGACAGAAAGCATATCTTGTGACATCTATGTGCCTGCATGCCAATGTAAGGGTGTTGTGTGTAAGGGTGCTGTGTGTGAGGGTGCTGTTAGTGTGTGTGTGTGTGTGTGTGTGTGTGTAAGGGTGCTGCGTGTGCGCGGGCACTGTTAGTGTGTGTGTGTATGTGTAAGGGTGCGGTGTGTAAGGGTCCTGTGTGTGTGTGAGGGTGCTGTTAGTGTGTGCTGTGTGTGTATGTGTAAGGGTTTTGTGTGTGTAAGGGTGCTGTATGTGTGTGTGTGCTGTGTGTGTATGTATGTGCATGTATGTGTGAGGGTGCTGTTAGTGTCTGTGGGTACTGTGTGTGTGAGGGTGCTGTTAGTGTGAGGGTGCTGTTAGTGTGTGGGTGCTGTATGTGTGTGAGTGCTGTTAGTGTGTGCTGAGTAAGGGCCCTCTGTATGTGTGCTGTTTCTGTGTATTGTGTGGGAGTGGGGGTACCGTTTAGTTAATAGCCCACTCCCTTCTTACCTTTTGTAGGGAGGGCGGACCGTGCTGCTGCCATCCCTGGTGGTCCAGTGGTGAGTGAACTCTAGCCTGTGGGGCTAGAGTTCACTCTTGCGAGATTTGATCGTTACCGCGGCAATGCTCCGACCTCGCGAGAGGAAAACACCTGGCAAACCCAGCACACCCCGTGTGTTAGCCTATGGTCCACATAGACATTAGTAGGTTTGCTATACATCACAAATGCAGTCATAGGCAGCTGTTGTGACAAAGAAAATGTAAATCCAACATATCTGCTTAGATCTATGATCATATCCAGCTCCAGCACTGGGGTAGGTTAGTATAGCATTTGTAGTAGAGTTATTTACTAGGATAACACAATATTTCTTATCCAGCCCGGACCTCTTTCTAGCCCACGTTTTATGATGTGCATCTATGGCTTATTATTAGTGAGATTAAATTCTCTACTATATTGTAAGCTCAAATTTTGAATTGGCTTGCATTTGCATCCTCTAAAAACAAAGTCCATCTATTGATTAGTATAAAAAGTTAGGTAGATGGAAGTCTTCGTACTATGGTAAGTATACTCTGAACTCACAAGCACAGTTCAGGGAACCATTTCATCTTTTAAATTATACATATATGATGTTTTAGCCTGCACATATGCTGATAAAAATATAGCATGTGTGCACTAGCTACTGTTTAGCTCGACTATACAGTATGACCCATGTGGGCTCCAGTACACTTTGGGTAGGAAAAAGGTAAGCAAGTTACCATACCTTTGCATGATTAACAATAACCAACAGGCAGAGAAATCAACAATAACCAACAGGCAGAGAAAAGCCTGAGGAGACAGATACTGGTGCAAATGAAAAAGAAAGTGATTCTGTTTGGACATTGTTTTGTATTGCAAAACAACATAATCATATCTACCAATAAATAGGACTAGAAGGGAATGACCTACCAGTAAATATTTCATAATGTGATCCTTAAGTGAAGCATGGCTTTTATATGATGATTTCTTTCTAACAGTTAAAAATCATAAGCTGTCATAATGCTATTTTGTTTGTAAAAATATAAAGAGTCTGAAATGCAAAATGATTAACATTTCTCTTCCCAAGTAGTGAAACAGTTATCTTTAATGTAATGATTGCTATTTGGTTTCTGCTGCAAGTCAAGCAGAGCTTTTATACAGCCAAAATCTGCAAGAAATGGATAGCTCAGGATAATCCCCGTAGGCCATAGTCAGCCAACTTGTAACTGTATGATCTCACCCCCACCGAACTCCTATCCCTTGTGATACCCTGGATACTGGCTCCGGGATGACCTTCAACTTGCTGAGGTCGAGCTGAGCAACAGGTTCGAATGTGAATATTGTTTAACATCTCTGTAATAGATTGTAGGTCTCTGAAGACATGAATTTTATCCAATTTTCTGTGTCTGTGCGATGTGTCAAGAACTTATATGGGTTAATAATTCACACTGTCTCCTCTAGCAAATATGCACGAGTAAAACATTGCCATATTTATTACAATACTTATTCTGATATGTCTTTTTAATATTTGCAGTGTTTTATTTAGTCTAAAGATTTGGAAATACGTGCTGGACTAAATATTTATTTTGTTCGCTAAGTCATAACAAACAATTGACAATCATACTGTACTGTAGGAGCATTATTTAAGAAGAATGCTTTGTGAAATGTAAAAAAAATATGTGAGATATTTCATGATGGGTTGCACATCTCAGCCATTAGTGAAATATGAGTCAGTAAAAGCAAATCAGAGATTTGGTTTCAGGTTTTTTTTTACTCCTCTAACAAGAAAGTGTTATAACCAGTATATCAAATGACATTGCAGAGAGAGCTATCACATTTACTATCACACTTTATCTACTGAAGTTAGCCTTCATTTCTCCTTCTTTTTTTATTATACTCAGTCACAAAAGTAGGAATATTGGTATTATCACTCTTACTCTTTTATCCCATTTCTCTCTTCCCCCAATAAAATTAATCCTTGTTAATTTAATGCTTTGAAACAAGGTCAATGTGTTGCATTGTGTAAAAGAATCAGGGCTGCTATTGTATAAAAAATATATCATATAGGTTGGCGGGGCCGGACTGCCATGCTGATAAGTCACATGCCAGATCAGCTCCTACCGCCAACAGCTTTGTAAGCTGATTATTAACGTATTGAACACATTCCTGACACTGGAAGCTGCAATATATTATGAGTCAAAATGTTAGTGATGCTGAACAGCCTAACTTTGGGAATACAGGAGCTCCGGTCACCCCTGCAAGATTCTGAGACCTCCGGCCTAGATGAGCAAGAAGTGAGATGGATGGCCACCACCTTGCATCCCTGCCACTTGCTGCACATCGGAGGTGAATCTGGTCCCGTTTCATCCCACTTTGGACCGCTGGTGGTTATCCCAGTCTCCACTGAGGGAATCCAATGCTGCCTGAAGAGAAGAACCTTGGTTTACTATGCAATAGGAGTCCTGAATGCCTGGAACAAAATGGCAGCTGAACAAGCTTCTCTGAAACCAACCATGAGGCTGGGTCTGCTAACTGACTCATTTAGGAAAGCATTTGACACATGGTATACTCGCTCCTGAGCCAATCTGCTTCAATGTACAGCTGCCAAGCATGCACATCCACAGAAGCTGGAAAAGTGCATTCAGCCACACTCTACCACTAACTTGGCAAACAGGGCAGACACCTTTGGCCACTTACCTAGGCCTCGAGCCTCGGGAAGAAGATCACAGCCTAGCACCCAGGAGGGGTAAACGCCGGCAAGGAAACTGCCTGGTGGGCCTATTCAGGAGCTTGGTTACTGGTCTACAGAGGATCCAGATCAGGGGGTGCCAGATGCGGGAGCTGGAGGCTCGGCTCATGGCGGACTTGTCATTTCGCTGGGACTCACTTCCACTTACATCAAGATATGTTGGTGCTGGGCTGAGGGGCCAGTATGTAGGGCTTGGTTGCACACATTTGAAATGTATGCTCTTCTCCTACTTATTGCTAGCTGTAGTCCTCTCGTGCCTTCCCTAAGAGTTAAAGATAAGTTAATAGTGGGGCCCCAGTGGCTTTGTTTTATATCTCATTGCCCAATCTACTTATACTTTCATTCTTACTATTTTTATGTTATATGTCGTACAATAGTGCAGAATGCAGTCTTGTATTATACATGCACAACAAAAATAAAGAATACATTAAAAATAAAACAAATTATCATATATGGCTGAGTCTGGGAATCATGGGACATGTTTAAAAATATTTGATGTGCCAAGTGTAGCCACCAATGGACTCTAACGGATATATAAAAAATAAATACTTTGTGCAAGGGGGGAGTGAGGGGAGGAAGCTGCAGAGTTACTCAGGATGCAAAACATTTTACTTTAACACACAGTAATCATTAGTCTTTACTTACCATGTCAATAGAATGGGAAGGGCCTCACCTACACCTATGGACCAGCCTCCACTGTGCATAAAAAAGGCATGCAACCATGTTTCTAACTTTTTTGTTTCGGTGTTCTCATAAACCAGAAGTTCAGGATGATTTTCTTGTCTGGAAACTATTTATAATACACAGGGCTGGACTGGGAATTAAAAGCAGCCCTGGAAAAAAAATATTTACCAGCCCTATAATGCGTCGCGCCAGCATAGTGTGCAGATACAGAGTTAGAACAGATAACTTAAAATTAAAAAGTACTTCAATGTAAAAAGCGCACTCATAGGCTTCAAAATAAACAAAAGTGCAGATTTATTTTAAGCAGACGTGCCTTTGCATGTAATCAATGTTTCAGTCCAACTACCTTGACATATTAAGGAAAGCTTGTTAATGGGACTGAAATGGTGAATGTATGTAGGGCACAACTGTAAAAAATGTTTATTTTGAAGTCCTGTGGGTGTGCTCTTCACTTTAAATATGTTATTGTGCTGGAGTATGCACCTAGCAACAAGACTGGGCCAATATCTGCTCATTACATATGGTACATATTAATGAAATTTCTCTGTGTATTATGCATTTATAAATGTACATTAATATGTGTAAATATAATAGGTATATATATATATATATATATATATATATAATACGTTGCCCCCCCCATCCACCAGTGATATATACTGCCCCTATGTGTGTCTCTTTATCTCCAGCCCCTCTGTGTGCCTTTTTGTCTCGCCAGTCACTCTGTATGTTTCTTTCTCCCCCTCACTGCTCCTCTGTGTCAATGTCTCCCCTCTCCTTCACAGTCTCTCTCTTCTCCCTCTGCCTCTTTCTTCCCCTCCCCTTGTGTGTCTCTCTCTCATTTCTCCCTCTTTGTCTCTCTCTTCCCCCTCTGCCTCTTCCCCCCCTTTCCCTGTGTCTCTTCCTCCCCCCTTTCCCTGTGTCTCTCCCTCCTCCCCATCTCTCTCCCTCCCCCTTTCCCTGTCTCTCCCTCCCATCTCTCTCCTCCCCCCTTTTCTTGTCTCTCCCCTTAACATCTCTCCCCTTCCCCCTTTCCCTGTGTCTCTCCCATCTCCCTCTCCTCCCTGCTTTCCTTGTGTCTCTCCCCATCTCTCTCTCCCTCCCCTTTCCCTGTGTCTCTCCCATCTATCTCCCTCCTTTCCCTGTGCCTCCCTCCTCCCTCCTCCCTCTACCTCCTCTCCCCCTGTATCTCTGCCCATCTCTCCCTCCCCTTTCCCCTGTGTCTCTCCCCATCTCTTTCCCCTTTCCCTGTAAGGTTCTCCCCTCCTCCCCATCTCTCTCCCTCCCCCTTTCCCTGTATCTCTCTCCCTCCCATCTCTCCCTCCCCCTTTCCCTGTGTCTCTCTCCCCTCCTCCCCATCTCTTTCCTCCCCTTTCCCTGTGTCTCTCCCCCTTCTCTCTGTGTCTCTCCCTCCTCCTCCCCCTTTCCCTGTGTCTCTCCCTCCTCCCTCTATTCCCCTCTCCCCCCCCTTTACCTGGAGAAGTCAGGGGGCCGGCCGCGTTCCTGGCTGGAGCCGCCTGGCAGGGTGGCACTTTCTCCGGTCCAGCGGCCCTGCTCCTGTCACTGCTGTGGCTGATGGAGGAGGAGCATGTCTCTGTACCATGCTCCCTCGTGGTTCCTGTGCCGGGAATTGTGGGAACCGCGAGGGAGCATGGTACAGAGACATGCTCCTCCTCCATCAGCCACAGCAGTGAGTGGAGTGCCGCCGGACCTGGGAAGCTGACACCCGGCCCGGCAGCTCAAGCCAGGAACGCGGCCGGCCCCCAGGTGCCGCGGCCCACCGGGAAATATCCCGGTATCCCGGTGGGCCAGTCCGGCCCTGATAATACAGCATGTATACATATTCACTCAATGACTTCTTTTCACATGCAATAGTTTGAGGGCAATAGTGTCTGGAGAGCACTGGGAGTGCAGAAGGAAAGCAGTTAAGGCTGGCTTGTAGCACTGGGAGTGCAGAAGGAAGCAGTCAAGGCTGGCTTGGAGCACTGGGAGTGCAGACTTCCATAGATAAATCATTTGGAAAGTTTTTCTAACAGTATTGAATCATTTGGAAAGCTTATTAAATTGAAGCCTTGGTCAGGATGAATCATTTTAACTAAAAAGATTTTAAGTCTGTTGGCCAGAATTTTGGTCATTAATTTAAAGTTACCATTGAGTAAGGAAATTTGATGGTAGTTGCTATGGTCCTTATCAGGTTTGTGGATTAGGCAAATGTTGGCTGCTAACATATCAGATGGAAAATAATCCCCTTGAATGGGTACATTAAATAACTTGCAAAGTTGTGGCAGTTGAAATTGTTCAAACAACATATAATACAAGACTATGAACCCATCAGAGCCTGAGCTTTTGTGAGATTTAACGGATCCCAGGGCTTTCTGGACCTCTTCAACCATAACTTCCACCAATAGAAAGTCCGCAGCTGAGGTCGGCAAAAAACAAAGCTGAAAAGTCACCAAAAATCGTGAGATTTATAGTGGCAGGCATGTTGCAGGACACAGATGTAGAATGATTATTTAAGGAGGTATAATATTTCTAGAAACCTGGTCAGATTATTTTAGGAGAATTAGAAAAGGCCTGTGGATCTCAGGGATTCTTTTCGACACTATTTCCTTTTTAAAACAATTGGCCAACAAGGAGTCACCCTTATTACCCTTTTTTTAAAAATGTTTGTCTCATAAAGTGTCAGCTATTCTGCCTGCTTACCTTTTCGGCATGGCTTTGGGTGTCACGATCCCCTCCGGCATTCCATCTGATGCTGCACGCTTTAAACGTATCACAGTGAGCTGGCTGAGATTTTTTTCTTTGATATACAGGGAGTGCAGAATTATTAGGCAAGTTGTATTTTTGAGGATTAATTTTATTATTGAACAACAACCATGTTCTCAATGAACCCAAAAAACTCATTAATATCAAAGCTGAATATTTTTGGAAGTAGTTTTTAGTTTTTTTTTAGTTTTAGCTATGTTAGGGGGATATCTGTGTGTGCAGGTGACTATTACTGTGCATAATTATTAGGCAACTTAACAAAAACAAATATATACCCATTTCAATTATTTATTATTACCAGTGAAACCAATATAACATCTCAACATTCACAAATATACATTTCTGACATTCAAAAAACAAAACAAAAACAAATCAGTGACCAATATAGCCACCTTTCTTTGCAAGGACACTCAAAAGCCTGCCATCCATGGATTCTGTCAGTGTTTTGATCTGTTCACCATCAACATTGCGTGCAGCAGCAACCACAGCCTCCCAGACACTGTTCAGAGAGGTGTACTGTTTTCCTCCTTGTAAATCTCACATTTGATGATGGACCACAGGTTCTCAATGGGGTTCAGATCAGGTGAACAAGGAGGCTATGTCATTAGATTTTCTTCTTTTATACCCTTTCTTGTCAGCCACGCTGTGGAGTACTTGGACGCGTGTGATGGAGCATTGTCCTGCATGAAAATCATGTTTTTCTTGAAGGATGCAGACTTCTTCCTGTACCACTGCTTGAAGAAGGTGTCTTCAGGAACTGGCAGTAGGACTGGGAGTTGAGCTTGACTCCATCCTCAACCCGAAAAGGCCCCACAAGCTCATCTTTGATGATACCAGCCCAAACCAGTACTCCACCTCCACCTTGCTGGCGCCTGAGTCGGACTGGAGCTCTCTGCCCTTTACCAATCCAGCCACGGCCCATCCATCTGGCCCATCAAGACTCACTCTCATTTCATCAGTCCATAAAACCTTAGAAAAATCAGTCTTGAGATATTTCTTGGCCCAGTCTTGACGTTTCAGCTTGTGTGTCTTGTTCAGTGGTGGTCGTCTTTCAGCCTTTCTTACCTTGGCCATGTCTCTTGAGTATTGCACACCTTGTGCTTTTGGGCACTCCAGTGATGTTGCAGCTCTGAAATATGGCAAAACTGGTGGCAAGTGGCATCGTGGCAGCTGCACGCTTGACTTTTCTCAGTTCATGGGCAGTTATTTTGCGCCTTGGTTTTTCCACACGCTTCTTGCGACCCTGTTGACTATTTTGAATGAAACGCTTGATTGTTCGATGATCACGCTTCAGAAGCTTTGCAATTTTAAGAGTGCTGCATCCCTCTGCAAGATATCTCACTATTTTTGACTTTTCTGAGCCTGTCAAGTCCTTCTTTTGACCCATTTTGCCAAAGGAAAGGAAGTTGCCTAATAATTATGCACACCTGATATAGGGTGTTGATGTCATTAGACCACACCCCTTCTCATTACAGAGATGCACATCACCTAATATGCTTAATTGGTAGTAGGCTTTCAAGCCTATACAGCTTGGAGTAAGACAACATGCATAAAGAGGATGATGTGGTCAAAATACTCATTTGCCTAATAATTCTGCACTCCCTGTATGTTCTGTACTCCTTTTGACCTCGGCTTGATCATACAGTTTTCCTGTCTTCTCTACTCCTTTTGACCTCGGCTTTTTACTGACTCTACTTTTTCATTAACCCGGCCTTTCTAAGGACCGATATATGGATTCTCTTTTAGTGATTCTGTCTGTGTGTTCAGGTTCCAGGATATCCTGATATAAAGAGCTTGAGAAGTATCAGCAAGAGTCAGGGATTTCAAACCACACCTATCTGCCGTTATTTTTGTAGTAAGCTGAGTGATGAGGTTAACCGTATGAAGTATTTCTAGGGATTTAAACTCATTCATTTTGCAGGAATCTCTTGTAAGAAATCAGGTCATCGAGGCCATGGGTACACTTCAACCATAGTAAATATGAATGCCACACTTTGAATGCGTCATACAGTTCATCGGTCAGTGAGGGGCAATTAATTTTGGCCGCAGATGACAGAGTATTGAGTGATACATAGGGTTTCTCAGCAAACAGCAGAGAAATTGTCCCTGCTGGTAAAATACTGTATGATGAAATGATTCCATCATGGGTCCTGTAGGGCAGGATAACCACGACAGAATAATTCCGTCATCGGTTCCGAATGGGTACTATTTATTCTCGCATATCAAAACATTGAAATATAATTAGCATCTAACTATACTTAGCACATAATTTAGATCTGCGTTCCTGTGTATAAAGCAGGTGGCAAATTTGAAAAGGTATTTCCCATACGGTGATGTATATTTCATATACCATAAATACTATATAACATATATTATTCAACATACAAAAATATACTTTTTTGAGAAATTTTACCATATACATTAGTGTTTTTTTAGCAATTTTTTTCTAAAAAATGAAAAAAAAATATGTTGCTCATTTCTTTATCAGCATTAAAACACAAAAGGCTTTTTTGGGAAACATAAAAACCTTGAACATTCATTTTATGTCTGCTTTTGAGCTGCTATATCTCCTAGCAGACCAAATGCATTTTCAATGAATTAACTGGGCGCACATTGACTTCTGTTGGCAGCTATTTTTTCTTGAGTGTTTTACATAGTACTCCAGGGATGCATCACTTGACAGATCACCGAAATAATAAATAACTACATTTGGCTCTTAAGTATGCCAGTCTGGCGTCTCAACACTACCCATATTTGTCAAATTATGTTCCAGAGAATTCACAGAAAAACTCTCCTTTGCAGATAAAAGGTCAGATTTGTTTACTGTATACCAAACATGGTAAGTCAACTAATTCCAAAAGTATGAATTGATGTGTAGCTGAAAATATTGAGAACCAGTGTTTGATGTTAATTAATTGATACTGACATGATTAATAGTTTTCAATTGTTGGGCCATCTCAGTGAGCACGGCTGGATCAATAACCAGAACGTGAATGCTGAGTGACACCACTTGTCCTCTGTAAAGAAATGATAGTCCATTAAAAGTCAGTTCTCAGTCAAGGAGACTTGTGAGTAGTTATAGAAGCTGATTCAGGTTCCTTGAAGTAGTGTATTGGTACACCAGTCAAGCATATTGATATTTCTAAATGACACTATCCTTTTAAGCAGGGTAACCAAAATAATATATTTTTAGAAACAGTGCTTTGAGTATTTTTTTATGTTATTCTAAACTATAATATATAGATAATACCAAGACGGTGTTACTGTAAATCAATTGCTTTTGATCTACAGTGCAGAAAACATTATAGCACAGAATTTCAGTGTATAATTTGTAATTCAGGAAATAGACTATAGAATATGTGGGGAATAAATTAAGGTACACTTTCATATATCTTTAGCTGTTTATCTTATCTGCAATTTGATAAATAATTTATTTAGTGTTTTCCTGTCCCTCCAAAATGTTTTTTCTTGTTTCCATTAAATAATGTGATATCTATCCATACTAAAAAAGCATTAACTTTGGACACATGCAGTTTAAATATAGCTGCCCTTTCATCTATTTCAGCTGTGTGATGTAGTTTTTTTTAGTTAAGATTTTATCACAGAGTTAATGATTGAATTTAAGTTTATATTTTTTGTGGTATTAAACAACATGAAATGTCCTTCTATTTCCATAATTATTTTTTTAATTTAGGCCAATATTTCTCCTAAGCACAGTGGGTCCATTTCTTTTCTCGACTGCCATTATTGTTGAGACTATTCATCTTGACACATTAAATAATTTTCTATTTTTCCTTTTTCGATATTAATATATTTTTTGAAACTTTCAGAATTAGCAAGCTTACAGTCAAATAAAGCTCAACACTAGCAAAGAAACAATTTGAGAGAAGATAATTGATAAAAAAAAAGTTAAACATAAACAAACATTTGTGGTGATCATGACAGCACAAAAAGTTAATAGCTGTAGATTTACAGAGGTATAATAATAATGTTGTAGTTAAAGAAAAAAATACAAGCTGGCTCATGGCAATTTGTCAGTCCCAATTTCTAATAGCTGTCATTGAGATGCGAAGCTCCCACATACTCTTCCCATCAAGACCAAATTGTGTCAGTCCATTTGGATATCACAAATCTTAGATATATGTTTCTAAGACATGGTGACAGTAATTTTATCACTTTGTAACCACAGTCAGTTCCCCTATTTACCACTATAATGTCTTAAAGCACAGAATTATCAGGGCTAACCATACAGATATCTTAGCCATAATATTAAGTTGTTAGTAAGAGTTCCTCTATTTAAAATATATAAATAATTGAGAATACAATATAAAATAGAGATTGTCTTGGAAGCAATAAAATTATGTCCTTTTAAGTATTTTATTAAGTAAAAATATAAATAGAAATATAAAATCCATTACAATAATGTATAGCAGAGTTTATCAGATTAAAGTATATACTTGCAATATCAGTAAAATAGAATAACATTCTAAAATCTCTCTTCTGTTTCCTAATATTAATAACTACACATATTTATATCTAAGCTGTTCAATTAGGTCATTTTGGGACCTAACTTAACTTGGTAAAGATTCAAGACCATAACTTGGTCATTTCACATGGCAACAACATCTTATCTATGTTTAGACTAAAACATAAGGGTGCATAAGACATGGGCAATTCCCTGACTTGGGGAATTATTATTATTATTATTATTATGATATTTATAGAGCGCCGTCAAATTCCGCAGCGCTTTACAATGGGTGGACGAACAGACATGTAGTTGTAACCAGACAAGTTGGACACACAGAAACAGAGGGGTTGAGGGTAAGGATAGTATTAGACTAGTGACAGTTGCAGAAGAGGAATCAGTCAGGAGCTATTAACAGTTTATATAATATAAGTAAAGGCAGGCAGCCAAAGGTTAACCAGACATAAAAGTAACTATGTCATCTTTTTAATAGCATTATCTGTCTTGGTACCGGCAGGCTGGGGTATAACAGCAAGTCCTGTGGTGGACATGGGTACTTTGCTTGAGGGTAGGTGGCACTGTCAGCCAATACCTCGGCTTGGCAGATCCACATCATCCCTGGAAGCTCTCATGGTTGCCTGGATGTGTTTTTGTGGCAATGTGAGGTGTGGTTTGCGCCCGGTGTCCCGCTCGTCCTTGGCC
>OW240912.1:227193319-227204554 GCA_933207985.1 Pelobates cultripes | reverse complement strand
TCTCTGGAGGGTAGCGCCGCTGTTGCCCGGGTTTGTGGTTTCTGGAATGGGTGTGAGTCTTTCTTCCCATAGGGGCGGTCGAGGTTCTTGGTGGTTGTCTGTCCCCTGGGAGGTCTGTGGCTCTGCCTCTGTATGGGACGTCTGTGGTGTGAGGCCTTGCCTGCTCTCTGCAGCGGTGCCTGGTAAGGTAAGTCCGGCCCGGGACGGCACCGCTGATGGCGTCGGGTGGTTCTGCAGTGAGAGAGCTGCGGCCGCTCCTTTCCCCTAGCCCAAGCTGAGACGGGAATCATTCTCTCAGGTCCACGGGTCACTCCGCGATGTGCGGTGGGGCTTTGGGTGCGCCGGTCCCCGGATGACCTTTCGGGTGTATGGGCAGTGAGTAGAATGTTGTCTTTTGTGGCTTCGTAGCCCAGAGGAGAACCGAGTGGTCCCTGCTGCAGACCGCTGTTTGGCATTGGGTGGTGAGCGGTGGGGTTGGCTGTGAGGGAGCCGGAGCACAGGCACAGCGGCCATTTTGCGGTTGCCATGAAGTGGGTTGTCATCCTGCTGAGGCCAAGGCCAGGTTTCTAAGAATTTGTTAAATATCTCGTCAAGCCTTGCGGAGTAGTCCGTTTGCTCGGTTAATGCAATTGGTAGAACTCGCTGTTTTCTCCCAGGGTTGCGTGGGTGAAAACTGTGGTTGCTAATTTCGGCGCCTTCCGTGACTGCATGGGTTCAGTCAGTGGTGTTGCTGTGTGTGACCCCAGCGGGGACCAGGATGACCCCCACCGGTCCAAAGGGGGGGGTTAGCAGGGCTGTTGTGAGCCTTCTGTCGGGCACCTGTTCAGTGCCGGGGCATCGGCCACCTCCCCAGACACATGGCTCCGTTTAAAGCTAGGCCGCATGGCCGGACAGTACGGTACGGTATTGTGGCGTGTATGTAAGGGACGGGTTTCCCCATGCTCCCCGTTCGTTTCAGCTTCGTCCTCCGGTTGATAAGACCTGCTTTGGGCATCGATTCAGTCTTAAATTGCTTATTTTAGCTCGTTAGTGTTGGAGCTCTTGGAAAGTGCTGCTGGCCATCTTGGCTGTCAGGCCCCGCCCCCGTTCCATTTCTCACAACTTGCCAGTTTGCAAAATCTTTTAAAGACAAAGTACACCAAAGTACACAGTTTAATAAATACAACTTTTCATTCCAAAAACTTGTAATATTTGCATATGCCCATGACAACTTACCATAGTAAGAGTATGAATTTCAAGTTTTCTCCATTTATAATATTTTACTTGGTTTGTAGTCAAGCATGTATACCATTTTAATTTAAAACATTTTCTAGATTCTATGACAGATACACCAGAAATCAGGCAACAACTACTTATCAATCAGGTACTGCCTACTTCGTCGCTTTGGATCCTTTCAAAATTCACGTGTCAATTGCCTGGCTTCTTTTATAGCTTCAAAATGCTACTAATTGTCAATCAGACTGATATGTCTCATGTGAAGCTGTATTTGTAATAGTGGTTTAGTTACTTCAATTTTTAACTTCTCTTCCAAGTTTCTACCTTCTTTACTCATGTTCTGCTTAAAATACTTCAGACTGAGATCTTTGAGATTGCTTCATAACTCATGGTATGATAGTACCGGTTTCTACTATATCAGGTGATTCAGCATTAATGTGATGTTTAAAAAGAGTACACAAGATAAGAGAGTTTCTCCTGAAAAACTCAGTGTTCCTGCTGTCATAATAAACACCATTGACAAATTCGTTTAAGTGCAGAACATAGAACAGAGCATCTGTTGAAAGATTAAGCTTTTTTTTTTTAAGGTTCTTAGTGTGATTTGTGTTAGGGCAGTAGCAGTCAATGGCATTATGTGTGTATTGTGGCTAAGCAATGCAACATTACAAATGAAGACCAATAATACCTTTAGCAATTGCACTAATCACTGCAATATTTTTCCAACCATTGTACCAATTCTGTCACAGCTCACGTCTTGAAATTAAATCTTTCTCAGCTAGTTAGTGGTGGTCATTGAGCAATGACTACATTGATCAGTTTCCTTTGTGTGGCAATTGTTTTCTTGATGGTTGATGCTTTAAATGATTGTAATTAGTCAGCTTAATATGTAGATCCAGCATTGTGCTGCTGTAATGGAAAGATCTACATTATATGATGGGCCCACTATATAACACAAATTCAGTAAAATAATAAGAAAACCCTAGGATTTACCAACTTTATAGGCCAGCTTCATCTACTGGTGGTGATATTGGCACCTTATGTTTCTTGTTTTTTTTTTTTATTACTATGATAAAATAAAAGTAGTAAGAAAAAGTAGTTATACACAGTACAACAAATCTGTAAATATACATTAAGAAATTCACATTGTAGTAGTGTAGAATGTTGTGTAGAAAAACTATTTTTTTTTTTTAAATTTGTGAATAGGTGATAACTGTCAGGTTACATTTAATACACCAAGTATGAATATCTCTGGTCAGTGAGAGCATGTCCTATAGGCTCTGTGAAATGTGAGCACACAATTGTTATATACAAATTTCCTTCTATCTGTTTAAGAAAATCAGTTAAAGAAGAGTTCACTTTTTTTCAAATTTTTTAGTCTTTGGCTTGATACTTTATTGAAATCATACTGCTTCTCAGTCTATGATGAACAGTACATTTTGTGAATTCCTGTCTAGATTTTATATTCCAATGGCCAATTCCTCTTCCTGGCATTCAAATACAATATATGAGTAACATTCCGTTTTATTAGAGCTAGAACGTATCACTGTTTTAGCCAAGAAAACAAACATAATTAAAAGAAAGCTACAATGTAACACATTTATTTATACACAGGAATATCAGAGAACTAGCTGAAGAAGAAGTCCTCCAAACAGATAAATAAATAATTAGTTTCTACACGGCTTATATCTGTATTGATTTATGAAGTCTGTGCAATTTTTTTCAGTGCACACTTTTAATCTGGATGCTTGATGGTAGATGTATACTAACAATTAGATAAAGTAACAAGTTTTACACAAAGAGTGGCCTAGTGCACATAGGAAAAACATACAACAGTAAAATTAAATTGTAAAATTGTTCAATTGTAACAGATGTACAATTTTGTATACTGAAAAATGTGATGGTGAAATGCATCCACAAATGCCTTTGGAATATTGTATGTTTTATTTAAACACAGAGCATTAAAAACTTACAGTAAACCAGGAAAAAAGCGTTTGTGGAGTAATCAGTCTAATAAAAATACTTTCAAACCAAAGTCTGAAATTTGAATGTGGCTCTTGCTTCTCATTTCCAAACTAGATCACATCCTATTCGTTTCTACAGTCCCAGTGGCTCTCTATGTTTACTCATTGTGAGATTTTAGTTGTTTATGTCTTATAAAACTAGATTTCAAAAGTAAAGAGCAATTCGCTGAACATCTTCTTATACAAGCTGGAATAACTGTGTTAATATATATGTTCAAGATCAGAGACAACATGGATTTACTTCAGGGAGATCATACCAAACTAATCTTATTGATTTTTTTGATTAAAATAATAGATCAGGGTGGTGCAGTAGACATTGCTTACCTAGATTTCAGTAAGGTTTTTGACACTGTTGCACGTAGAAGGCTTATCAATAAACTGCAATCTTTAAGTTTGGATTCCAATACTGTTGAATGGGTAAGGCAGTGGCTGAGTGACAGGCAACAGAGGGTTGTAGTAAATGGAGTATATTCAAAGCTTGGGCTTGTCACCAGTGGGGTACCTCAGAGATCTATACTTGGATTCTCTTTAACCCCTTAAGGACGGCGGGCATGCTATACGGTCCTTGGGGACCCGGCTCTAAATGCCGGGGGGTGGCATAGCACGTCCCCGCCGTCCTATGTACTTAACCGGTCGCTGTGTGATTGCGAGGCCCTTGTGAGGACCTCGCAATCACATGGACGGCATACAGGTACTACAGGTACTCCCCCTTACTGCCTGTAAAAAAAAATTAAACCATTTAAAACAGTGTAAAATTAAATAATATATACTTAGATCATATATACATTTATTATATATATGATCTAAGTATATATATATATATGTATATATATATATATATACACACACACATACACATAAATACACATACACTGTCTAAGTGTATTTTAATATTAATATATATAATGATATATAAATATCAAAATATACGTAGAATGATATTGACTATATATATATATATATATATATATATATATATATATATATATATATATATATTAGAAAAGAAAATAAGATAAGGGCTGCGCAGGATAAAACTAGGTTAAAATAACAAATAGTTATAAAATAAATAGGTAAAAGGAAAAAGTCTTATCGAGAATGGTCTTATTGAGGTCGTAGAGTGTGTCAATAGTTGGTGACCCCAAACCCCTAGTCAACCCCTCCCCCCCAAAAAAAATTAACCCCCTACCTACCCCCCTCACCCTAAAAATAATGAGGGGGGGACCGTTAACTAAGTACCTGTAAAAAAATAAATAAAACTTACCATTCGATGTTTTCTTTCTTCTAAATCTTCTTTTTTCAGCCCCAAAAAAGGGCAAATAAAAAACCATAATAACCGACGCAATTAAAAAAAAAAAAAAAAACAAGCGCAAAAAAAATAATCCTTCTTGGTTTGAAATCCACCAATCAGAGTGCTCTGTGTCATTTTACACAGCGTGGGAAAGTTCTTTGGAATTTTCCCACGCTGTGTAATTTGACTCATAACACTCTGATTTGTTACTTTCAATCCACCAATCAGAGTGTTGTTATGAGTCAAATTCCAAAGAACTTTCCCACGCTGTGTAAAATGACACAGAGCACTCTGATTGGTGGATTTCAAACCAACCAATTAGAGTAGAAACTTACCTGTGTAGAGACTTACAATGTAGAGATTTACCTGTCAGTCTCTTCATTTACCTGTCAGAGCACTCTGATTGGATGGCTTAAACCCACCAATCAGAGTGCTCTGAGCCTAATTGCAGGGCGGGGCAAGGCTTTTTAAGCCTTCCCCACCCTGCAGAGCTCAGTCTGCGCGGAGCCCTCCATGGGTGAAGATGGATTCTTTTTTGGCGCCGCTTTTCTATGGGTTAAGCCATCCAATCAGAGTGCTCTGACAGGTAAATGAAGAGACTGGATAAAAGCCCCTAAGCATTTACCCGTCACAGCACCTGATTATTAGTTTGAAATCCAATTAATCAGAGTGTACTCTGTGTCATTTTACACAGCGTAGGCTTTTGATGCTTGACGCTGTGGTAATTTGACTGAGAATAACACTCTGATTGGTGGGATGAAAGTAACCAATCAGAGAGTTAAGTGAGTCAAATTACACAGCCGCGGGAAAATTCCAAAGAAGTCTCTTCATTTACCTGTCAGAGCACCTGATTGGTTGGCGGAAATATTTTTTTTACTGCTTTTTTATTGCGCCGGGTTATGATGGTTTTTTATTTGGCCTTTTTTGGGGCTGAAAAAGAAGATTTGAGAAAAAAGAAGACGTCGAATGGTAAGTTTAATTTTATTTTACAGGTAATTGTTAACGGTCCCCCATTATTTTTAGGTGACGGGGGGTAGTAGGGCCACTCTTTTTGGGAGGTGCACTTAGGGTCAGGGACCCCAGCCACCTGGGGACACATTTTTAGGGCCCCCACCCGCCAGGGGTAAGGCCAGGGGAGGACACAGGGTCCCTTTTAGCATCTAGGGCCCCCACCCGCCACTCAGGGTAGTCAGGGAGGGACATTAGTCCCCCCCTTTATTTAGGGCCCCCACCCGCCGCCTAGGCTGGGGAGGACCCAGGGTCCCCCCCCTTTAGTATTTAGGGCCCCACCCACCGCCAGGGTAATGGGGAGGACATTAGGTCCCTCCTTTTTGTTTAGGGCCCCACCAGCCACAGGGTGGGGCCAGGGGAGGACCTGTCCCCCCTTTAGCATTTAGGCCCCACCCACGCTCAGGGTTGCCAGGGGAGGACCTGACTTCATTGTGATTTATTTGCCCCCACCCACCGCTCAGGGGTGGGGGCCGGGGGGGAGAACATTAGGTCCCCCCCCCTTTTAGTATTTAGGGCCCCCACCCACGCTCAGGGGTGGGGGCCAGGGGGGAGGACCTTAGGTCCCCCCCCATTGTGATTTATTTGCCCCCACCCACCGCTCAGGGGTGGGGGCCGGGGGGGGAGGACAGTAGGTCCCCCCCCTCATTATCTTTATGGCCCCCACCCGCCGCCCAGGGGTGGGGGCCGGGGGGAGGACAGTAGGTCCCCCCCTCATTATCTTTATGGCCCCCACCCGCCGCTCAGGGGTGGGGGCAATAGGTTTTTTTTTTTACAGTGAGCAGCCACTGGCTGCTCACTGCTTACTAGACATGCCCCTACTCGCTGCATAGTGAGTAGGGGCAGAATTTACTAATACTAAGTAATCTTTAGGTCTTTCAGCCTTTTAGTAGATAGCTCTCTAATACCGTGGGAAGATGCAGCCGCAGATCGGAGTTTGCATGCCACAGTCCAGGTGTTAGTCCCCTTGAAACAACTTTTCCATCACTATTGTGGCCAGAAAGAGTCCCTGTGTGTTTTAAAATTCGCCTGCCTATTGAAGTCTATGGTGGTTCGCCCGGACATTTGCCGAAATTCGCGTTCGCCGTTCGCGAACCGAAAATTTCATGTTCGCGACATCACTATATATATATATATATATATATAATATACACACACACACGTGTATATATATATATATATATAATAATTCTACGTATATATTTATTTAATAATTTTACATAATTAGGTCATTTTATTAATTACAATTTGTGGGACCTGCTTGACAACCCAGGCCAAAAGGGAATTTAATTTGCTAGCACTATATTTAACCCTGTAACTTTCCAAGACACGATAAAACCTGTACATGGGGGATACTGTTGTACTCAGAAGACTTAGGTGAACACAAATAGCAGTGTTTCAAAACAGTAAAATGTATTGCAACGATGATATCGTCAGTGAAAGTGAACTTTTTTTCATTTTTCACACACAAATGGCACTTACACTGACGATATAATTGTTGTGATACGTTTTACTGTTTTGAAACACTAATATTTGTGTTCAGTGAAGTCTCCTGAGTATAACAGTACCCCTCATGTACAGGTTTTATGGTGTTTTCAAAAGTTACAGAGTCAAATATAAGGCTTGCACTTCAGTTTTTTCACATTGAAATTCGCCAGATTGGTTACATGGCCTTTGAGACCGTATGGTAGCCCAGGACTGAAAATTGATGGCATACCATTTGCAATAGTAGACAACCCAAGGTATTGCAAATGGGATGTGTCCAGTCATTTTTAGTAGCCACATAGTCACAAACACTGGCCAAAATTGGCGTTCAAATTAGTTTTAACAGCGCGCCCAGTGCTGACCGGGCCCCCTGTGATGATGTCATACAGAGCTGGGAGGAAGTGACTACACGTCACTCCTCCCAGCTATCTGACAGAGCCGCGCGGGAGGAAGGAGGAGGAAGTCAGAGTGTGAACTCTGACTCCCATCAGGCTGAGCCCACACTGAACCCCAGGGAAGTCACCCTCCTGCAAAAGGTAGGAAACAGGAGGGTGACTTAAACATTTTGTTTGTGTCTGTCTGTATGTATGTGTCTGTATGTAACACACAGACAGACATGCATAGAGACGCACACACACATACATACAGACACACAAATACAGACTGTATGTGTGTGTGTCTCTGTATGTATCTGTGTGTGTGTCTGTATGTGTCTGTGTGTATGTCTGTCGGGGGTGTGTGTGTATGTATGTGTCTGTGTTTATGTGTCTGTCGGGGGGTGTATGTGTGTGTGTTTCTGTCTGTATGTATCTGTCTGTGTGTATGTATGTGTGTGTCTGTATGTATGTGTCTATATGTATGTGTCTGTGTGTATGTGTCTGTGTGTGTGCCTCTATGTATGTCTTTGTCTGTATGTATGTGTTGGGGGTGGGGAGGACACGGATCAGGAGGGAGGGGCCACAGATCAGTTTCACATCGGGGCCCCATGTATTATGTGTACGCCACTGATCACAACGTGTACATTTGGCTCCGTCCTTAAGGGGTTAATATTTTTGTTAGTGATATTGCAGAAGGTCTTGATGGTAAGGTATGTGTTTTTCTGATTATACTAAGATATGTAACAGGGTTGATGTTCCAGGAGGGATGAGCCAAATGGCAAATGATGAAGGTAAACTAGAAAAATTGTCAGAGCTGTGACAGCTGACATTTAATGTGGATAAGTTCAAGATAATGCATCTTGGACGTAAAAACCCAAGGGCAGAGTACAGAATATTTGATAGTTTCCTAACTTTAACAAAGAGAAAGGGATTTAGGGGTAATTATTTCAGACGATTTCAAGGTAGGCAGACATTGTAATAGAGCAGCAGGAAATGCTAGCAGAATGCTTGGTTGTATAGGGAGACGTATTAGCACTAGAAAGACGGAAGTGGTCATGCCATTGTACAGAACACTGGTGAGACCTCACGTGAAGTATTCTACATCGTACTGGAGACCATATCTCCAGAAGTATATTGATACTTTTGAGAGAGTTCAGAGAAGGGCTACTTAACTGGTCTTAAATCAGAGAGGCAAAGGTTTAAAAATAATATCAGGGAGTAATACTTTACTGACAGGGTAATGGATGCATGGAATAGCCTTCCAAGTGAAGTGGTAGAGGTTAACACAGTGAAGGAGTTTAAGCATGCGTGGGATAGGCATAAGGCTATCTTAGCTATGTGAAAAGGCCAGGGACTAATGAAAGTATTTAGAAAACTGGGCAGACTAGATGGGCCGAATGGTTCTTATCTGCCATCACATTCTATATTTCTATGTTATAGAGCAAGCACAAAGTCCATTTCAATAGGAGAGGACTTGTTCCTGTTTTGTTTGTAAGTGCATCATACATTTAGAGTTACTCAGAATAAATAGATGCCCACACAGGACCAGCAATGATGCCAACCATTACACAAAATGCATTGGAACTTTAAATAGTTTTGTTACAGTGAAGTTATGGAAAGGAGTAGGAGGTGAGTACAATGTAAAGAAAATCAAAGATTAAACTGCTCATTTTAACCCATGGAAGTAACTCTAAAACTGCAAAAACACATTCTAAGTTTTAAATGGGTGCATTTATTCCTAGTTATATAAGTAGAAGTGATAGATTTGTGTGAAACATTGCAAATCTATGTGCAGCAGGGTAGCTGGTTTGATTTCCTAATATCACTGTACTTCCTTGTCAAGCATGTGCATTTCATATAAGTAAAAAAGGGAGCATATTTACACTAACTATATCCTGATCCCTGTTTTTGTTTGAATATCTGATCATGCATATTCCCCGGTACTACTAATTGCAAAGAAGTCATTGGTAGAAAGATGCATGGCACATATCTGTCCAATTAAATCAGACATGGAATTCTCAGACAGACAACCATTATCATGATTCATCCTTAAATCCTATTAACAAATTGTAAATGCTCAGGTCTTTAAATTGCCCCAATAATATCTTGTTTGATACTGACGGTTGAGGCCATCTATGACGAAAAAGTGAGGTGTTTAACAACATAGAATAAACTGTGCAAGCACAAAATACTGTCTTGTAGCCTTTAAGAAAGGTCAACTGTGTGTGTATACATAGAAGTGATGGCTCCGGCATTTTAAATGCCCTTATTAGATAATGGATGCCCAATGAAAGTGCCACTTCACTGCACTTTGACATGCTGCTAATATGGACACTGGTGAAGAGTGACAGAGTGCATTGTCCAGCAAGTTATTCTGGAATGCATATTAGGAGAGGAGGCATTCACAATCTTTGTATCCAGTTCAAAGAAGTAAAGCTATCTGAATATATGCAACAGCAGTGTAAACAAACTCGATATAATATGCTCCAGGGAAATGGACATTAATCAATGTTTCAGATAAAAATTCTACAGTGCTATAGACAGTGTATAAATTAAGTCAGGTATTAATACATTGTGCAGGAGGCATTCTAAGTATTCTGCATACTAAGTAGTCAATACATTCTTTTGAAAGGTAATGTCATATATATATATATAAATATATATATATATATATATATATATACTTTTTTCTTTTTTGCCTTATGACATTACCTTTAAAACATTATCTTTTAACTAGCCACTTACTTCAGGTGGAAGGGGTTTTCATCCACACTTTTTTCCCCACCACAATTCTGTTGTATGTATATATACATACAACATATATGTTACCATTAAAGTGAAGAAATCAGTTAATGTGCACATTACCTAGTTAATCTGCAGAATAACTAGGGCGATCAGTTAAAGTGCCGAAAATTGTTTAATTTATCAAATATTTCTCACATTACCTAGGTAATCTGCAAATTACCTAGATAATCTGCACATTACCTACTAGGCACTCATTAAAGTGCAAAAATCATTCTGTCCTCCATCTCTCTGAGGGGCTCACAGCTCTGGAGGACACCATGGTGTGCACAGGCTGCTGTTCTGTTATTGTCTGGACCACATAGTCACATACCTCTTCAAACAGTTATCCCGAACTGGTAAGAAACGAGGAGCCCCACCACCATAAGAGAGCGAGCACTTCCTGCACATTATGCAGCAACACCCTGAAATGATCCCAGCAGATGCTCTCCACTTTTCTCAATATCATCATATATTTAAAGACTGTCGGAATCAGTGGTCCATGAGCAGACCTCTCCTTTGTCTCATTCTCCTCAATGAGAAGTATTTCTTGGACTTACGGAGCAGCATTGTTAGTAGCCAGCCCCCTGAGAAGCAACAAGCCATGCGTCTATGCTTTGAGAATTTGATGGTGGAGGGCATGGAAAGGAACTTGCTCACAAAAGAATCGAGACAGGTTCACACAGAATCTTTCTGCCTTCAGACGAGAAGTGAACGACTGCAGAGCCTGCACTGAAAGGGTGAAACAGATTCTGCGAGGACGTTTTGTAATAAATAATTCCTCTTTACCAATGGAAAGAAACAAACTTTTGCACTGAAAGGGTGAGACAGGTTCTGCAAGGACGTTTTGTAATAAATAAATCTTCTTTACCGAGGGAAAGAAACAAACATTTTGCACTTTAACGACACGGAAGCCGTTAATGTGCACATTACCTAGGTAAAGTGCGGAACACTCTTGATTCCGCACATTAACGGAGCAAATCAGTTAATCTGAAAATTAACTAGGTAATGTGCACATTAACGGATTTCTCACTTTAGCAGTAACATATACATATAT
>OW240912.1:227099635-227193219 GCA_933207985.1 Pelobates cultripes | reverse complement strand
GAATTTCAAGTTTTCTCCATTTATAATATTTTACTTGGTTTGTAGTCAAGCATGTATACCATTTTAATTTAAAACATTTTCTAGATTCTATGACAGATACACCAGAAATCAGGCAACAACTACTTATCAATCAGGTACTGCCTACTTCGTCGCTTTGGATCCTTTCAAAATTCACGTGTCAATTGCCTGGCTTCTTTTATAGCTTCCAAATGCTACTAATTGTCAATCAGACTGATATGTCTCATGTGAAGCTGTATTTGTAATAGTGGTTTAGTTACTTCAATTTTTAACTTCTCTTCCAAGTTTCTACCTTCTTTACTCATTTTCTGCTTAAAATACTTCAGACTGAGATCTTTGAGATTGCTTCATAACTCATGGTATGATAGTACCGGTTTCTACTATATCAGGTGATTCAGCATTAATGTGATGTTTAAAAAGAGTACACAAGATAAGAGAGTTTCTCCTGAAAAACTCAGTGTTCCTGCTGTCATAATAAACACCATTGACAAATTCGTTTAAGTGCAGAACATAGAACAGAGCATCTGTTGAAAGATTAAGCTTTTTTTTTTTTTTTAAGGTTCTTAGTGTGATTTGTGTTAGGGCAGTAGCAGTCAATGGCATTATGTGTGTATTGTGGCTAAGCAATGCAACATTACAAATGAAGACCAATAATACCTTTAGCAATTGCACTAATCACTGCAATATTTTTCCAACCATTGTACCAATTCTGTCACAGCTCACGTCTTGAAATTAAATCTTTCTCAGCTAGTTAGTGGTGGTCATTGAGCAATGACTACATTGATCAGTTTCCTTTGTGTGGCAATTGTTTTCTTGATGGTTGATGCTTTAAATGATTGTAATTAGTCAGCTTAATATGTAGATCCAGCATTGTGCTGCTGTAATGGAAAGATCTACATTATATGATGGGCCCACTATATAACACAAATTCAGTAAAATAATAAGAAAACCCTAGGATTTACCAACTTTATAGGCCAGCTTCATCTACTGGTGGTGATATTGGCACCTTATGTTTCTTGTTTTTTTTTTTTATTACTATGATAAAATAAAAGTAGTAAGAAAAAGTAGTTATACACAGTACAACAAATCTGTAAATATACATTAAGAAATTCACATTGTAGTAGTGTAGAATGTTGTGTAGAAAAACTATTTTTTTTTTTTAAATTTGTGAATAGGTGATAACTGTCAGGTTACATTTAATACACCAAGTATGAATATCTCTGGTCAGTGAGAGCATGTCCTATAGGCTCTGTGAAATGTGAGCACACAATTGTTATATACAAATTTCCTTCTATCTGTTTAAGAAAATCAGTTAAAGAAGAGTTCACTTTTTTTCAAATTTTTTAGTCTTTGGCTTGATACTTTATTGAAATCATACTGCTTCTCAGTCTATGATGAACAGTACATTTTGTGAATTCCTGTCTAGATTTTATATTCCAATGGCCAATTCCTCTTCCTGGCATTCAAATACAATATATGAGTAACATTCCGTTTTATTAGAGCTAGAACGTATCACTGTTTTAGCCAAGAAAACAAACATAATTAAAAGAAAGCTACAATGTAACACATTTATTTATACACAGGAATATCAGAGAACTAGCTGAAGAAGAAGTCCTCCAAACAGATAAATAAATAATTAGTTTCTACACGGCTTATATCTGTATTGATTTATGAAGTCTGTGCAATTTTTTTCAGTGCACACTTTTAATCTGGATGCTTGATGGTAGATGTATACTAACAATTAGATAAAGTAACAAGTTTTACACAAAGAGTGGCCTAGTGCACATAGGAAAAACATACAACAGTAAAATTAAATTGTAAAATTGTTCAATTGTAACAGATGTACAATTTTGTATACTGAAAAATGTGATGGTGAAATGCATCCACAAATGCCTTTGGAATATTGTATGTTTTATTTAAACACAGAGCATTAAAAACTTACAGTAAACCAGGAAAAAAGCGTTTGTGGAGTAATCAGTCTAATAAAAATACTTTCAAACCAAAGTCTGAAATTTGAATGTGGCTCTTGCTTCTCATTTCCAAACTAGATCACATCCTATTCGTTTCTACAGTCCCAGTGGCTCTCTATGTTTACTCATTGTGAGATTTTAGTTGTTTATGTCTTATAAAACTAGATTTCAAAAGTAAAGAGCAATTCGCTGAACATCTTCTTATACAAGCTGGAATAACTGTGTTAATATATATGTTCAAGATCAGAGACAACATGGGTTTACTTCAGGGAGATCATACCAAACTAATCTTATTGATTTTTTTGATTAAAATAATAGATCAGGGTGGTGCAGTAGACATTGCTTACCTAGATTTCAGTAAGGTTTTTGACACTGTTGCACGTAGAAGGCTTATCAATAAACTGCAATCTTTAAGTTTGGATTCCAATACTGTTGAATGGGTAAGGCAGTGGCTGAGTGACAGGCAACAGAGGGTTGTAGTAAATGGAGTATATTCAAAGCTTGGGCTTGTCACCAGTGGGGTACCTCAGAGATCTATACTTGGATTCTCTTTAACCCCTTAAGGACGGCGGGCATGCTATACGGTCCTTGGGGACCCGGCTCTAAATGCCGGGGGGTGGCATAGCACGTCCCCGCCGTCCTATGTACTTAACCGGTCGCTGTGTGATTGCGAGGCCCTTGTGAGGACCTCGCAATCACATGGACGGCATACAGGTACTACAGGTACTCCCCCTTACTGCCTGTAAAAAAAAATTAAACCATTTAAAACAGTGTAAAATTAAATAATATATACTTAGATCATATATACATTTATTATATATATGATCTAAGTATATATATATATATGTATATATATATATATATACACACACACATACACATAAATACACATACACTGTCTAAGTGTATTTTAATATTAATATATATAATGATATATAAATATCAAAATATACGTAGAATGATATTGACTATATATATATATATATATATATATATATATATATATATATATATATATATATTAGAAAAGAAAATAAGATAAGGGCTGCGCAGGATAAAACTAGGTTAAAATAACAAATAGTTATAAAATAAATAGGTAAAAGGAAAAAGTCTTATCGAGAATGGTCTTATTGAGGTCGTAGAGTGTGTCAATAGTTGGTGACCCCAAACCCTATCAATTTCGTGGTTCTCACTCCTGTGGAAACACGGGGGATCATATTCAGTATCGTAAGCCAATAGCATTATCGATGTTTTTCTTTTCAAATCTTTTCGTTCTGCGGCCAAATGTCCATAATAACCCCACGCAATTAAAAAAAAAAAAACTAGCCAGTAATACGCTTGAAATCCACCAATCAGAGTGCTCTGTGTCATTTTACACAGCGTGGGAAAGTTCTTTGAAATTTTCCCACGCTGTGTAATTTGACTCATAACTCTCTGATTGGCTACTTTCAATCCACCAATCAGAGTGTTGTTATGAGTCAAATTACACAGCGTGGGAAAATTTCAAAGAACTTTCCCACGCTGTGTAAAATGACACAGAGCACTCTGATTGGTGGATTTCAAACCAACCAATCAGAGTGCTGTGACAGGTAAATGTAGAGACTTACCTGTCAGTCTCTTCATTTACCTGTCAGAGCACTCTGATTGGATGGCTTAAACTCACCAATCAGAGTGCTCTGAGCCTAATTGCAGGGCGGGGCAAGGCTTTATAAGCTTCCCCCGCCCTGCAGAGCTCAGTCTATGCGGAGGCCTCGCCGGGTGAAGATGGATTATTATTTTTTTTTTTTGGCGCCAGTTTTTTTTTTTGCTGGTTTAGTTTTCATCCAATCAGAGTGCTCTGACAGGTAATGAAGAGACTGACAGGTAAGTCTCTACTTACCCGTCACAGCACTCTGATTGTTGTTTGAATTCAATTAACACCAGAGTGTTTGTAACATATTGCCGCGGGAAAAGTTCTTTTGGAATTTTCCACGCTGTGTAATTTGACCTATAAATAACACTCTGATTGGTGGATTGAAAGTAACCAATCAGAGAGTTATGAGTCAAATTACACAGCTGCGGGAAAATTCCAAAGAAGTCTCTTCATTTACCTGTCAGAGCACTCTGATTGGTTGTTTGAAATATTTTTTGGCGCTTTCGTTTTTTTATTATACCGGTTATTATGGTTTTTTATTTGGCCTTTTTTGGGGCTGAAAAAAGAAGATTTAGAAGAAATAAAACATCTAATGGTAAGTTTTATTTATTTTTTACAGGTACTTAGTTAAAGGTCCCCCCCTCATTATTTTTAGGGTGAGGGGGGTAGGTAGGGGGTTAATTTTTTTTTTGGGGGGGGAGGGGGTGACTAGGGGTTTGGGGACCCCTAGTCACCTGGGGGGGGGCACTTTTTTTAGGGCTCCCACCCGCCAGCTTCAGGTGGGCTGTGGGGAGCATATTGTGTCCCCCTTTAGTATCTAGGGGCTCCCCACCCGGCCACTCAGGGTGGGAATGGGGAGTGACATCAGGTCCCCCCTTGTGATGCAGGGCCCCACCCCGCCAGGGTGGCTGGGGTGAGGACCCAGGTCCCCCTTTAGTATTTAGCCCCCACCCACCAGGGTGGGGGAGGACATTAGGTCCCCTTTAGATTTAGGGCCCCACCCGCCGCTCAGGGGTGGGGGCCAGGGGGGAGGACCTTAGGTCCCCCCCTTTTTAGTATTTAGGGCCCCCACCCACGCTCAGGGGTGGGGGCCAGGGGGGAGGACCTTAGGTCCCCCCCCATTGTGATTTATTTGCCCCCACCCACCGCTCAGGGGTGGGGGCCGGGGGGGAGAACATTAGGTCCCCCCCCCTTTTAGTATTTAGGGCCCCCACCCACGCTCAGGGGTGGGGGCCAGGGGGGAGGACCTTAGGTCCCCCCCCATTGTGATTTATTTGCCCCCACCCACCGCTCAGGGGTGGGGGCCGGGGGGGGAGGACAGTAGGTCCCCCCCCTCATTATCTTTATGGCCCCCACCCGCCGCCCAGGGGTGGGGGCCGGGGGGAGGACAGTAGGTCCCCCCCTCATTATCTTTATGGCCCCCACCCGCCGCTCAGGGGTGGGGGCAATAGGTTTTTTTTTTTACAGTGAGCAGCCACTGGCTGCTCACTGCTTACTAGACATGCCCCTACTCGCTGCATAGTGAGTAGGGGCAGAATTTACTAATACTAAGTAATCTTTAGGTCTTTCAGCCTTTTAGTAGATAGCTCTCTAATACCGTGGGAAGATGCAGCCGCAGATCGGAGTTTGCATGCCACAGTCCAGGTGTTAGTCCCCTTGAAACAACTTTTCCATCACTATTGTGGCCAGAAAGAGTCCCTGTGTGTTTTAAAATTCGCCTGCCTATTGAAGTCTATGGTGGTTCGCCCGGACATTTGCCGAAATTCGCGTTCGCCGTTCGCGAACCGAAAATTTCATGTTCGCGACATCACTATATATATATATATATATAATATACACACACACACGTGTATATATATATATATATATATAATAATTCTACGTATATATTTATTTAATAATTTTACATAATTAGGTCATTTTATTAATTACAATTTGTGGGACCTGCTTGACAACCCAGGCCAAAAGGGAATTTAATTTGTTAGCACTATATTTAACCCTGTAACTTTCCAAGACACCATAAAACCTGTACATGGGGGATACTGTTGTACTCAGAAGACTTAGGTGAACACAAATAGCAGTGTTTCAAAACAGTAAAATGTATTGCAACGATGATATCGTCAGTGAAAGTGAACTTTTTTGCATTTTTCACACACAAATGGCACTTACACTGACGATATAATTGTTGTGATACGTTTTACTGTTTTGAAACACTAATATTTGTGTTCAGTGAAGTCTCCTGAGTATAACAGTACCCCTCATGTACAGGTTTTATGGTGTTTTCAAAAGTTACAGAGTCAAATATAAGGCTTGCACTTCAGTTTTTTCACATTGAAATTCGCCAGATTGGTTACATGGCCTTTGAGACCGTATGGTAGCCCAGGACTGAAAATTGATGGCATACCATTTGCAATAGTAGACAACCCAAGGTATTGCAAATGGGATGTGTCCAGTCATTTTTAGTAGCCACATAGTCACAAACACTGGCCAAAATTGGCGTTCAAATTAGTTTTAACAGCGCGCCCAGTGCTGACCGGGCCCCCTGTGATGATGTCATACAGAGCTGGGAGGAAGTGACTACACGTCACTCCTCCCAGCTATCTGACAGAGCCGCGCGGGAGGAAGGAGGAGGAAGTCAGAGTGTGAACTCTGACTCCCATCAGGCTGAGCCCACACTGAACCCCAGGGAAGTCACCCTCCTGCAAAAGGTAGGAAACAGGAGGGTGACTTAAACATTTTGTTTGTGTCTGTCTGTATGTATGTGTCTGTATGTAACACACAGACAGACATGCATAGAGACGCACACACACATACATACAGACACACAAATACAGACTGTATGTGTGTGTGTCTCTGTATGTATCTGTGTGTGTGTCTGTATGTGTCTGTGTGTATGTCTGTCGGGGGTGTGTGTGTATGTATGTGTCTGTGTTTATGTGTCTGTCGGGGGGTGTATGTGTGTGTGTTTCTGTCTGTATGTATCTGTCTGTGTGTATGTATGTGTGTGTCTGTATGTATGTGTCTATATGTATGTGTCTGTGTGTATGTGTCTGTGTGTGTGCCTCTATGTATGTCTTTGTCTGTATGTATGTGTTGGGGGAGGGGAGGACACGGATCAGGAGGGAGGGGACACAGATCAGTTTCACATCGGGGCCCCATGTATTATGTGTACGCCACTGATCACAACGTGTACATTTGGCTCCGTCCTTAAGGGGTTAATATTTTTGTTAGTGATATTGCAGAAGGTCTTGATGGTAAGGTATGTGTTTTTCTGATTATACTAAGATATGTAACAGGGTTGATGTTCCAGGAGGGATGAGCCAAATGGCAAATGATGAAGGTAAACTAGAAAAATGGTCAGAGCTGTGACAGCTGACATTTAATTTGGATAAGTTCAAGATAATGCATCTTGGACGTAAAAACCCAAGGGCAGAGTACAGAATATTTGATAGTTTCCTAACTTTAACAAAGAGAAAGGGATTTAGGGGTAATTATTTCAGACGATTTCAAGGTAGGCAGACATTGTAATAGAGCAGCAGGAAATGCTAGCAGAATGCTTGGTTGTATAGGGAGACGTATTAGCACTAGAAAGACGGAAGTGGTCATGCCATTGTACAGAACACTGGTGAGACCTCACGTGAAGTATTCTACATCGTACTGGAGACCATATCTCCAGAAGTATATTGATACTTTTGAGAGAGTTCAGAGAAGGGCTACTTAACTGGTCTTAAATCAGAGAGGCAAAGGTTTAAAAATAATATCAGGGAGTAATACTTTACTGACAGGGTAATGGATGCATGGAATAGCCTTCCAAGTGAAGTGGTAGAGGTTAACACAGTGAAGGAGTTTAAGCATGCGTGGGATAGGCATAAGGCTATCTTAGCTATGTGAAAAGGCCAGGGACTAATGAAAGTATTTAGAAAACTGGGCAGACTAGATGGGCCGAATGGTTCTTATCTGCCATCACATTCTATATTTCTATGTTATAGAGCAAGCACAAAGTCCATTTCAATAGGAGAGGACTTGTTCCTGTTTTGTTTGTAAGTGCATCATACATTTAGAGTTACTCAGAATAAATAGATGCCCACACAGGACCAGCAATGATGCCAACCATTACACAAAATGCATTGGAACTTTAAATAGTTTTGTTACAGTGAAGTTATGGAAAGGAGTAGGAGGTGAGTACAATGTAAAGAAAATCAAAGATGAAACTGCTCATTTTAACCCATGGAAGTAACTCTAAAACTGCAAAAACACATTCTAAGTTTTAAATGGGTGCATTTATTCCTAGTTATATAAGTAGAAGTGATAGATTTGTGTGAAACATTGCAAATCTATGTGCAGCAAGGTAGCTGGTTTGATTTCCTAATATCACTGTACTTCCTTGTCAAGCATGTGCATTTCATATAAGTAAAAAAGGGAGCATATTTACACTAACTATATCCTGATCCCTGTTTTTGTTTGAATATCTGATCATGCATATTCCCCGGTACTACTAATTGCAAAGAAGTCATTGGTAGAAAGATGCATGGCACATATCTGTCCAATTAAATCAGACATGGAATTCTCAGACAGACAACCATTATCATGATTCATCCTTAAATCCTATTAACAAATTGTAAATGCTCGGGTCTTTAAATTGCCCCAATAATATCTTGTTTGATACTGACGGTTGAGGCCATCTATGACGAAAAAGTGAGGTGTTTAACAACATAGAATAAACTGTGCAAGCACAAAATACTGTCTTGTAGCCTTTAAGAAAGGTCAACTGTGTGTGTATACATAGAAGTGATGGCTCCGGCATTTTAAATGCCCTTATTAGATAATGGATGCCCAATGAAAGTGCCACTTCACTGCACTTTGACATGCTGCTAATATGGACACTGGTGAAGAGTGACAGAGTGCATTGTCCAGCAAGTTATTCTGGAATGCATATTAGGAGAGGAGGCATTCACAATCTTTGTATCCAGTTCAAAGAAGTAAAGCTATCTGAATATATGCAACAGCAGTGTAAACAAACTCGATATAATATGCTCCAGGGAAATGGACATTAATCAATGTTTCAGATAAAAATTCTACAGTGCTATAGACAGTGTATAAATTAAGTCAGGTATTAATACATTGTGCAGGAGGCATTCTAAGTATTCTGCATACTAAGTAGTCAATACATTCTTTTGAAAGGTAATGTCATATATATATATGCTGTATGCTTTGAGAATTTGATGGTGGAGGGCATGGAAAGGAACTTGCTCACAAAAGAATCGAGACAGGTTCACACAGAATCTTTCTGCCTTCAGACGAGAAGTGAACGACTGCAGAGCCTGCACTGAAAGGGTGAAACAGATTCTGCGAGGACGTTTTGTAATAAATAATTCCTCTTTACCAATGGAAAGAAACAAACTTTTGCACTGAAAGGGTGAGACAGGTTCTGCAAGGACGTTTTGTAATAAATAAATCTTCTTTACCGAGGGAAAGAAACAAACATTTTGCACTTTAACGACACGGAAGCCGTTAATGTGCACATTACCTAGGTAAAGTGCGGAACACTCTTGATTCCGCACATTAACAGAGCAAATCAGTTAATCTGCAGATTAACTAGGTAATGTGCACATTAACGGATTTCTCACTTTAGCAGTAACATATACATATATATATATATATATATATATATATATATATATATATATACACATACATACAACAGAGTTGTGGTGGGGAAAAAAGTGTGGATGAAAACCCCTTCCACCTGAAGTAAGTGGATAGTTAATACATTGCTAAACACAAATACACACAGCAGTCAAGCCATAAGCTGCGACACGCGCGGCAGGTAATCAGAGAGCACCGAAACTTCAGTGGGAAATGTGTCTATAACCCCCAGGCAAGTCAGCCTCCCCCTCCCAGATACCCCTATTATGTTCCAAGCTTGTGCAGCATGACTGCTGCCCCGGTGGAGGGAAAAGTTTTCCCAAACTGCTGCTAAATTATGACAGGGGCGGCAAAAATGCCACCTCTGTCAAGATGCAGCCTGGAGCCACTGCTCCATTGGGTCCAATGAATGGGCCAGCCCTGTACTAACCACATTATACTGAGAACACCCCACATGATTTGCTATTTTGGAAATACTCTCGTCTAGCGATCATTATTTGGACCTTGTCAAAGTTACTCCGATCTTTTTGGTTTCCCATTTTTCCTGCTTCCAAAACATGAAATTCAAGAACTGGCTGTACACCTGCTTGCCAGTTGATGAAGCCCTGTGTTGGCGAAACGTGTTTTGGCTGTTTTTAATATTTTTCTATTGTGTAATACTAAACGAATATTGTCCCTTTAACTTCTCTTGTGCCATATACCTTTTTTATATTTTCTATATTTTATTTTTATTTATTTTATTTATTTTAACCTGGTCACCAAGATTATCGGAGTATCCACTTGCAAAAGAATCCTAGGTGGGGATTATACCACTCACGCTATAGCATATCCTGCTCACCTAAATGTGAGTACAAGACCTTTTATACTTAACTTTGATATAAATTGTATACAGAGAGCACTATTTCTGTTCTCTTTCCCCATGCCGAGAAACCTTTACCTCTAGTAACCTATCAACAATCACCATCTATATCTTACCAGTGGGGGATCAACGCCATTGAATGCCAGTTACGCCTGATCTTGTACTAGCTCTCAAATAGGTGAGTAGGAATACTACTGCTGTAAAAGTTCCCATTTGCGTGCCTGCAACAAACTACACTATTTGAGTTTATTTTTCCATTTGCATGCTCAAACAGGACTAAGAAGATTCTACTACCTCAAGACTCTCACAAATACAGATCCACATCGTATCCAAGTACCTCAAACAAGTTGGACTTTCTTTTTAACATCTTATAATCTGGACTATAATATATTTTAGTTTGGCATTTTTAAGTAAGTATATTATTTGTATTATACTATTTTATTGATTTTACTGTGGCGCAACCTAATTTTATATTTTATTGTACACTTGCTGCCTAATATATCCCACCCCTTGACGGGTGCCATTGTAACAATATAATCAATGTTATCCATGTCACCTGTCAGTGATTTTAATGTTGTTGCTGATCAGTGTAAGCATGTGTGTATGAGACTTGTATAGAAAAGAAAAGAAAAAAGAAAGTGCAGAAAGAAAGAAATTAAAGCCTGTGCATACCTCCAGAGTGGGGAGTAACCCCTGTTGTAGACAATTGTTGAAATGTGGAAGGCAAGGTGTACTTATCTTCCTGGTGGCTTCAGGGGATTTGAACTCTGGACTTTTGTTGCTTTGGTCCTGCTCTCTTTCCTCTGAGCCACTCATCTACTTATGTTTTTTTTCCTTATTTCCAGCACTAGGGGCTGAACTTTACTTGTGGCTGTTCATGTCTATCTAGCCTACCTGAAGCAGATGTTAATCAGCTTGGTATTTAAGCACCGCCTCACCCTGAGAACTTGGTACCTGGTTATTGTTCCTGCACAGCCCCCGTGCACAGACCAGGTGAATTCTTACCTGACCACCTCGGTCTGTGTCTATTTGCAATGGTGAGCACACATCTCTACACTTCAGACTCCAACCAAGATAAGACCGTTACAGAGATGTGCACCCTGCTTTCCCAGCAAGTGTCCAGTCTGGCCCAGACTGTTGCAGAGCTGCAGCAAGAAATTCTATTCCTTAAAGGCACAGTATGCCCAGCCCCGGAACCTACTTATCCTGAGCCATACGTTGTTATGCCTGAAAGGTTCGATAGTAGCCGTGCATCCTTCCTGTGCTTTAAGGTGGATTGTGAAAATGTATTTGCCTTAAAGCCTCGCATATATATGCCAGTGACTTTATCATGGTCCGTGCGGCTATTAACCTGCTGTCCGAATGGATCAACACATGAGCATGTCTTGCAGTCTTAGACATGCTGCAGTCTAAGAGTCCTGTCCTCGACAGTTGGGCATCCTTCATGACTGCAATGGACTCGCAGTGCAAGAACACCGTGGCTAAACCTGCTCCACATCCCAGAAGATCCCAGGTTCCCAGAAATAAGGAGCTTCTGTACCAATGTCAGGCCTCCTTGTTACCTCCTTATGATCCGGTCCCGAGGGAGACTCCAGAGGAAAAAGAGGAGCCCATGGAGATCGGCTTCATCTGTACTAGACTGTCGTCTAGAGAAAGAGACCGAAGGAGAGCTTGTGGCCTCTGTTTCTATTGTGGAGAAAAAGGGCATTTTATCTCCTGCTGCTCTATTCGCCAAGCTCGGCCTAAGCCTTTTCGAGTAGGTACCATTCAGCTTCA
The DNA here is from genome assembly GCA_933207985.1 of Pelobates cultripes. NCBI lineage: Eukaryota > Metazoa > Chordata > Amphibia > Anura > Pelobatidae > Pelobates > Pelobates cultripes. Next base: position 227,181,317 of record OW240912.1, on the reverse strand, counting down.
CCCTGTCATCCCTGCAACACAGTCTGAAAAATGTCAAGGATGCTGTTGTACATTTCCATGTTCAGTGACGCAGAAGAGTATCCCGATTGCGAAGGTTAATGATCCCAGTGTTTCCCTAGAACACACAGCCAATCCTCCTTCAGATGATTTACTAAGTTCTCATGATTTTGATGAAGAATCTGTAGTGATGCACTATGATGCTCCGCCCTCAGAAGACATTGGTTCTGAGAATGAAGCTATGAGCGATTGTCCAGAACTTATGACTACTACTCCTATCATCCAATCCACAGAAAAACGGAACACGACAAAACATCACTTTGGTACCCCTGGACTTGTGAAAGCCAGTGATGGCACTATCATGCCAATTAAAGAACTTTGCCTTTATGAAAGTTATCTGGATGCTATGAGGTATGTGGAGGCTAACCCTCCTGAAGACACCGCCAATCAGGTTTTTACGTGCTCTTCCTCACAACCAATACCTACCGGGGAAAAAACTATGGTATCAAGAGTTATCAAATATGGCTTAATAAAGAAAAATAATGATCCCATCCTTACACTAGGTACTAGAGAGAAATACCAAACCGTCAAAGTCTCATCTAAATCTAAGAAAAAGAGGCAACAAAGTTCCTGTTCACACCCTGTGGGCAATTTTTGAGGAAGGGGTAATGTCACGATTGCCATCATGACATTTGGAAGGTAAGGTGTACTTATCTTCCTGGTGGCTTCAGGGGATTTGAACTCTGGATTCTTGCTGCCTTGTTCCTGCTTTCTTTCCTCTGAACCACTCACTTACTCATGGCTTTTGCCCTGCCTTGCCTTATCTCCAGCACTGGGGGCTGAACTTTACTCGTGGCTGTTCATGTCACCGCCTCACCCTAAGAACTTGGTCAGTTCATTGTATCCTGATTCCTGACTGACTTGGTTTTTGACTCCTGTTTCTGTATATTTGCTATTGCCTGTTCGCTGCCTGCCCTGACCCTTGGAAACTCACCTGACTACTCTCCTGGATTTGCCCTTGTCTGTTTCCTCATACCTGGTTATTGTTCCTGCACAGACTCACAGACCAGGTGAATTCTTACCTGACCACCACGGTCTGTGTTTATTTGCAAGGGTGAGCACACATCTCTGCACTTCAGACTCCAACCAAGGTGAGACCGTTACAACAATAAACAAAAGCGAAAGAGGAGGATGCAGAAACTAATAAATAAGATGGAATACTGTATGAATGAAACAATATCTGTAATAATAGATACAAAGAAAGAGTAGCCCCAGCTGGGGGGAGACTCAATGCTGATATGTGTGCATAAGTAGAACAAAATAATACTTAACAGCTAAATAGCTTCCTTCAGAGTTCTATATGTTGCCACATGTATCCAAAATTGCTAATCCCTTTATGTCATTCCTATATAACAAAGTACAATGTGGTCTATCACTGGGTGGCAAAAATAAAAAATGAAATAAATAAAAAGCCTCATCTGATGAGCTGACTTAGCAAAATGTACATCAGGGAGCAGGGGCTCTGCCACTTCCACCATATTTTCTTAAGTTTGTTACCTAGCACTTGAGAATTCATACTCCAACAACTGCATCACAGCACTTTTACCTGACTCTCAGATAATTGTTACCGAGGACTTGACTATTTTATTAAACTAGGGGTGGTTGGGGGGATAGACATTGCTTATAATGGACAGGGTTTTTTTAGGGGTAAGAGGTGCCCATGAAGGCACAATAGGGAAAGTCATCTTGCTTCTTCTGTTTCCCTGTACTTTCCTTTTCCCCCTATCCCTGGAGCTGGAGATACACGCTTAGGCAAGCTCCAAATCCCCTATCACAAAAAACCTTTTGCTTTCTACCCCTATTCATCCCCCCCCCCCTCCTATGTTGTCACTTCCTAATTTCATATCACTATCATCACAGGGAATGTGCCGAAGTAATTTTGGTACCATGCTATACTGCAGGGATGTCTATACCAAGAAAGGAATGTTTATCTACTAAACAACTACTTGTAGATGTGTTACCCTGTTTAACCATTATTACAGGCTAACAACTCAAGTATATCAGTCACCAGATTTCTTTTATTTGGAACCTAATTATAGATATTGGTGGAACAGGCTTAGCTGTTTTTAACGATTGAGGTTTTGTATATTTTTTTATTTTTTTTGTTAGTTTTGGTACTTTTTCATTATTATTATGTACATAGTACAAGGTGTTCAGTGTTTTTAGTAAACTATTGACACAGTCCTATTTTGGACTTTTTATTCTTATTACTTATTAAAAGTTAAGTCTCATTACAGATATTGTTTCATTCATACAGTATTCCATCTTATTTATTAGTTGCTGCATCCTCCTCTTTCGCTTTTTTGTTTATTAAGCATGTGTGTATAACAAATAACTTCACAGCACAATTTCACATCTTACCAGTTAACTGTTATATCTGGAACCAGGAGCACAGAGGTCAGTTCTAGGAAAGAGACTAAGCTCCTCCACATGACATACAGTCTCTCTTTACTCGGTTTAAGGTGACATGGTAGTCCAATGTCGTGGACATCCATGCAAAGGTGGGGAAATCTTCTGGTACAGTGTATATTTATGACCCAGATGAAACTGTTCTGGTACACTAAAGTATGCATGTATATAAAGTGGAACCTGACAGGGTTAGAAAACAAAACAAGTTTGAGTTATATTTCAGTATGCTGTAAATGTAACGTGCATAAATATATTGCAGTAGCAGTTAAGAATGAGGAATTTGAGGATTCATGGGCAGAACCAGGTAATGTGGTTTAGAGGCCACACACAGAGTAATATTAGAGAGACCAAAAGAAAAAAATGCAATACACCACTGAAAGGATTTTATTTACGCAATATTGTTCTGTGTGCATTTTAACCCCTTAGTGACCAAACCATTTTTCAATTTTCTTACCGTTAAGGACCAGGGCTGTTTTCACATTTCTCCTGTGTTTGTGTTTAGCTGTAATTTTCCTCTTACCCACACATATTATATACTGTTTTTCTCGCCATTAAATGGTCTTTCTAAAGATACCATTATTTTCATCAAATCATATAATTTACTGTAAAATCTATTACGCATCTACAACCGCCAAAAAACACCCATGCTAAATAGTTTCTAAATTTTGTCCTGAGTTTAGAAATACACAATGTTAACATGCACTGAGAACTTCAGGGGTTACTGCCATAGAATACCCCAATATGTGTTCTGCAACATCTCCCAAGTACAGTGATACCACTCATGTATAGGTGTGTCGGTTTATCGGGGGGCTAAAATACCTTTATTTTGAGGGTGTGCATTCCAGGTTTTCAACTTGGAAGTTTCACAGCTGGTCATCATGCACCCATGTTCTATTTGGGACATTTTAAAAGCCAGCCAATGTAATTTACCCCCATCAAACCATACATTTTTGAAAAGTAGACATCCTAGGGTATTTCAAATGGTGGTATTTCAACACTTTCCATGCACTAATTCTACCAACAGTCTTCTACCAGCAGTTCAGAGGTTTTGCTAGGATGTATTTAAACCAGGGCTCGAGTCCTGCAGGAACGCATGGGAACGGCGTTCCTGCACTTTTTCCAAAGCAGGAACGCCGTTCCCGCTAGTAGTCCTGTAGGACCTGCTCTGCTACTTGCACACAGGGGCCCAGCACACTCTGTGTTCCTTCTCCAGCTGCTCTGTCTCACATTTGTGAGTACCGCAGCTGTCAGAGTGTTGCTATGGTTTACCATGTTGAGTGGTTTATTTTTTTTATAATTACTAAATGCAATTTTTTTTGTTTTTTACTATTTTGGCCACATCTGTGGAGTACCAGAGTGGTTTCATGAATTTTTTGTTGCCTTCAGCAGTGCAACTTTTAAATAATGCCATTTCTCTTGGACTCCATTTAAATTGCTCCAGTCTGAGACCTCACTTGGAGTATTGTACGCAGTACTGGGGACCGTATCTCCAGAAGGATATTGATACTTTGGAAAGAGTTCAGAGAAGGGCTACTAGACTGGTTCATGGATTGCAGGATAAAACTTACCAGGAAAGGTTAAAGGAACTTAACATGTATAGCTTGGAGGAAAGACGAGACGGGGGGATATGATAGAAACATTTAATTACATAAAAGGAATCAACACAGTAAAGGAGGAGACTATATTTAAAAGGAAAAACTACCACAACAAGAGGAAAGTCTTAAATTAGAGGGACAAAGGTTTAAAAATACTATCAGGAAGTATTACTTTACTGAGAGAGTAGTGGATGCATGGAACAGCATTCCAGCTGAAGTGGTAGATGTTAACACAGTGAAGGAGTTTAAGCATGCGTGGGATAGGCATAAGGCTATTCTAACTATAAGATATGGCCAGGGACTTATAAAAGTATTTAGAAAATTGGGCAGACTAGATGGGCCGAATGGTTCTTATCTGCCGTCACATTCTATGTTTCTATACTTGCTCTATTGCCGGTTTGGAGATCAACTTGGTAATAATACAGCAATATCCACACTAGGGCAAAGAGAAATCTCTGGCGGTGGATACCCCTCCTCTCTCGGGGTGACCACCACACTTGGGATGGTTTGGTTCACGAACAAGTTCTCAATTCTGTTTGGTTGAGTTTGCATACCGAATCAGTTAAATAAAACAGTGAATCAAGGACAGGGAATCTGTCAGTCTGCTATGGCCTCATTCGACCACTTAAGCACATCAATTTTCCACCTTCTATAAATTCGGTCTCCATTCGACCGCGCAGGTTTTCCTTATACAGTACAACCTCATCCACTTTTTAGACACGGTTAACATCCCAGCTGCTCGTTTTATCAGTTGCATGAACACGTGTCAATCATATTCAGCCATATTAGGCTGGCTCAGGTATTGTGATAACTTTATGCATACAAACAAGAGAAGCTACAGCTGCAGATCTACAACATAAATAAAAACAAATAATAGTGTAACACTGTTGAATAAGTGTAAATGCACTATATTGGATAACACTCACAAGAAGGATGAAAGAATATCACCCAAGGATGCCTCTCCTGATGGAGATGGGGGGTCAAATCCGCTCCTCCTGCTTTAGGAGATGATGAAACCGGACTCTGGGTAGAAGAATAACAATTCTACTTTATTATAAAAATAAAAGCATAAGCTTATATTATACCATGTCCTACGCGTTTCGTCCTATAAGGACCTCCTGGTATTAAAAATTACAATTACAACCAAAATACAATTTTAATCAAAGAAAGCAATATAATCCCTCCCCCCTGAGTCTCTTTTTATATGAGTGGCTTGTCTTCTTATTGGTGTTCTCCTGGGCATTGTTATACAGTGCAGATTCACAAGTACTGGGACAAAGGGATCTGAGGTTACTTCCTATAAGTGCTGAAATGCGTAAATTGAGGATTGAAGCACAATTTTGCAACAAGCTAGGAAAAAAAATTTCTTCTTGACCCCAGAATGGCAGTCAGATTTATCCTTGGATCAAGCAGTTATTACCCTACATTGAAAGATATCATTGAATATTCTGTTTTTGCAAGTATGCATCTAGTAGCTGTTTGAACATCTGTATGGACTCTGATAAAACCACTTCTTCAGGCAGTGCTGAAATGCGTAAATTGAGGATTGCCCCTAACCACTCAGTTTGTTCTAAGGACTCTTGATGGGCCATTGAGTCTTGAGTGCCATTTAAAAGCACCTAGAGTGCCATGCATGGCACACGTGCCGAAGGGTTGCTGACCTGACTTATACAGTAAAGTGTTACTGATGGAAGCCCTAGAGCAGGGGTAGGCAACCTACGGCACAAGTGCCATGCACGGCACTCGAGGTGTCTTTGCATGGCACTCAAGGCTGCTAGAGCCAAAACAGCCTCTGTCCTATCAGGAGTCCCAGTGAAACTTCAGATATCTGCTAATACGAAAACGTGGTGAAGGACAATCCTCAATTTATGCATTGCAGCATGTAGAGGAAGTGATCTCAGATCACTTCCTCCCAGCAATTGTGTATGGAAATCCACACTGTAGTAGCACAGTGCTGTTGCAGCTCCTGTCCTTGACCTGTGCATGGCCAACCTGGTCCCCACTGGAACCCAGGGAGGCCACGAGCACTGCTAGATATACACAGAAATGCAGAATAACCGTCCCCTCATACAAATAATACAAACAGCACACAAACAAACATACACACAATCCGCACAAACGTAACTTGCTAGCAATCCACATACATGCACCTCACATGCAATATCCCAAACAGCCACACACCTACACACACTACCAAACACACAATGTGACATATTCACACACACAATTCCACAAGCAGCCCACATTCATAGGTATCATACATGATACCACAAACTACTCATGAACATATACAATATAATAGCTCATATATGCACAAATACAAAGCAATTACAGTATAAATAACAAGCAGAATACGGCAACATACAACCTCAATTTAAAAAAATAGGACCGGCACGCTACAGGACATCACAATCCTATTTCAGCACAGTGCTACTAAAAGGATGCCTACCCCTGCCATAGAGGCTCAAAAAGAATATGGAAATGGAAATAAATAGGATATGGAAACAAAGAAATAGCAATATATCTCATTGTATTAACAGTGGGGAAAGAGTGAGAAGTCCATTAATATTGATGTAAATTTTATGGCAAGACAGGAGGCTTCATATTTGCTTATCTTTCTTTACTGAACATTCCAGCAGCAAAGAAACAGTTAATAGTAGTAAGGAAAAAACATTAACCAATCAGAGTGTACAGTCATGGAATATAATGTTATCAAGCTCCTCCCAATTCCTTTCTTTGCTGTTTGCCTCCCAGGTGAGTCTATTCCACTTACATTGCTTTGACAAATGTTTTATTAAATTGTACATATCTCGAATTTTTCATATTTTGTTGTGAATTACTTTGTTTTTGCCATTTTTAGTCTATATAGCTCAGTTTATTTACTGCCTAAATGGTTTTGTCACCACTCACTTACACTCTCCCTTTAAACTGACAGTTCTTTAAGGCTCAGTGATTTCTCCTTCTCCCTTTCGGGTATTATTGGTCGCGGCTCTGTTGATACACAGACCCCGACCTATTCCCTCCTCAGCCGCAGACTCCATTTCCCAAGAGTGCGGCAATTTATATTTGCACCATCAAGTTGTTTCCCGCCTTTATTCGCATCTCCTGTGACGTGCTTCTCTCCGCCCACAGAGTGACGGCTGACATTTTTGGACGTGTTTCCCTCCCTTTTGGCTATTGGAACTTCAGCTCAACGGTCGGCATCTCTGCTTCCCAACTGAACTTAAGGTAAGTGTTATTCTTTCACTAAGCACAAGTTTTGTGCTATACTTCCATTAAAGGGATATATTCCCCACATAATTTGCTAAAAAAAAATATTTTTTCTTTTACCAACAGATCTCAAACAAAATTACAACTCTGCTTGCATTTTTATTTTTTTGACATAATAATGGAGAGCTTTTGTGGGTGACCAACACTTATTGCATAACTCTGTGTTTTATTGTGAGTGACCCACAATCACTGAGTTGGAGTTTTCATGAAATTTAGAAAGGGAAATAAAAGCCATGAGGAGAAAATTGAAGCACCTAGTATAATCCAAAATGAAAACACAAGGGAAAAAGAGTCATAAAATAATCCAAATGGTTCTGATTTTATGGCTCTTTATAGACTGGGCCTGGAGCATGAATTTGGAAATAGTTACATAGTTACATAGCTGAAAAGAGACTTGCGTCCATCAAGTTCAGCCTTCCTCACATTTGTTTTTTTGCTGTTGATCCAAAAGAAGGCAAAAAAACCCAGTTTGAAGCACAATTTTGCAACAAGCTAGGAAAAAAATTCCTTCTTGACCCCAGAATGGCAGTCAGATTTATCCTTGGATCAAGCAGTTATTACCCTACATTGAAAGATTATATCCTTGAATATTCTGTTTTGCAAGTATGCATCTAGTAGCTGTTTGAACATCTGTATGGACTCTGATAAAACCACTTCTTCAGGCAGAGCATTACACATCCTGATTTGTTCTTAAAGTAAAAAAGAACTTTCCTTTGCATTAGACGAAATCTTCTTTCTTCCAGTCTAAACGCATGGCCTCGTGTCCTATGTAAAGTCCGGTTTGTGAATAGATTTCCACACAATGGTTTGTATTGGCCCCGAATATATTTATATAATGTTATCAAATCCCCTCTCAGGCAACGTTTTTCTAAACTAAATAGGTTTAAATTTGTTAACCTTTCTTCATAGCTGATATGTTCCATTCCTTTTATTAATTTTGTAGCCCGCCTCTGCACTTTTTCTAGTGCCATAATATCCTTCTTTAGAACAGGTGGCCAAAATTGCACAGAATATTCAATATGTGGTCTTACCAGTGATTTATAAAGAGGCAAAATGATATTCTCGTCCCGAGAATGAATGCCCTTTTTCCTGCATGACAATACCTTACTGGCCTTGGCCACTGCTGATTGACATTGCACATTGTTGTCTATAACAATTCCCAAGTCCTTTTCGTGTGTTATCCCTAATTCTCTTCCATTAAGGGTATACGTTGCTTTTGTATTCTTTACGCCGAAGTGCATAACTTTGCATTTTTCAACATTAAATTTCATCTGCCATTTGAGTGCCCAGTCCCCCAGTCTATCTAAATCCCTCTGCAGCAAAGTAATATCTTGCTCACATTGCAGATGACACAAAACTTTGTAAAATAATACAACCTCCAGGCCCTGGAGCTTTCTTTATATTAACTTTCTTTAGTTGCTGCAGCACCTTGTCTTGAGTTAACCAATTACAATTATTTTGCAAGTTTTTAGTAGCAATCATTTGCACATCTATTGCCATGGGTTCTTCCTTAATATATACTGAGGAGAAATAGTTATCTAAAATTCCTGCCTTTTCCTGGTCTTCATTAACTAACACCCCCGTTTCAGTTTTTAGTGTACCTACACTTTCATTTTAGTTTTTTTAAGAATTCATGTACTTAAAAAATGCTTTGGGGTTGTTTTTGCTCTCTTTAGCTATCATTTTCTCATTCTGGAGTTCAGCAAGTCTAATTGCCCTTTTGCACGTATTATTTGCTTCCTTATATCTTTTATAAGATGCATCTGATTTGTCTGATTTAAATGCCCTTTTCTTATTTTTAACCTCTTGTTTTACTTCTCTACTAAGCCACATTGGTTTTAATTTGTTTCTTTTATATTTATGGTATGGTACATACTGAGAAATTTACCTTTCTAATACTTGTTGGAAGATGATCCATTTATCCTCAGTGTTTATTTCACTAAAGAGTTTATGCCAGTCAATATATTGTAAAGCTTCCCTTAACTTATTGAAATTGGCCTTTTTAAAATTATATGTTTTAGTATTCTGCATGTGCTTTTGTTTTTTTTTTGTTTATTTCAAAGGACACTATATTGTGATCACTATTTCCTAAGTGCTCACCTACTTGAATGTTGGTCAAAAGATCAACGTTGTTTGTTAAAACCAGGTCCAGACAAGCATCCATTCTAGTTGGTGCTTGTACAAGTTGTGACATGAAGGTGTCATTTAACAAGTTTAAAAACCTAATTCCCTTTGCGGAGGCACTAGTCCCTCTGTCCCAATTTATATCTGGGTAATTAAAATCTCCAATAATTAAAGTGTTACCCAGATTTGCAGATTTCTCAATTTGCTCAAACAGCTGTTGTTCCTCGTCAATATTAACATTAGGTGATTTATAACATATACCAACCAATAGTTGGTTTCCCTTCTTTTCCCCAAAGCAGATATTTATCCATAAAGCTTCCACATTTTCCTCATCGCATTCCATTTGCTTAAGAGTTATACCTTGCTGCTTATTTTTTTCTGGAAATTTATGCAATTGATGATTTCTATTATCTAGATTTGTTATAGTTAATTTGTTTATTTGGTGATTCTGTTATGCTTTCTTTTGCCCACATGTTGTGCCTAACCCCTTAACCCCTTCAGGATGGAGTCAATAGTACATGTTCTGACCAAAACAAAATGCAAACAAAAACTGGTATTTGCGCTATGTCTGTTCAACCGTAATTCACCTCATTCATATTAAGTGCACCCACACTTATTATATATGATTTTGTTCAGGAGAAACTGGGCTTTAATTGTTCATGAACTATTCATATTTGAAACATAATTTATGAATAAAATGTAAAAATCTGTGAGAAATTAAGATTTAAAAAAAAAAAAATTGTAGACATTTTAGCTGTAAATGTCATAATACCGTTTGCGTTTACTGCAAAAAAACACATATTTGGATTCAGCAAAGACTCACGAGTACAACAGTACCCCCCATTAGCAGCCTTTACGGTGTTTTGGAAAGTTAAAGGGTCAAATATAACACATTCCATTTTTCAGTTTTTTCAAACTGAAATTCACCAGGTTGGTTATGTTGCCTTTGAGACTGTGTGGTACCCCAGGAATGAGATTTACCCCCATGATGGCATTCCATTTGCAAAAGTAGACAACCCAAGGTATTGCAAGTGGGGTATGTCCAGTCTTTTATAGTAGTCAACACTGGCCAAAGTTAGCGTTCATATTTGTTTTTGTGTTGAAAAAGCAAACACACAAATATTTGGCCAGTGTTTGTGACTAAGTGGCTACTAACAATGACTGGACATACCCCATTTGCAATACCTTGGGTTGTCTACTTTTTCAAATGGTATGCCATCATGGGGGTAATTCTCATTACTGGGCTGCCATACGGTCTCAAATGCAACGTAACCAATCTGGCAAATTTCAATGTGAAAAAAATGAAATCCAAGCCTTATATTTGACTCTCTAACTTTCCAAAACACCATAAAACCTGTACATGAGGGGTACTGTTATACTTGGGAGACTTCACTGAATACAAACATAAGTGTTTCAAAACAGTAATACATATTACAACAATAATATCATCAATAAAAGTGCCGTTCGTGTGTGAAAAATGCAAAAAACTTCACTTTTGTTGTAATACAATTTATCATTTTGAAATACTAATATTTGTGTTCAGCGAAGTCTCCCAAGTAAAACAGTACCCCCCATGTACAGGTTTTATGGTGTCTTGGAAAGTTATAGGGTTAAATATAGCACGTGCGAATTTAAATCTCTGCACTTGCTGCCTGGGTTGTCAGGCACGTTAATCAAATTTTAATTAATTAAATCACATAATTATGTTAAAATATTACTTAACCATACACCTAGAATTTTTATATTTATATATATATATATACATATATATATATATGTGTGTGTGTGTGTGTGTGTGTGTATTTAAATTCTACGTGTATACTTATATAGTTATTTATGTAATTATATATATTTATCTATATATTTGCAGTTATTTGTATTTTATATATAGATAGATCTATATAGAATGTCATTCTAAGTGTATTTTGATATATATATATATATATATATATATATATATTAATAACAAAATACAGTTAGAATGAGATTACATATGTATATATAATTTAATTTTTTTATATTTTATTTACTATTGTAATTATACACGTGTGTGTGTGTGTGTGTGTATATATATATTATATATCTTATATATAACATCATTCTAAGTGTATTTTAATATTAATATATGTGCTTATATTAACATTAAAATACATTATGTATCACGTTACATATATATAAGGTGTGTGTGTGTGTATATATTTATTAGATATATATACTTTTATTTTATTTACACCTCCCACCAGCAGGGGGACTGTCTGACATTTCAGACAGTCCCTCTGCTGGCAGATCCACAGCCAGCTATAGTGGTCCATGTGATTGCTCTTTGAGAGCGATCACATGGCCCCCGGGGGTCTCATTTGCCTGGGGAGGACTGCCTGGGCTGTCAGGCAGCCCTCCAGAAGAGGATCGCGGCGGAGGTGAGTACCTCCAAGCTCCTGGGGCTAATAGCCATTACGGCGTTCTATGCCGCCGCAATGGCATAGAACGCCATAATGGCGTTAAGGGGTTAAGGACTGAGCCAAATGTACACATTGTGATCAAAACTAAACGTAAACAAAACTTAGCATTTGCGCTATATGTCTGTCCAATCGTAATTCACCTCTTTCATATTAATTGCACACACTTATTATATATAATTGTATTTAGGGGAAACAGGGCTTTTATTTAACATTAAATATTTAGCTATGAAACATAATTTAATATGAATAAAATATAAAAAAAATGGGAGAAAATAAGAATTTTAATTTTTTTTTTAGTTTTATGTGAGTTAACTGTCTACAACAGTCAAAAACAAATCAAAATGGGCCACCAAACGAAATACAACTATTTCCCCATGGAACAAATGGTGCCCAGTTCTGTTACTCAACCAATTTCATCTGCTCCTATTGGGTCAGAACAAAAGTGCTTCTCTACTGAGCTTACACGGTAAACCGCTGACAACATCTAAATTCTTGGTGTACATAAGATCTCTATTTTCAAAAATAGGTTGCGATCCATCAGCCTTCATGGGCCATTCAATTCGTATAGTGGCAGCAACAGCTGCCTCTTGTCAAAACATACCAGTACATCTAATCAAAAGACTGGGAAAATGGAAATCGTCAGCATACAACCGCTATATACCTCAACTGGAAAAATAACTTGGACTAGCATTCAAAGACTTAGCCAAGTAATGATACAATTTCATGTCTTCACTGTTGCTATTAACAAATACATACTTATTAAAGTTTGCATGTAAATCTCTTTTTGCACTCTTTATTTACAGGCCTGCCCGAACATCGGTTTCGGCACACCACAACCGACTTTAGTAAATTTAAAGGTCATGGTTATTATTTTTTCCCTGACCACAAATGGGAAGGCTGAGCCTGGAGTTGTGGGAGGGGTTTATCCGGCCTATATAAGCCCAAACCTACCTCCATTTGGGTGCTGACGTTGATTGGCTACCCTACCCACCACTCCCTCTAATACAAATTCGTCGGTTTCAGCATATGCTTACTCTGCATTTTTGCTTGACCACAAATATATATATATATATATATATATATACACACACACACACACACACACACACACACACACACACACACACACACACTTTTATTTCCTATATGTATAATATATTAAAAAAAAATTAAAGCATTTTATAATGTAGTATACATATATAATGCATATATATATGATTTCATTTTAAGTGTATTTTGAGATATATGTGTATATATCTTAAAGTACACTTATAATGAAATCATATATATGTATAATATATATATATGTGTGTGTGTGTGTGTGTGTGTATATCTATCTATATCTATATATATATATATATATATATATATATACATATATATATATATAATCTATATCTCCAAAAAGCAAAGGTGACCAGCACTCACGGATTCATTAATTAATTAAAACATCCAAAGTTTAATGAAAATAAAATAAAAAAGATTGTTGACAGCTCAACGTTTCAGTCCTCCTCTGGGACTTTCATCAGGAACAACGGTTGTTCCCGATGAAAGTGCAAGGATTTTGTGTTTCTCTCTCTCTCTTTCTCTCTCTCTCTCTATCTATCTATATACACACACACACACAAATGTAGGGAACAAGAGGCAAGCACTCACGGTGTTATCAGGGACGTCAATGGGAGCGGCTATGGCGCCTATGTACGCCAATTCATAAATGTACATCTTTGATACAGAACATATATTAGAACCATTCAAACGAAATATCATAAAGTATTTTCGCTTCATAGATGACATCCTGATAATTTGGCGGGGTACTAAAACACAAGCTCAAGAAATGGTGGAACACATTAATCAACTCCCGACACCGATACAGACAGCCAATGTGAACACAGAGAAGGTACAATTCCTAGATGTGGAACCATCCGTGGAAAATCATAGAATGGTCTATAGCCTCTACTCCAAACCTACAGATAGGAACACCATACTACACTATAATAGTGCGCATCCGATGAATTTGAAAAAGTCTATACCTAAAGCCCAATTTCTCAGTGTCATGAGAAATAACTCAAAGGAAATGACGAAACAACAACAATTGCAAGAAATGAAAATGAAATTTCTGGATAGAGGATACAGTGAAAGAGTCTTAGATAAAGCATTGGAAGAAGCAGAAAAGAATGCGACCACTTTACAAGACACGATTAGAGGTCCCAAATTGGTCTTTCCTATGACGTTCCATAATAAATCACAGAAAATAACCAATATTGTGAAGCGTAATTGGAACATGTTGGCATGTGATAATAGTTTACCGAAAGAATTCAAGGAATCACCGAGAATTTGTTATCGAAGAAACAGAAATTTAAAGGATATACTAATGAGAACAGACCCTGTTGAGAGCTATACTGAGCAGAAGAAAATACAAATAAGAGGTAGTGTGCGCTGTTTAGGTTGCGTGACGTGTAGTCACATGGTTCCAGCACGTAATTTTAACCATCCACATAAAAACAAGATGTACAAGATACAGCATACCATCACGTGTAGGATGACCCATGTAATATACAAAATATCATGCCCTTGTGGCTTGGTCTACATAGGGAAAACTGAAACACAACTTTGCGATAGAATTAGGGGTCACAGATCTAATATAAGAACTGCCTATAGAGATGGATATACGGACAAACCTGTGGCGAAACACTTTTTAGAATATAAACATTCTTTGACCATGTTAAAATTTGTAGCAATTGATTGGATACCATGTTCCAGAAGAGGAGGAGATAGAGGCAATGCCCTGTTGAGAAGAGAGACATTCTGGATACATGAATTGGATACAGTGGCTCCAAGAGGACTGAATGAAATGATATCATATCATCCGTTTATATGAGTAGTGTTGAAATAATTGACTGCCTCCTCTGAGTTTATGAATATATATTTTTAATTAGAATTAGAGGAAGAATATATTTATCTATTAAGAATTAATATGTATTAATATTAAGATAAGACAATAGAGACAAAACATTATGTATCCAAATTAGGAATAGGTCCTATAGCATAAAATATAAATACTATTGTATTAAAGCAAAGATATGAAAGCATGAGCAAAAGTATTATTCCACCTATTTAGATAAATGGTAACATCTAATACCCTAACTGAATAAAAATATTTACTTTAATTAGGGGGAAAGTTATTATGATTAGATGGTAAGGTAGGTTAAGTAATTGTATAGGTATAGATATACACTATATATTATAATAATGAATTATGTAAATAATTTATGTAAATAACACTATAAAGTATTAAGTTAATCACCTCACTAGTTTTTGTATCTAAGATAGGAACACAATCTTTTGCACTTCTATGCATATAAAATAGTAATGTATTACTTTAAATATATAGATTGAGAGACTCCATATTAAAGTAAATGTAAGAAGCACTTTAGTGTATATAAATAGCACTAGTACCACTTTACACCATATTGCACTTTATTGTATAAAATCAATAATTGTTAGCACTTTATTGTACATAAATAGCACTATTAGCACTTTGAGTTTATTGAAATGCAATTTACTGTACACTATTTATATCTGTTACCTTAAATGCATTTAATAGGAACTATATAATTAGATGTGGAAAAACTTTACCTTCATAAAATTATGCTTAGGAACTAGATACATAAATAGTTTCTATAAATACAGACAATAATGTTAGTTAGGTCAAGGAACATTAAATGGAATAATAAGAATCCTCTAATTATTATAATATATGTTCAATTTTAAATTCTATGTCTGACTTCTGAGGGAGTTAGATCCCCAGGGCTGAGCGATCAATAGAGAGCGAGTACATCACTTGCTGGGTTGCCATGGAGCCAGGTAAATATACCGGGTAACCATAGCAACGGTGACGTCAACACGCTACTTCCGGGTAGCGGCAGATTGACGCATGCGCAGAGATGGCGTTAGAACGCCGTGGAAGCGGTACAGCCTTCAGGTGGTGAGTGTTTTAATCATTAATTGCATAATTTGTTTTGTTATATAAACGTGTTATTTGTAATGTATATTTTGAGCTGTAAAGATCCTGATGAAAGCCATGTAGTGTGGCTGAAACGTCGATCAAGTTTTAAGCAATGAAATAAAAGGAAAATCGTTTTAAAGAAACCACAAGACCGTGAGTGCTTGCCTCTTGTTCCCTATATTTGTGTATATTATGGCATTGGCTTGACAGCACCAGCATAAATCTACATTGAAGTGCGTGTGCAAGGAGACAATAGGACTATATATATATATATATATATATATATATATATATATATATAGTGTGTGTGTGTATATATATATATATATATATATATATATATTTATTTATTTATTACAATGTTAAACAAAAATCTGCATACCAGTCAAGCCATAAGACTTGCTTTTCCCACAGAAATCACAAATCTGCAGTGATATTACTACCGCAAAGGATTTCCCCCAAAATATATATATGATCTAAGTACTTTTATTTACTTTTTAAAAAAATTTGTAAAACTATTCTGCAGGCATTAGGGGGACTGTCTGAGAGCTCAGGCAGGCCCCCAGCAGGCACTGCACAAGCCGGCTATTCCGGCCATGTGATCGCGAGGACCCTGCAATCACATGGCCCCGGGGGGGAGAGGGAGGGGCGGGACAGACTCAGGGGGACTGCCTGGGATTCCAGGTAAGTCCCCCACATTGCGACCGATGAAGGGGGATCGCCAGCGAACAGGTAAATGCCTATTTGCTATAGGACGTACCAGGTACATCCAAGGTCGGGAAGGGGTTAATATTAGACACAACAATTTCAGGAAAATAATTTACAAATATTTGTCATAAATTTTGAGACCAAAAAAGCAAATTAATTTTTATATTGTCATATTGTATCAGAAATACATTTTTTTTAAAGCTTGGATAAACCCAGATGTTTGGAATTCAGAGTATTTCAGAAGAGTATTTATGTAAGCTTTCTTCAAAGATAAAAGATTGTCCTTAATTAGTAATGGAAACTACATTATGAAATAATCTTTGACAGGTGACTACTTTCTTTTTTTCATTCTTTATTATAAATGTTTGTTTTGAAATCAGAATGGCAGTCAACAATCAAACAGGAGTAAGTTTATTGGCAAGTTCAGAATATTACCTGCAGAATTACATTAAAGTGTCAGTTCACGTTTGATGTAAAAGAAGGTCTGCAAGTCCTGTATTTCAGGCATTTGATGAATGCCTGTTATCCACAAGAGTGGCCTTTTGAAATATCAAAAGGTAAAAGTTGTCCTTGATGCAATACATGTGCTGGGATTTTAAGAGGTCAAAGGAGACTAGTATCTAAAAAAAAAAGTAATCGGGCTAAAAGAAAACCTATTTAAGATGACGAGTCAGGAATAATGAGTTAGGAATTGGTTTGGTTATTTTGTGGTTACCTTACTGCAAATTTGGAAGGACATGTTAATAAAAGCTCTAGTTGAACAGGATTTTAGGATATGTGATTATATAATAACTGATCAGCTGATCATTATTGTTATGCTCTGCAATCCATTGCAAAAATCACAATAAAACTGTATAGGATTTTAAATCCCCAAGTAGCTTATAGAATAAATACATATTAGAAGGAATCTTAGTTTCATTTATTGGAATTGCCGCTTTGTTCACAGCATGGATGTTACTTTTCCTTTCTCGCATAACATGGATCCTAACAGACGCTGTAACAACTTGTGCCATTTCAAAATCTATCAATTTCAGGAGTCAGAGTGAAATGCAAGATGTGCAAAGTGGCGCCCTAGGAAGCAGCAGTATTAAAAATAGATATATATTCATATGTACAAAGCTACAAACATTGATATGGGTTGCTGATGGTTCATTAAACGTAATGGGATTTTTTTATCTTATGTTTACTGGTTACGGTATTTAACTAATATTTGTTTATCCACCCCTTGTTGCCTCCATCTTAGATTCCTGACAGTCATTGTTATAAGTTCTGTCCTAACATTGTTCTTCATTTGCAATATTTTCTGAACTGGATTATGATGTGATTTCCTAAATCTTTAAAAGACGACAAAGTATGAAGGCTAGCTCAAGTTATTGGTGATTTTTAATGTTTTTAATTTCTAGATCCCCTTTAACCCCTTAAGGACACATGACATGGGTGACATGTCATGATTCCCTTTTATTCCAGAAGTTTGGTCCTTAAGGGGTTAAGGCATTCATCTGTTAATGATCTAGTAAGCAAGCAGACTTATTTTTGTTTCTTCTGTCCCCTGTGTCATTTACAGTACTAATTTTTTTTTCTTTCTGATAATTTCCTTCTTATTTAGAGTCAGATGTACATTCCATATGCTATTTAGATTGAATTTAGTATTATAGATTGGTGTGCCTCTTCATAAAACATACAATAGAATACAAAAGAAATCAGACAAAATTCCTTTACCTACTCAAAATTAGAACAAGTCACCAGGCACCCTATTACTAAATGCATTAAGAAGAAAGAACTGGAAAACTGAACTTTTTCAGATTTTATCCTAAATGAAGTTAGATTTTACAAACTCTGATGGTAAACGCTTTGCGTGTCCCTTGTTGATTGCTAGGAGATGTAATTATTTTTAATATGGTTTGTAATGCATCATTGATTTATGAAAACACATGCTCACAGTAAAAAAAAATAACATTTTCCTTTTTAGGGTATCCAGTTAACTGCATAAGGGCCTGTTGTCTTTTTAAATGATAATTTTCATAGTGATATTGATACTTGCAAGGTTATTTATTAAAGTGAGAATTCAAACTGAATTTCAAATTTAAGGTCAGAGTAGCCAAAATGAAAGTACAGCTGACTTAGAGAATATTTCTAGTTTGGCTATTTTAACTTTACATTTGAAATATTCTTTGGATCATGTTAGATTCACATTTGCTGCATGTACACAATATTAATCAATTTTAGATAAAGAAGTCTCCTAAAATTAAAGTAAAAAAAAATATTTTTTTGGATAATTTGGGAAACTGATATTTATTACCATCAAGAAATAGTATTACAAAAATAAAACGTAGGTTTAAGTAATTAAAATGTTCTAATTCTGTAACAGTGATACTTAGGAAATATGAAAATATAAAACAATGAAGATGTTTTAGAAAGAACCATTGCAAGAAAGTATGGTATGCAGAATTGTTTACAGGTAATGAATATGAGACCTGACTACAAACCATCGTCATGCTACTGAAAATTTCCTATAAATAAAAGGAAGACCATAATCCACCAACTATGATTTTTGCAAGCGACTTAACATATAGCTTTAAAGATGTACCAGGATGTTAATCTTGTTTCTGAGACAAGTCTTTGTTTTGTTGGGTATCAGCATAATCACTGAGTTGGAGGTTTCATTTCATGAAATTTAAAAAGGGAAATAAAAGCCATGAGTAGAAAATTGAAGCACCTAGTATAATCCAAAATGCAAACACAAGGGAAAAAGAGTCATAAAATAATCCAAATGGTTCTGATTTTATGGCTCTCTACAGACTGGGCCTGGAGCATGAATTTGGAAATAGTTATACCTTGCTGCTTATTTTTTCTGGAAATTTATGCAATTGATTTCTGTTATCTTTCTGTTATATTTCTGTTATCTAGATTTGTTATAGTTCATTTGTTTATTTGGTGATTCTGTTATGCTTTCTTTTGCCCACATGTTGTGCCTAACCCCTTCAGGACTGAGCCAAATGTACACATTGTGATCAAAACTAAACGTAAACAAAACCTGGCATTTGCGCTATGTCCGTCCAACCGTAATTCACCTCTTTAATATTAATTGCACCCACACTTATTATATATAATTTTATTTAGGGGAAACAGGGCTTTTATTTAATATCAAATATTTAGCTGTGAAACATAATTTAATATATGAATAAAATATTTTTAAAAAATGGGAGAAAATTTGAATTTAAATTTTTCCCTTCAGATTAGAGGCAGTGCTTTACAACTGGGATTTCATCACCTGGAGGGAAAAAAACAGGCAAGCAATCTCCCAAACTTTTCAAGAACCTCCCCCAATTAACCTTTGGCCTTATAAATTGCTTCCTACCCAAGACATCCCCAGTTCTTTGCCTGCCTCCAGCAGAGGAGGGTGTCAGGTTCAGGTTTTCTCCCTAGAAGTATGGTGAGAGGGCTGAGGCTCTGGAGGCTCTACTTCTTTTAAATAAACTTTTCAGAGATTAGCCAGGTATAACACACCAGGCGGCTGTATCTCCCCGGGTTGCATTACTTCCGTCTATACCGAGCCAGGTGCCGGGCAGACGATGGTGTGCATTTGTGCACTAGCTGGGAAGTCCTGGCGGTGGAACACTCGTACAGGTTATGTTTATTTCCACCGTGGAATCGCGAAATGCAGGACATGCGTAATGCGATTTAAAATTCAGGTGCCAATATCTTTATTTTTTCTCTCTGGGGTCAAGATGTTGGCTTCCAGGACTTAGAGAGGCTGTTTACCCAGCAGCAACTAACTGTTGCCAGGTGCACTCAGAATCTGTTGCAAGTGTGTTCTCACAAACCTCCAACACACTCTGAGGACATTTAAGGTAAGCCTTTTTGCTTTTATCTTAAATGACTCTAGCCTGAATAAGTTAATTATCTGTGCTGCAAGATGGATAAGCTAAAAAAGTGCAAATGTTTCTAAGTTGGAGAGTTTTTAGCTTCTCATCACTCATTATTCCTAAAATCTTAAAACAAATAGTGCTTTAAAAGTGTAAGCACTTAGTAGATCGGGCCCATAATAGATTCTTTGGTTTTCTTCTTCTAAAAAAAATAGATTATTCTTTGAGTAAAGCCTATAAAGGGTATTAGAGAAGAATGTACTTTTACATAATCCTATTTTTGGTAAATTTAAGTTTCATTTCTGGCTCAAAATAGCTGCTACACAGTGATTAGTTAACATGGGTCTCAATAATCACTAATTGCTGCAACAGGGTCAGTAATTAAGTGAAGTGTTCCGGTGGAATATAATCACAGGAGCAAGACCCATATGACTATTGGAGGATTATCCTCTGTATGTTATCCTTAAGAAGCTGATATTTAATATCTGCTTTTTGGTTAAGTTAATATACTGTTGTAGCAGATGGATTCTTTAAATGCCAGGAACCTAGCCGCAGTGTTTATTTTCTTAAAACATGCAGTAGGCTTTTATCAATTGCTGTAGACAAAGCTCTGTTGCAATTAGCATTCTCACCACCTCAACTAGTTTAACCTGATATCAGTTTCTTAAAAGGCAGTCTGTTTTTCAGCTGGGGCAGAACTTTTCCTGTGCTTCACTCCATGGTTGCACATTTTATGTTTTGTCTTAAATTCCAAGTCCTATGTTGTCAGTTACAAAGACAGTAGTGATGTCGCAGACATAAAATTTTCGGTTTGCGAACTGCGAACGCAAATTTCCGCAAATGTTTGCGAACCGGGCGAGCCGCTCTTTCTGGCCACAATAGTGATGGAAAAGTTGTTTCAAAGGGACTAACACCTGGACTGTGGCATGCCGGAGGGGGATCCATGGCAAAACTCCCATGGAAAATTACATAGTTGATGCAGAGTCTGGTTTTAATCCATAAAGGGCATAAATCACCTAACATTCCTAAATTGTTTGGAATAACGTGCTTTAAAACATCAGGTATGATGTTGTATCGATCAGGTAGTGTAAGGGTTACGCCCGCTTCACAGTGACAGACCAAACTCCCCGTTTAACGCACCGCAAACAACCGCAAACAGTCCATTTGCACAACCGCAAACTCCCCATTTGCACAAGGTTGGATACCAAGCTAGCCATGTCCCGTTCCTTGTCCTCACTGATGTCATTGAAAGTCTCTTCCTCCACCCAGCCACGTACAACACCAAGGGTCCCCGAAAGGTGACAACAAGCCCCCTGGGACGCCTGCTGTGTTTGGTCTTCCACCTCCTCAAAGCCACCTTCCTCCTCTGACTCCTCTTCTTCAGACTCCTCTCTCTGCGTTGCCTCTCTCTGCGTTGCCTCTCTCTGCGTTATTATAAGGTGTGTTAAGTAGTACTATTCCTATCAGTTTAATCCCTGTTACGTCCCCTATCAGGGGACGTGTATATGGCATCGATTTTAGGAACCGGGAGATGGAAAAAGATGCTTGGTTGGTCCTCCTACTTCAAATTTGGGGCACTGCGCATGCAATCTAATGTGCCACCAGATAGGAGTGGTGTGTTAAGTAATACTATTCTTATCAGTTTAATCCCAATGTCACGACTACTAGTGTGGTCCAGCACGCAGAAACTATGTAAACATATACATAGGCAAGAAAAGGAAAATAAAAGGACAAAGCGTAAAACGGACCTTAGAATGGCCGGACTAATACGCTAGAGACAGAGAATGGTCAAAGGGAAAGCCGAGGTCAAGGAAGCCAGAAAATACACAATACCGTTTACACAAGCCAAGTCAGGGAAGCCAGAATTCAGAATAACCAGGGAAAAGCCAAGATCAGGATACCAGGAAATCAGATTAACAATGATAAAGCACTCTCAGGAAACCAGGAACAGGAAACCACGACAGGGCAAGGTACTGGGGTGAGCTAGGGATTTAAATATCACGCTGCGGGCCGGCAGCCGCGACACCCTGTTACGTCCCCCTCATCAGGCCTATTTTAGTCGAATGTATCGCCCACTGTCAGTTCCTTCGGGATCCATCCCTCATTCATCTTAATAAAGGTGAGGTAATCTAGACTTTTTTGACCTAGGCCACTTCTCTTCTCAGTGACAATACCTCCTGCTGCACTGAAGGTCCTTTCTGACAGGACACTTGAAGCGGGGCAGGCCAGAAGTTCTATCGCAAATTGGGATAGCTCAGGCCACTGGTCAAGCCTGCACACCCAGTAGTCAAGGGGTTCATCGCTCCTCAAAGTGTTGATATCTGCAGTTAAGGCGAAGTAGTCTGCTACCTGTCGGTCGAGTCGTTCTCTGAGGGTGGACCCCGAAGGGCTGTGGCGATGCGTAGGACTTAAGCTCTGCATGTCCTCCATCAACAACACGTCTGTAAAGCGTGCTGTCCTTGCCGGCGTGGTCGTGGGAGGAGGAGGATTACTTTCATCTCTTCCCTTGTTAGATTCCTGTTGTGCTGTGACATCACCCTTATACGCTGTGTAAAGCATACTTTTTAATTGATTTTGGAACTGCTGCATCCTTTCCGACTTGCCGTAATTCGGTAACATTTCAGGCACTTTCTGCTTATACCGGGGGTCTAGTAGCGTGGACACCCAGTACAGGTTGTTCTCCTTCAGCCTTTTTGCACCCCATTTGACCCCATTTGCACAAGGTTGGATGCCGAGCTACTCATGTCCTGTTCCTCGTCCTCAGTGATTTCACTGAAGGTATGTTCTCCTCCCCCCAGCCACGTACAACACCACGGGTACCAGATAGGTGACAACGAGCACCCTGGAATGCCTGTTGTGGTTGGTCTTCCTCCTCCTCCTCAAAGCCACATTCCTCCTCTTCCTCACAATCTTCTTCCAGCGTTGCCGCAGGTCCAGCAAGCGATGCTGATAAGGCTGTTTCTGGTGGTGATGGTGACCACAACTCTTCCTCTTCATGCTAATCTACGGCCTGATCCAGCACTCTTCACAGGGCACACTCCAGGAAGAAAACAAATTGGTATGATGTTGCTGATGGTGCCTTCGGTGCGACTGACTAGGTTTGTCACCTCCTCAAAAGGACGCATGAGCGTCCAGTAACGTGGCAAAATAATTCCCAGCTCCGCAGAGGCTGTCCTAGCACCCCGGTCATACAAATACTCGTTAACGTCTTTTTCTTGTTGGAGCAGGCGGTCGAACATTAGGAGTGTTGAATTCCAACGTGTCAGGCTGTCGCAAATCAAGCACCTCACTGGCATGTTTTTTTGCAGCTGGATATCTGAAAAGTGCGCCATGGCCGTGTAGGAACGCCTGAAATGGCCACACACCTTCCTGGCCTGCTTCAGGACGTCCTGTAAGCCTGGGTACTTATGCACAAAGCGTTGTACGATCAGATTACACACATATGCCATGCACGGCAACTTGCCCAAATGCAATGCCGCCAACAAATTTCTTCCGTTGTCACAAACCACTTTGCCAATCTCCAGTTGGAGCGGAGTCAGCCACTGATCCACCTGTGCGTTCAGGGTGGACAGGAGTGCTGGTGTGGTGTGACTCTCTGCTTTCAGGCAAGTCAACCCCAAGACGGCGTGACACTGCCGTATCCGGGATGTGGAATAGTACCTGGGGAGCTGGGGGGGTGCCGTTGATGTGGAGCAAGACGCAGCAGCAGAAGAGGACTCAGCCGAGGAGGTTATGGAAGAGGATGGAGTAGGAGGAGTAGAGGAGGTGGCAGCAGGACTGCCTGCAAGTTGTGGCGGTGTCACCAACTCCTCTGCAGAGCCATGCATTCCATGCTTGGCAGCAGTCAGCAGGTTTACCCAATGCGCAGTGTAGGTGATATACCTGCCCTGACCATGCTTTGCAGACCAGGTATCAGTGGTCAGATGGACCCTTGCCCCAACACTGTGTGCCAGACATGCCATTACTTCCTTTTGCACAATCGAGTACAGGTTGGGGATTGCCTTTTGTGCAAAGAAATTTCGGCTGGGTACCTTCCACTGTGGTGTCCCAATAGCTACAAATTTTTTGAATGCCTCAGACTCCACCAGCTTGTATAGTAAAAGCTGGCGGGCTA
The DNA here is from genome assembly GCA_933207985.1 of Pelobates cultripes. NCBI lineage: Eukaryota > Metazoa > Chordata > Amphibia > Anura > Pelobatidae > Pelobates > Pelobates cultripes. Next base: position 227,156,709 of record OW240912.1, on the reverse strand, counting down.
AGAGTTCAGTAAAGCCAGCTGTCAGACGCCGGGCAAAGGGGTGACTTTGTGACATTGGCTTCTTACGCTCAAACATGTCCTTGACAGACACCTGACTGTGGGCAGATGAGCAGAAACTGCTCAAGGTGAGAGACGGAGGGGCGGATGGTTGAGAGGGGGCAAGGAGGACAGCAGTGGTTAACGTGTCTGAAGATGCTGGACCAGGAGGAGGATGGCGGCTTTGAGTTTGTGTGCTGCTTGTACTCATGTATTGATCCCATAGGCGTTTGTGATGTGCTATCATGTGCCTTCGCAAAGCAGTTGTACCTAGGTGGGTGTTGGACTTCCCACGACTCAGTTTCTTTTGGCACAGGTTGCAAATGGCATCGCTGTTGTCAGAGGCAGACACACAAAAAATGCCACAATGCTGAGCTCTGCAATGACGGCATTCTGGTGGTGGTAACAGCATGCGTTGATTGGTGTGCTGTCTGGCTGACCCTGGGTGCCGATGCATGCTGTCAGACTGTGCCACTAGCTCCTTGCAACAACCTCCCCCTGCTTCCAACTCGTCATCTCCTCCTCCTCCTCCTCTCTGTCTCCCCATCTGAACTTTCCCCCTGTTCTTCTTCTCTTCTAGCGGGCACCCACGTGACATCCACAGACGCATCGTCATCATCAACCACTTCGCTTGTATCTGACAACTCAGCAAAGGAAGCAGCAGCGGGTACATCATCATCATCATCATCACACCGTACGTCCATGTGTGTAATGCTGCCTGACTGAGACATATCCCTGTTATCTACATCCTCTGGCAATAATGGTTGCGCATCACTCATTTCTTCCAACTGATGTGTAAATAACTCCTCTGACATACCAAGTGAAGCTGCTGTAGTGCTAGTGTTGGTGGTGGCGGCAGGCGGGCGAGTGGTAACTTGAGAGGTGCCCGAAGCTAAGCTGGAGGATGGTGCATCAAGGTTCCGAGCGGAAGCTGTAGAAGATTGGGTGTCCTGTGTTAGCCAGTCAACTATGTCCTCAGAACTTTTTGAGTTCAGGGTACATGGCCTCTGAACACTGGGCATTATTCTAGGGCCAAAGGGAATCACAGCACCACGACCACGACGGCCCCTGCAGGGTGGCCTGCCTCTGCCTGTCATTTTTTTTCGATTAGTGGTACTATGCGTGCAAGCTATTGTGACAACAGATATGAGTGGCACTGTGCAGTGGCAGAAGTTGTCAGAGTAGACGCTGTAGGCCTGACACACACGCTTGCAGACCACTAACTGTTATTCAATCTATTACAGTCAAAATTTTATTTTAATTTTTTTAAATGTACACTACTGTTACACCAGATATGAGTTGCACTGGTGAGACACTGTGCCCTGGCAGGCCCTGAAATGCACACGTGTGAAGGAAACTGACTGCTATTATATTACAGTGGGCAAGTGGGCACAGTATATGCTGTGAGCCTGACACACAGGCTGACAGGCAGGCAACTGCAATTACATTACACAGAAAAAAAAAGCAGACTGATGTTCTTGCCCTAAAAAGGGCTTTTTGGGGTGCTGTCCTTACAGCAGAGATCAGATGAGTCCTTCAGGACTGTAGTGGACACTGAATACAGTAGCCTAGCTATCAATTTCCCTATCAAATCAGCAGCAGCTACACTGTCCCTCCTCTCACTAAGAATGCAGCTTCACAATGAATGTAAAATGGATGCTGTCCAGGAGGTGGGAGGGAGGGTCTACTGCTGATTGGCTGGAAACTGTCTGCTGACTGTGAGGTACAGGATCAAAGTTTACTCAATGATGACGAATAGGGGGCGGACCGAACAGCACATATGTTCGCCATCTGTGGCGAACGCGAACAAGCGATGTTAGCCAGGAACTATTCTCCAGCGAACCGTTCGGGACATCACTAAGACAGGTTTGAGCTAACTGACTGTTGGAATGGCAATTTTAAAGAAAATGCTTCCTAATATTGATTCCTGCAGAGTTTGCATCAATCAGGTTTTTAAATGCAGTTGCAGCTATTCTGTCTGCTCTAGCCTCTGCTTCCCAAATACGACTAAGGAAAGCCTATAGCAGGTAAGGCTGTTGGTTGGTATTGCAATTTTAAATAATTACTTCTACTATTGATTCCTGCAGAGTCTGCATCAAACAGGTTTTTAAATGCAGTTTGCAGATATTCTTTCTGCTCTAGCCTCTGCTTCCTAATTACGGTTAAGGAAGGCCTGGATCATGGGTATTGTCTTATATATCTATATAATCAGTCTCACTTTGGCCAATAAAGATGGAAACCTGTATGAACTAGTCTCCATGGAAAATTATTTCTTCCTCATGTTACTGGACTTGAAGCAAGTTCTAGTACATCTGCAGGCCTATTGATCAAGGTGTAGTTCCACCATGTTCAATTTGTACCCTGCACTGCCATAGATACGGTATGACAGGAATGGTTTACTGCCTAGGTTTGTTTGCCATTTTCTTTTAAGAAAGAGCTTATGGCAATTTCCACTTAAGATTCTCAGCATACAGGTGGATGCTAATCAATCTTCTGATAAATAATTCCCTTTACAAGAAATGTGCAGTTCTGGTGTTTGTCACGGAACAATTCAGGTGTAAACATTTTTGACAAGGGTTTTTGACTCAGAGAATGGTAATTCCCCGAAGAAAAAATCTGTGGTTCTCTCTGTCCTTATCACTTGACATCTCTCTTCTACTTCAGTAGACAAGATACTAGGGAAATAATATTGGTTCCTGTCTTGTAAGAACCTGCTTGGTCTCTTCAGCTTCTTTAGCCATAGCACTGTTTACATGTCCTTCAGGGGCCAGATACAGTTGCTGATAAGATTTTGCAGTAAAATCCTATACTTCGGTCATTCCTTTCTGAACCAGGCAGAAATGAAGAATGCCAGACGGTTCTTACTTTTTGTTCTAGTTCTCAAATCGATCGTTCAGAATTTTACGACTGATGCTTCAGGTCTCAGGTAGGTTCTAATAGGGTTGAAGGGAAATTAGCTGAGATTTGAAAAAAACTTATCCAACTACATAGAACCAATGGCTATCTGGCTAGCTCTCTTTGCCTTTCAGATAAAGACCAGGTATTATCTTGTCCAGATCTGGTCGGATAGTTCTAAATCAGTGGCAATTATGCACAAACAAAAATCTTGTTCCAGGATATGCTTGGGTTAGTTTTTCTTAGGTCTATTCACTTATGCATAGAACTTAATATTCCTCTGTTTAGCTGTAGCATTGAGTAGTCAACATTTAATACAAAGCAGATTGGTTCGTACTCCCTGATCTTCACCCAAACGATAGGAAGAATTTGATTATCCAAATGGAACTGGGACTTCTAGATCAAACAGCATGAAGTGTTTCATTGGACAAGCTTGGACAGACCAGTAAGCTTTGGTTTCCTTTTCTTTCTTGGAAATTCCAGTCTAACCTATAGTTTCCACCTGGTTCCCTAATCCATGGAACAAGTGAAAATGATAGTCTTCCTCCCTTGGTGGCAAGTAGCTGTTTCACCGTTCATCTAAAATTATCCAGAGGAATCTTTGGGGACCTTACCTGTAAATAGGCATCCTGGAATCCTCAAGGGTACCTCTTCTCAACTTTGTAGTAATTTTGTAGTTAGATTCTTTAATTCTTCCCAATCTTCCATTTATCATTATTTTTCTAACTTTTCCCAACAGAGTTCTAGGGTCTTGGAATTCTAATTCCACTGCTTGGGCATTTAGTTCTCATCTACAGTACCTTAAAGGTCTGCATTCGTTTGGGTTTTTTCTTATCTAACAACTATCTCCATTGAAGCTCCTTCGATCAGTTATGTTCAGATCGGGTGCCTGAGGGCTTCTGCTATACATTCTCTCGAATTCCTAACAGCCACAGGTGATCTCTTCACTCATTTTGGTCTGTTGACTTTGGAAGATACAACTTTGGTCGCAGGTTTTTTGCAATGAGAATTGAGTCCCGCCCTAAGGGATTGCTTTTGGAGATCCCAGTTGTAAAGCACTGCCTCTAATCTAATGAAGGGAAAAACTAAATTTTTACTTACTGTAAATTTCTTTTTCCAGAAGATTAGAGGCAGTGCTCACTCCCCAACATTTTTTAATAGTCTGAGTGTTACGGTTATTCGGCTTTTGTAATTTCTGGGGATGTCTTGGGTAGGAAGCAATTTATAAGGTCAAAGGTTAACTGGGGGAGGTTCTTGAAAAGTTTGGAAGATTGCCTTCCTGTTTTTTCCCTCCAGGTGATGAAATCCCAGTTGTAAAGCACTGCCTCTAATCTTCTGTAAAAATAAATTTACGGTAAGTAAAAATTTTTTTATTTTTTTAGTTCTATGTGACATTTTAACTGTGAATGTCATAATACTGTTTGCTTTTACTGCAATAAAATACACATATTTGTATTCAGTGATGCCTCACGTGTAAAACAGTACCCCTTATAGCATGTTACATTTTTCAGTTTTTTCACATTGCAATTCGCCAGATTGGTTATGTTGCCTTTGAGACCGTATGGTATCCCAGGAATGAGAATTACCCCCATGATGGCATACCATTTGCAATAGAAGACAACCCAATGTATTGCAAATAGGATATGTCCCATCTTTTTTTAGAAGCCACTTGGTCACAAACACTAGCCAAAGTTAGTGTTAATATTTGTTTGTGTGTGAAAAATGCAAAAATTAATTTGAACGCCAAATTTGGCCAGTGTTTGTGACTAAGTGGCTACTAAATACTGGACATACCCCATTTGCAATACCATGGCATGCCATCATGAGGGTAATTTTCATTCCTGGGCTACCATAAGGTCTCAAAGGCAACGTAACCAACACCTTAAAACCTGTACATTTGGGGTACTGTTTTACTCTGGAGACTTCGCTGAACACAAATATTTGTGTTCCAAAACAGTAAAATGCATCACAGCAATAATATCATGTGCCGTTTGTGTGTGAAAAATGCAAAAAACGCCACTTTCACTGACTATCATCGTTGTAATAAATTTGACTGTTTTGAAACACTAATATTTGTGTTCAGCGAAGCCTCCCAAGTAAAACAGCACCTCCCATGTACAGGTTTTCTGGTGTCTTGGAAAGTTATAGGGCTACATACAGGGGCGGACTGACCGGTCGGGCACTTCGGACACGGTCCGAGGGCCCGGCCGGGAGGGGGGCCCGCCGCCAGGGCCGCCTTCAGGGGGCCCGGCGGCAGGGCTGGATTGGGGACTTGAGGTGCCACCGGGTGGCCGGCCCGGTGGCACACTGTGAGGGGCCGGCCGTTTGATGCTGGAGCCGCCGGACCGGGTGGCAGCCTCGCCGGTCCGGCGGCTTTCCTCTGACTAACACTGAAGGGGGAGGAGGAGGAGCATCTGTCTATCATGCTCCCTGCGGTTCCCACAATTCCCAGCACAGGATGTGGGAACCGCAAAGGAGCATGATAGACAGATTCTCCTCCTCCTCCTCCTTCATCGTTAGTGAGCGGAATGCCGCCGGACAGGCAAGGCTGCCACCTGGTCCGGCGGCTCCAGCATCAAACGGCCGGCCCCCTCTGACTTGAGTAAGAGGGGGGAAGAGGGGGCAAGAGAGATATGGGGAAGAGGGGGCAAGAAAAACATGGGGGTCAGCTGTACAAGAGAGACATGGGGGGGAAGAGGGGGAAGAGATATGGGGGCAATAGAGATGGTAGGAAGAGGGGCAATAGAGAGACAAAAGAGGGGCAAATAGGAGAGATGGGGAAGAGGGGGGCAAGAAAGAGATGGGAAGAGGGGCAATAGAGAGATGGGGAAGAGAGGGGGGCAAGAGAGATGGGGAAGAGGGGCAATAGGAGAGATGGGGGAAGAGGGGGGAACAGAGAGATGGGGGAGGGGGGGGAAGAGGGGCAATAGGAGAGGAGGGGGAACAGAGAGATGGAGGGGAGAAGAGGGCAAGAGAGATGGGGAGGGGGAAGAGGGAAGCAAATAGGAGATGTGGGGAAGAGGGGCAATAGAGAGATGGGGAAGAGGGCACAGAGAGATGGGAGGAGGAGGAAAGAGGGGGCAATAGAGAGATGGGGAGGTGGAGAAAGAGGGGAACAGAGAGATAGGAGGGAAGAGGGGGCAATAGAGAGATGGGGGAAGAGGGGGCAATAGAGAGATGGGGGGAAGAGGGGGGAACAGAGAGATGGGGAGGGGGGGAAGAGGGGGCAATAGAGAGATGGGGAGGGGGAGAAAGAGACAGAGGGGGAAGAATGAGACACAGGGGGAGAAAGAGGGGGAATATAGAGATGGGGAGGGGGAGAAAGAGACAACGAGGGAAGAATGAGACACGGGGAGAAAGAGGGGGGATAGGGAGGGGGAGAAAGAGACAGAGAGGAAGAGAGATGTGGGGGAGAGAGAGACAGGGAAAGGGGGGAGAAAAACAGTGGAAGAGAGGGAGAAAGAGGCAGAGGGGTAAGAGAGACTGGGAAGGAGGGGGGGAGGAAGAAACATACAGAGGGACGGGGGGAGACAAAAAGGCACACAGAAGGGCTGTAGATATCACTGGTGGATCCAGGGGGCAACAGGGCAATTGCCCCCCCTCCCCTGTCCGCAGGCACCATGCGGGCAGGGGAGGGAGGAAGAGAGGACCTGGGAGCTCACCCTGCAGCTCCTCTGGGTCCTTCTTGCACGAGCACAGAGCGTTGCCGCGATTACCATGGCAACGTTACCGCTCTTGCGAGAGTCAGCTCTAGCCCTGGAGCTACGGTCTAGTGTTCACTCTCAACACTGTGACCCCCAGGGATTCCTGGTGGTCGCAGTGGTGAGAGTGAACTCTAGCCCCATAAACACACTGCCCACACACACACTATACACATTCACACACTGCCCCCATACACACCATACACATTTACACACATTGCCTCACACACACACATACACTGCCCACCCATATACACACAGACCCCCATACACAGCCCCCCATACTAACATTGCCACACACATACACAGCCCACACACCCTACACATTCACACACTACACCCCCACACACACACTGAACCTTTCACACACATTGCACCACTGCTCCTATTCCCTAATACAGCCCCATATCCCAGGTAAGTTGTCAAACTGTTCTTAAATGGTTTGACTACTTACTCTGGAGCAGTAGTGGTTATTGTGCATAGATTATTTCTTTAAATAATTTACAAGTGCCCCAGTAGCCAGCCAGCCAACCCACAGGCTGGCCAGTAGCCAGCAAGTTAGCCAGCCCACAGGCCAGTAGCCAGCCCACAGGCCTACAGCAAGCCACAGGCTTACATCCAGCAAGCCCACAGCCTGCCAGTCGCAGCCAGCAAGCCACAGCCTGCCAGCCGCAGTCAGCAAGCCCACAGCCTGCCGGCAGTAGCCAGCAAGCCCACAGCCTGCCAGCCGCAGCAAGCAAGCCCACAGACTGCCAGCCAGCAACAGTAATTAAGGTAAGAAGAGCCAACTTGGCCTAGGTATCAGCGAGCTATGTTGTGTTGCTATATTGTGAATAGAAACCAGAGTGTTGGAGAGACCACCCTCCAGGCCCCATTAGACTCCATTGTAGTCTCTAATGGGGCCTGGAGGGGATTCTTTCTAACACACTCTCTAAAGGACACTGAGATAGCCCCCGCTAGAAAGACCCCCCTCCATGGCCCATTAGCCCTCAATTGTAGTCTCTGCTGGGGCCTCGAAGGGCTTATTGCCCTTTTGTTCCTTGTGTCTAAAGATTGTGTAGGGTGTGGCTGGAGGCGGTGCATGGAGGCGGGACAAGGGTGGCGCTTGCTGCAGAGTATGGGTGGGGCCTGTAAGGGGGCCCTTGATTTATTTTGCCCGGGGGCCCTGAGGGTTCTCAGTCCGCCCCTGGCTACATATAGTGCTAGCAAATTAAATTCCCTATACTTTCGGCCTTGGTTTTCAGGCAGGTCCCGCAAATTGTAATTAATAAAATTACCTAATTATGTAAAAATATTACATAAATAAAATATTTTTATTTATATATGTTTGTGTGTGTGTATATATATATTATAGTGATATATACTTATGTATATAGATCTATATATTTAGTTCTACGTGTATTTTGATATATATATATATATATATATTGTGATAAAGTGAAGGCAGATAGGCCTTTTAACCCCAGGGGGAGTATGTGTAGTTTGTGTTTTGCACAACACAACGCATTGTTTAGTTATGGGCCCCTGGGGTGGAGCATTTGGAGAGAAGGGTGGGCCAATGCTCCACTCCACAGTTTAGTGGTGTTCTGGGGAGACCTAGATCCAGGCCAGGGTTTTTTGGACTGTCTCCAACCCACTGCTCAGCTGCAGGTAATCAGCTGTTGCAGTGGGAATAAACTCCTCCCGGCTAGGCAGGAAAAGGAGAGGGATTGCTGGCTTCCTCCCAGGAAGCAGGTAGGAGAGAGAGGCTGTTCTCTCCAGATAGTCAAGGTGACTAGGCACTTGGAGTGCAGAAAGGAAGCAGTCAGGGCAAGACTGGCTTGGAGCACTGGGAGTGCAGAAAGGAAAGCAGTCAGGGCAAGGCTGGCTTGGAGCACTGGGAGTGCAGAAAGCAAAGCAGTCAGGGCAAGGCTGGCTTGGAGCACTGGGAGTGCAGAAAGGAATGCAACAGGCTAGCAGCAGAGTGTTGCTAACTAATAAGGTTGGTGCAATATTGTGTTTAGTTTAACCCTGAGAGATAGGGAACTAATGTCAGTTAGTGCTCAGACGAGCTAGGTGTTTGTTTATAGGGTTTTCTGTTACTTTTGTTTTTCATTTACTGCTGTATCCTGTGTGGATTTACAAATAAAGTGCCTGAGTATATGCAATTACAAGGACTGTGCATGTTTTTACCCTAGAGGGCCGTGCTACCTGGTGACAAGGATCACAATATGGTGGAGAATGCGGGCAAAGTAGCACATTGAGGGTCTGTGGGTGTGCCAGTCATTCGGTAGTCTGCTTGAGGACTTTTATTTTGGCAGACCTGCTAATCAAATAAGTAGCACTGTACCTTTAAGACTGTTACCTGCTTGGTGCTATAATGGAGGACCTGCTGAGAGCTGTGGTACAGGCAACGGCTAAACAACAAGGCACAAACAGTTTCCTGGCTGCACAGGTTAAGAACCTGAGGGACGCTCAGCAGGAGCATAGAGCTGCCCTTACTGAGGTTTTGCAGATTGCCCCCTGCAGGGAGCGTGGGGACAAGGGACCCTGTAACCAAGCTACTGACATCCTGCATGAGATGACAGAGGCAGTAGAAGAAGTCTTCAGCAAGCTGAAAAGCATGGAGGCAGCAAAGTGTGCTGTTGAGAAACACGCAGGAGAGAAAGAACAGGAATTAAAAGGCAAGAAGGATGAAATTGAGCCTGAAAGAAGTGATAAAATGGAAGAGGGTGAAAAGCCAGCTGGATCCTCAAAGGAACAAAAAGAAAAAAAGGTAGTAATGAGACCAGCAAATCTAAAGGAAAACCCGGAATTGTCAAGAGGCAGTGATGGTGACAGTGATGACATGCGCCAAAGTAAGAGAGGTCAGAGGAATCAGAAGGGAGAACGAGACAAACTGATTACTGAAGTTGACAAGTTTTTATTTGAAAATCAAAACATTGCAGCTTCACATGAAAGCCTCAAACTTGCTCTGAGTGGTATCACAACAGATAAAGAGGTCTTTGAAAAAGAGTTGGTGGTAAGCAAAAACCACCCAGAAGGTGTAAGTAAAGCTAGTGGATACAGCCAGGGAAAGAAAAATGAAGCAGAAGCCCCTGATGTACACCCAAGTGAACAAGTCAAAGGCATGAAAAGCAGACTGACTTGGGGAGTCAGAGAAGACAACAGCAGAGGAGCTGAGCAAAATGGAGAGAAGCAAGGCACCCCAGTGGAGTATAACAATGCGGTGCACTGTTTAGTAGCTGAGGCTACCCAAGAATGTCGACCAGCTGTTGAACAGTTTGGCGGAGAAAAGCAAGGCCGAGAAGCAGTAGCAAAACAAAGTCAAAATAAGAAAGGCAAAGTAGCCGCTTCTGATCTAAACCAAGAGAGAGCGACGGTTGCAGAATCAAGCTGTGGTAATAAGATGGGCACGTCCGCAGCTAAGCCAGATCAAGGCGAACGTCACAAAGTAGGTGACATTGGCATAGCAGAATTAAATATTTCAAAGACACCTGGTATAGCTACAAAGACTTTGAATGATTGTTCGGGAGCCATAGAACTGGAACTGCTGGCAAAGACTACTGCTACAAGGCCTGGGCACACTGACTACCTGGAACAGCTGCCAGATTCTGGGAACCTAGTCATGGAATTAAAGGCGGGACTCGGACTGCCTGAACGGCTGTTTGATACCGGGGCTGTCATGATCCAGCGAGAGGCCATGACTGCGTCTCTGGACACCCCCAAGGGGACAGGGAGACCGCCAGACAGGCCAGAGGAAAGCATTGTTGACGTTGAGCGGTGGCCACTCAAGGCTGAGCAAGGAGAGGAAACAAGGCAAAGGAAAGATGAGCTACGCAGGGAGTCTGGGCCTCCGGTACAAGAACAGCACTCCATACGAGACCAGACTGAGAAAGAACTCAGATGCTTCAACTGCCACATGCAAGGACATATTGCATATAACTGTCCTGAGAGTGAAGAGCCAATACAATGTGACATAGGAATAAGGGCTCTGTATAGGATTGTACTGACTTGCTTAAAGATGTGTATAGTGACTGGTGGTGGTGTTACAGCACAGCTAAAAGTGGTGATGGTGGTAGGGAAGAGTGCACAAGTACTGATAGATTCAGGGAGTGAGGTTACTTTGATGAAAAGTGTTCTGTTCCTGCCAGAGTATGCAGCTGCCTTCCTTGATGTGGCGTTTCACAAGGTTAATTGCGTAGCACACCCGATGAAGGTCCGGTTAGTTGTGAATAATGTAAAGGATGCCGGTTTGACCGCTAACACTGCTAACTATTTTGGTTATCATATTGGGTGCGGGCTCCTTAAACTACAAGGTAGCAAGGTAGCCGCCATCCACAATAGGCCACTTCCTGTAACTGTGAAGCTAGTCAGGGCTGGTAGAGGCCTAGGTGTTATGAATGTTCACGGTTTGTGTTCTAAGGCCGCTCGACCCGATGGGTCTGAGCTGGGGAGGAGGATATGTGATAAAGTGAAGGCAGATAGGCCTTTTAACCCCAGGGGGAGTATGTGTAGTTTGTGTTTTGCACAACACAACGCATTGTTTAGTTATGGGCCCCTGGGGTGGAGCACTTGGAGAGAAGGGTGGGCCAATGCTCCACTCCACAGTTTAGTGGTGTTCTGGGGAGACCTAGATCCAGGCCAGGGTTTTTTGGACTGTCTCCAACCCACTGCTCAGCTGCAGGTAATCAGCTGTTGCAGTGGGAATAAACTCCTCCCGGCTAGGCAGGAAAAGGAGAGGGATTGCTGGCTTCCTCCCAGGAAGCAGGTAGGAGAGAGAGGCTGTTCTCTCCAGATAGTCAAGGTGACTAGGCACTTGGAGTGCAGAAAGGAAGCAGTCAGGGCAAGACTGGCTTGGAGCACTGGGAGTGCAGAAAGGAAGCTGTCAGGGCAAGGCTGGCTTGGAGCACTGGGAGTGCAGAAAGCAAAGCAGTCAGGGCAAGGCTGGCTTGGAGCACTGGGAGTGCAGAAAGGAATGCAACAGGCTAGGCAGCAGAGTGTTGCTAACTAATAAGGTTGGTGCAATATTGTGTTTAGTTTAACCCTGAGAGATAGGGAACTAATGTCAGTTAGTGCTCAGACGAGCTAGGTGTTTGTTTATAGGGTTTTCTGTTACTTTTGTTTTTCATTTACTGCCGTATCCTGTGTGGATTTACAAATAAAGTGCCTGAGTATATGCAATTACAAGGACTGTGCATGTTTTTACCCTAGAGGGCCGTGCTACCTGGTGACAAGGATCACAATATATATATATATATATATATATATATATATATATATATTCTCTCAAAATACAGTTAGAACGAAATAACACACATATTTTTTTAATGATTTATTATTATATATATATATATATTCAATATTGTATTGATATTAATATTAAAATACACTTACACTGTGTGTATGTAATATATATATGTGTGTGTGTGTGTGTGTGTAAAAAAAATAAAATAAATATATATATATATATATATATATATATATATATATATATATATATATATATATATATATATTGATCTATGTTTTAATGTTTTTAACTTTTTTTTACAGGCAGCAGGGGGAGTACCTGTCATTACAGGCCCTCCCCCTGCTGGCATTGCTATGGACCTCATGATCACATGACCCCGGAGGGCTGGATCAGAAGCAGGGGTTTCACTGCGTAAGTACATAGGACGCCGGGTACATTCTATCCCGCCTGCCGGTGTTTAGAACCAGGTCTACAAGGACGGCATAGAACGCCCGCCATCCTTAAGGGCTTAAGCTAAATGTTTCTTTCATTAAATCAAACACCATAAAAGAATAAAACAAGGGTTGGTACATTCAACACCCAGAGAATTTGAATACATGTTTTCAAGATAGACATCAAGTATGGTTCATGGTTTCCATTAAAAAAAACAAATGCAATCAGATCTTAATGCACAGTGTGTTTTACTTTAGAAGTTATTAATATCTGCTCTGTTAATTTACTTTTAACCAGGCTCTTCCAGGCAATTAACAGAGTACTAGTTAAATTAAACACGCTGTGCAATAAGGGAAGCTAAAAAATTTAGACTTTTTTTAAAGGCAGAGTTTTTATAGGGGCTTTGTGAGTCTCAGTTAGGGTAGATGCGGCTAGACTGGATAAATAAAGTGATTTAGCAAAGTGATTTAAATGTCAGAAAATTGAGCAGTTAGACTGCAGGGACATGACCTATATACAAAAACCACTTTATTAAGCTAAGGTTTTTGTGGTGTTTAGTAAATCCCTTTAAAAAGATATTAGGGTTTTTCTAATTTCTGTCTCTCTATATGACACCCCTGAACAAACCACTTATCAAGTGTCTCTGATATAGCAGAACATATTATAATTGTAAACTTTTAGATAAAAAGACAATTAAACAGAATAGAGCAAATAATCTATAAAACAGGGAATGTGTGAATAGCTAGCCTAACGAAAGAACAGTTTTAAACGGTGTACTTTGATGCAAAAAAATCTTATTTTATTGCTATGTGTTCTCCTCTGATTAATAATCTATTACAATTGTCATAAAGTCAATCTGTCTTCTGGGAAATGTTGTAGCTTTAATACTAAATATCAATGGAGAAATAAATGTTAAAATTATTGCTTCACTATTTTCCTGCGCTATATATATTTAATGTGATTGTCTGTTATCATTTAAATGTCACTACACTATTTTCATCAGCTGAAAGGTAAATCAATATGTAGATGAGAATGTAGTTCAGAAGTTTATATTAACCCAATATTCAAAAAGCTCTGATTGCTTCTGATAATGGATTCATTAAAAAATGCATTTTTATTGGATTTTTATGGCTGTTATTATAGCTTCGTTAGAAAGTTAAGAAAAAGGAGTAAAAAACACAGCAAATTAAAGGAAAATCAGAAGAATGATTGTGGTAATATAAATTTTTACATAACGGAAATACTAAATGGGAAGAAAATAATATATAATATTGGAAATGTCATGTTGAAAGACTAAATATTTTGGAAATAGAGTGCATTGCAATTTAACTAGAAGAGGAAGAAAGACTGCATTCGAAAAAATCTGGTAAATGATGACGAGAGAGACACTGTTTTAACAAATATGTTTTTATTCTATCAATACAATTGAAACCTTCAACCAGATAGTATTATTGCAGTCATTATGGCACAGACAAGCTGTTAACTAATTTTGTGCTTTGTTTGGGAGATGATGGGTGTAAATATATAGATGAATTGTGTATAGTTGGTGTAGTCTGTGTGTGTGAATGCTGATGTGTATTTAAGTATTGCAGCAGTGTATGATTCTGCATACATAGTCCTCTTTTCTGAAATCCACATTATCTACTACCATATGTTTTTACCATCACCCACTCTTCTCAAACTCAACACTAGCCTCTACCGCAGCATTGCCACCCTACTTCTTCTTCCCCCCACTACCCAATTGTGTCTCACTCCCAGTTGTTATGCTGCCCTATCCCCCAAAATATGTGTTCTTGCACTAACAGTCCCTTCATATTCCCTTTGTCCATTATGTTTTTCATTCCCAGGGTGCCTCTTAATATCCACCAATGTGCCCAGTACTTCTTTTCATGCCAGTTATGTGTTGTAGCAGAGCTCCCTGTACCCCGGCTGGGTACCTCCACCAAGCATCACTTCCTAGCTGGAACTGGGGAAAACCTCAGCACTTCTGCCACAGTTGCCGTGGCTTGACTGGGGTCCTCCTGGAGACTCTCCATCCTGGAACAGTATAGGGGACTAGCTCTATTCCCTCCCAGGGATTGGACGACACACAGTCCTAGGAGCTACAGGCCATACAAGGACTTTCACTGCTGAATCCTTGATGAGCTGGAACCAAATGCTGAGTAGTGAATAGCCCTTTCCCCTCCCAGGAACTACACAACACATAGTTCTGGGAGTACAACTGATTTTAGTGAGGCAAACTCTGCCTTTTATACTCAGACCACAGCAGGGGGTCTCCAAACAATACAATGCAAGCCCTTACCAGGAGTCTCTGGGCCTAGGAGATAGAGTTAAAGACCGGTAAGCTAATTATCTCCCAGGAACAGAGAGCCCAACATAAAAACATAAGTTACCCCAAAACATAATAAAAATATACCATAACCCTACATGTCCAAATCCTCAAATAGTCCTGATCTGAGCGCCCAAGTTGTCCAAATAGCAGTCAAATACATGCAGTGTAGTGGAAACACCACTGTGTCAAAGTTCTGACCGACATTTTGGTACTATGCCCAAAATAGTTCCAGGGCGTTTAGAGCTCTTGCCGGTCAACATTTGTGAGCTCCTGTGGCCGGGGTGTTCCCTTTAGTCTCAGGCACCTTCCCTCCAAAAAGCATTCTCTTTGCAGGTCGCAAAATGGTTCAAAACTCTGGATCAAGTTGTCTGGGAACCGCAAGGCCAACTCATGCTAAAAAAACAGTTCAATTATATTAGTGCATAAGTACTGCTGAAGTGACCGAGAACCATGAAATCCTCATGACGAAATTAGTTCCATAGTGGTCATGGCTAAGTACCATTGAGGACCATTCATGGGTTTGTTTATGTAAATGGCTGCCAGGGAGCTAGAGGTTGGTTCCATTCGAATGAAGGGAAAATGCTGAACAAGGGGCACAGAGGGAAAGCTGCTAATGGCAGCTGGGTAGGGTAACTCCTGAACAGGATCTCAGACCTGGGCCATGGTCGGTGGGCAGAAAGTAAGCTTTCACACTCCTCCAGGAGTTCATGGCAAATGTTCGTGGGAAGGAGCAATTGTCACATGTCTCCCCAATCTCCCATATCCCAATGCGCCTTTTAAATCTCACCATGCCACTCATGCATCTCCTCAATCTGCCCCATGCCCATCATGTGACCCTCCAACCCCCCATGTAGATACATATTTACTATCTTCCTCTATTCATGTGTCTCTCCAAGCCTCCAATGACTCTCATGTGTCTTAAAATGTTAATTCTTAGCTGGAGCCAATCCCAATTTTGTTAAGCTCAGCAAGCCAATGAATTAGCTGATCAATGGATATATACAAGTTTGATTATTGATCAAAGGTATTATAAATGGCATCAACTTTAAATTCCACACCTCCAAAAATGTTAGCCAAAATAGAGATATAGATCACAAAAGAGATATATGTTCAGGAACTAGTGGGAGAGTTAATGTGATTTTGATGGATTGTGGTATTCGGATGGATAGAAGAGACGTACCTAACAAGGGAGACATCACATAAAGTAAAATAAACAAATATATTTTATTTTCATTAAATAAATAGTAAATATATAGTCAAGATATTGTGTTGAATAGGTCTCTCTAATTGTTATTTACTTCAAAGAGTCCATTGAGAGCATCCAAGCAGGATCTTCTATTGTTTATGGAGGGATGTCTGGCGTACTACTACAACATTTTTCTGCTGTTAGCCACTTAGCTATTGTGATGCCGGAACATTCAAGAAGAGATTAATGCACCTGCTATAGGGCACTTATTGGCTCACAGTATCGGGGACAGAGTTATCCACATTCTCAGACTCCATAGCTAGGCACAGTATTAGATGGGAAGGAAATCCTTTTCTGCTTCATTGTCTCATTACCACCTGGAGATAGACTGCCTGAAAAATTACCAGTGGACATAAATAACATAAGGCATGGCTAAAAATAGCTGCTGTGTAAAATATTGTACAAGATATCAGATATACAACCAGAAAATATATGAGCAAAAAAAGAATATGAATATGGAAAGATGAATGGATAAGGATATTTAGAGATGATAGATAGAAACACTGTTATTGTGAATTGGATAAAATAAAAACTATCATAAGGTAACATAAAAAAAAAATTACTGTAGCAATATCAAATAAGTCTAAAATCCATAAGATATATACAGAATGGAAACAATGTGTACATAATATGACGAAAGCAACAGTAACAGTTTGTGTACGTGAAGCAGTCATGCCAGTTCCAGAGATAGCACTGTTGGTTATCAGCAAAATACAAAGATTCCTCAATGAATACGTATTCTGTGCTCATACCTCGAGTGTGAGCCAAGTCCATATAAATGAAACCTTGGCAATAAATAATCCAGATTGGAGTTTGTATCAGCTCCTTAACTGCTGGAGATCCGCAATATATAAAGTGACCTCTGCTGCTTCAGTGATATTTCCAGCTGGAAGGGAGAAGTCCTCACTGCACTGTCCCACCGATTGGCACACTCTGTCAGAGTGGAACTGAATGCCAAGGCTGATAAGGATCAAAAAGTAGTTTGAGTTCTCTAATGGTTGCTTGTTCATGTACAAACTCCTACGCGTTTCATGAAAGAGTCTTAACTTCCTCAGGGAGCACAAACAATCACCGATCATTTCAGTCCGGTTTAAAAACTTTATATATTGCGGATCTCCAGCAGTTCAGGAACTGTTATATACTTTAATCTGGATCATTTCTTGTCAAGGTTTTATTTACATGGACTTGGCTCACACTCCCGGTATGAGCCAAAAAGTCTTAGTGGTCCTAAACTACTGCAAATAATTCCTTGTCACATAAAAACGAATAGGGAGCTGCCTCAAATGCCTATACATGAGCCTCCACTGCAGGCAGTGCTCCCTCCTTGTGGTAAATATGAAACCACTCAAAATCGGGTGGCTGCTTCAAGCAAAGAAAGCTGAAATAAGCATGTAGAGCATATAAGTATATTTTGCTCCATGGTCATTGTAGAATAAACACTGACTGCATGTATGAGATAGGAGGAGGGAATATCTTAAGCTGCTGTTCTCTGTGACTGTATCATTTGATGCCAAGCCACTGAATGACAATCAAGGGCAATTTAGATAATGAACAACTTCCCTCTGAACCGTATATACACTAATTGGGACTTGTTTTAAATATCATTTACTTTCTGCTTGTATATTTGATATATTTATTCAATCTGTGACATAATAGTTATATTTTGTGCTGGCACATTATACGTTTCTTTTCATAATATTGTTTGAAATTGTAAATATATCCTTCTGATGTAAATGTAGTGTTTTGTTTTTTTTTGTAGCAAATTTGTGTTAATAGTGATTTCTGCTCTTTTAACTTCTTGTTGTGCAGACTATTTTTATTTTATACACTGTTCTGTATCAGCTTTAAATCATCTCTAAATTGTGCAGTGTATCATGCATCCAGCCTTGATCTCACCTTTGTACTTCACCAACCACCATTGATATAAAACTCCATTCAGAGACGCAAGGCATGGTTAGGATAATGCAAATATTCAGCATCCAGTCTCACTGGGTTAGAATATCAAAGACGGCTAACTGAGCATATCAAAGAGAGATGGTCAAAATGTAAATTCATAGCAGTTGTGGAACTACAATTCTCATGCTTTGCTACTGTTAAAGCTTGTAAAGTATCATGGGAGCTGTAGTTCCGCTATTCCCGGAGATATAGATTGACCATCTAAATCATGATGTTGCCTGGATATTGCTAACAGCTTTAATTAATTATTACATACCTAACATGGGTAATTATTGCTTTTTCAACGACCTATATCTTTAAAAAATCCTTTATTTTTGGAAACTACCTTTTTTAACCAGGACCTAATTGTTCACCTGTTGTGTTCTCATTCTAATTTTGCACAGCACTTCTTGTTTTGTAACTGCTGCAAGTATTGTGGTACTCAAAGAGATAATCTTACGATAACAAGGATGCCCATGATATTAAAACTTTAGTTTGCAGTATTAATATATTTGATCTGCTTGACATTGGAGTTTCGGTGTTTATGCATTTCAATTAATCGAGCTATCTAGTTATGTTAGGGGTTGCAGTATATCACAGAGTGACATGCTGTTCCCCTCTCTTTAATTATTAGATGATTAAAATTAGTTGCCTTTGTGCTTCTTTCTTATTCTGCCACTCCTGCAAGCCCTGCCTTTGAAATAGAGCATTGTCTCTTTTAATTACCTCTTCATTAATAGGAGTGTAAATAAGACAGAGAAGAGTATAGAGAGGGTAGAGAGGTGAAGAGAGAGAGATAGAGGAAAATGCTGTCAGACAAGGAATATTAATCCTTTTAATTGAATGCCTGGATGCCTGCCTTGTGTTACTTACACTTTTCCAAGAAGACAATGGAATGATATTTAGATTTACTTCTAGCAAAGATTTTTTTTTTAACTTCATAACAAATTAAACAGTAGCAGAGCTCCGTGATCATAAAGGGTAGTTAATAAAATTCTTATTGATTTATTACAGGTGTATAAATTGTGCTTGTCAATCGACTACCAAATATATATATACTGCGTAATTTTCTTAGCATTAAGGTAGGTTTTTAAAGTATAGCATGTACATATATAATATTCTGATATGGATCATAGACAAAGACAAACATTTTTAATTTTTACCTTATATTTCTAAAACAAAACATTTACAGAATAATGTTGGCTCATGTTGTGATACTTAGAAGCTTGAAACAAAAGGTAAAAAAAGATCTTGAGTCAGATGGGGCATGATGTAAATTCAAAATGGTGCTTGGGTCGGGGTGTTAGTGTCCATTTTTGTATTATTAATAATTACAGGTGTATAGATTGTGCTTGTCAATTGACTGCCAGCTTCATAGCAAATTAAACAGTATCATATTAATCTACTGAACATAAAAGGTAGTTAATAAAATTGTGGTTGAGTCAGAGTGGGCATGATGTAAATTCAAAATGGTGTTACGGCTGGGGTCCATTTCTTTCCTTATTTGATTTATTACAGGTGTATAAATTGTGCTTGTCAATTAACCATCAACTGTACAAATTGTGTAGCTGTATTAGAATTAAGGTAGGTTGTTAAAGTACATATATAATATTCTGATATGGATCATAGACTGACAAGGACAAATAAACATTTTTCATTTTTACCTTGAACTCCTAAAACAAAACATTTGCAGAATGATGTTGGCTCATGTTGTGATACTCAGAAGCGTGGATCAAAAGGTAAAATAAGATCTTAATCCAGCCATCTCTTAGTATTTGTTCAATACAAATAGCTTAGATAGTGAACAAAGAAGGCTGACATGAGCATGTACTGCAAATCAGTTTGTTTTTCTCCACATCCAGTGTGGAATGAACTGACTGCAGGTATGAGATAGGAGAAAGAAATACCTATTCTTCTTTCTGTCTTTGAAATCCATTTGCCAGATCTATACACACAGGAATACGTTTATTTAGCAGACCGTGTATAAGCTCTCATGAGCATAACTAACATCTTTTATTTCATGCAACATCCACTACCTGTTTATCTTTTCTAATTCTATTCTTTATCACAACATAAGTTACCATTTTTTAAAACTACATAAGACAGTTTTAAGCGAAGATGAGGGTATCTCATCCAAACTATGAATGCACACATACAAAGCACTCCATTGTCGGTGGGCCTTTAGAATGTTATCAGTTTCTGAAAACATCTTGAGAACATCATGGATCATATCTGACACATTACAGTGTGTGTGTGTGTGTGTGTGTGTGTGTATATACTCTTTGTTTACTTGTTGTGTGTTCACCATTTTTCATATAATCACTATCCAGGGTATTACTTGGGTGTGATTTATGTGATGCACATATTTTATGGACTAGAAGATTAGAAGATGTTGATACCAGAATAATAGACCTAATGTCTGCCTACATCTAAGCTACCCTAACTTTCACATGGTGAATGCTTGTGACTTTTGCGTCTCCCCCATCAGGCTATACTACTGATAGTCTAGTGGACAGGAAACAGTTGGGTGGAATGTAAGTGTGTTAAAAATAAGCTGCAGGCTTATTTATAGCTCTGGCATAAATATAATTGTTGTAAATTCACAGACAAGATTAAAGGACCACTCTAGGCACCCAGACCACTTCAGCTTAATGAAGTGGTCCGGGTGACAGGTCCTTCTAGGGTTAACCCATTTTTTTATAAACATTGCAGTTTCAGAGAAACTGCTATGTTTATCAATGGGTTAAGCCTTCCTCCAAATCCTCTAGTGGCTGTCTCATTGACAGCTGCTAGAGGCGCTTGCGTGCTTCTCACTGTGAAAATCACAGTGAGAGCACGCAAGCGTCCATAGGAAAGCATTATGAATGCTTTCCTATGCGACCGGCTGAATGCGCGCGCATTCAGCCGACGGGGCGGATGGGAGGAGGAGAGGAGGCAGAGAGCTCCCCGCCCAGAGCTGGAAAAAGGTACGTTTTTACCCCTTTCCCCCTTCCAGAGCCGGGTGGGAGGGGGACTCTGAGGGTGGGGGCACCCTCAGGGCACTATAGTGCCAGGAAAACGAGTGTTTTCCTGGCACTATAGTGGTCTTTTATGTATAGGGCAAAGTATGGGCTTTCTTATTCAAGAGCAAGGGTGCTATGTGGAAAAGCTCCATTTATTTACGAGAAATTCATTACCCAAATAAGATTACAGCTCAAAATACTTTGAACAATAGCCTGTATGGTTCTTTTTTTTATTTTTGTAATTTAAGGTGATTTGCATGAAAGTAGCATGTGTCGCATTGACAAGGGATACAATTTAATATAGGTATTTGTCTACATAAATTAATAACATCTTGTCAGGATTACATCTTGTCAAGATTACAGTATGATTCAGCACGTAGAATTTTGTAACACAGAGGACTAATAGGTAACGTATACCGGACCTTAGAATGGCCGGACTAACGTACCAAAGAATAGTCAGAAATAGCCGAGGTCAAGGGATACAGAAACAGACACAATGATAAGAAAAAGCCAGGGGTGAGGGATGCCAGAAATCAGGCAAGTAAATATCAATGCCAAAGTCAAATAACCAGAATCAATAACGCGCTCTAAGACAACCACAAGGGAAACCATGACAGGGCACTGAGCAAGAGGAGAACTGGGCCTAAATACCCCGTCTGTGGATCTGATTAGTTGTAACTGGCCTTTGATCCCAAAGGCAGTTACCAGGTTCCTAGTTGCATGATTGCTGCTCAGCACAAACCCTCCTGTGGATTGATTGCTGATCGGCACAACTTTTCTTGTCAGGACAGTAATGTTGCTTGGCATACAGAACAAATTAAATAAACATATACACTGTCTTAATCTTACAGAAACCCAATTCAAACTCTCAAGCAGATGGTACCTAACACCAAAATTTATAAAAAGAAAATCTTTCCAGAATCTTCAGAGAGAAGTGTCACGTATTCATTGGCACATAAAAATGTGATTAATGGCATTTACTGTTCTGACAGGAAAAGTTGTGCCGAGCAACATTACTGTCCTGACAGGAAAAGTTGTGCTGATCAGCAATCAATCCACAGGACGGTTTGTGCTGAGCAGCAATCATGCAAAAAGGAGCCTGGTAACTGCCTTTGGGGTCAAAGGCCGGTTACACCTAATCAGATCCACAGGCGGGGTATTTAAGCCCAGTTCTCCTCTTCTTCTATTTGTACTTGTAGTTCTTTTTCCTATTTATGTCTCCATTTGTATATAACTTTAGCGCTTTTTGCCATTAGATTTTTATAGTTCTTTAATTCAAATAGATGTTTGAGGGTTATAATTTTCTCCCCCTCGTGTTGGAAAAGGTGTTTTACTAAAAAGCTCTTAATTCGCAGAAAGTTGAAGATATCCTTAGAGGGAATATTGAATTCCTCCTTAATTTGATTGAAGGTTTTAATTTTATATTCCACCAGTATATTTTTGAATTCCCTTATCCCTCCAGATAGCCAGGTGTCTATTTTTGTTATCTAGCATATCAGTAATGTTAGAGAAAGGGAGTTCATCTATTATTCTGTTTCTTAGGCCTATATTGTTTGAGAATTTGTACCACCAGTTCGTTAATTCTTTGAAGATCTGAGATTTAGTTCGTGCCTCTTGGATGGATTTTTTGTTCCCGTCTAGGACCCAAAATAGTGATATTAAATTTCCTACCTTGGTTTTGGCTTTTTCCATATTATACCATGTTTCTTGTATTGCTACAATGTTTGTTTAAGCATTATGTGGTAAAGTCTAGTAGCTTGGTAACATTGTAAAATTTCCGGACATCCCATACCGCCATCCTGCCTTAATCTAGTCAAAACTTTCATTTTAACTCTTGATTTCTTGCTGCCCGATACAAATTTAGAAAATGATGAGTGTAGCAGGAATAACCAGTTTTCTGGGAAGTTCAATGGGATCATTCTCTATAGGTACAGCCATTTTGGTAAAATATATGCTTTTAGGATATTGATCCTACCTGACCAGGAAAATCCCATACCTTTCCAATCCTTGAGATTTTTGTTAGTTTGGATTATTAAAGGTAAACAAATTGCTTCTACCAAATCTTTTAGTTCTGAGGTTAGTGTTATACCTAAGTATTTTAGCTTGTCCTTGTTTTCTGAAAGCCCCAGGTTTTGTTCAAGAAATTTAATTAGTCTGGTGTTAAGGTTTTTGACTATAAATATAGATTTTTCTATATTCATTTTATATCCTGACACAGTATTTGTTTATCTCCTTTAAGAGCTCTGGACTGAAGTTTTAGGTTCTTCCAATGTTAATAGGATATCGTCTGCATAAATATTTATTTTGCTTTGTCCTAAGGAGTTTGTAAATCCTTTAATTATTTTGTTTTGTCTTTTTAGAATCGCAAAAGGCTCCAACACCATTATATACAAGAGAGGGGAAAGAGGACACCCTTGTCTAGTCCCGTTTTTGATATTAAAGTTTTGTGATGTGAATACTGAGCCTGTTACTTTAGCTGATGGAGAGCAGTAGAGAGCGGACATCGCTTGTAATATTGGTCCAGCGAATCCAAATTGTTTTAAGGTGGCAAACATAAAGTCCCATCCAACTCTGTCAAAAGCCTTCTCTGCGTCTATTGACAGTAGCACTGATGGGGTTCCATTGTTCTCTATTTCCTCCAATATGTTTATTATTTTTCTAACAGTGTGCTTATTGGAGACCTCCCTGGTATAAATCCTGCTTGATCATTATTGGTTAGTTGAGGTATTGTTTTTATTCGATCAGCAAGAATAGAGGATAATATTTTGATATCTGTGTTGATTAGTGATATGGGTCTATAGATGCCAATAAGTTCTGTATTTTTGTCTGCTTTTGGAATAGGAACAATGTTTGCTCTCATCAGCTCTCCAGGACAGTTCCCTGTTTTCATTATATAGTTAAAAATATTAGTGAGTTCCCCTTTTAATTGGTCTTTTGTTATTTTATAAAATTTGTTTATGAAGCCACCTGGGCCTGTGACTGTTTTTATTTTAAGCTCCATTTCTGTTATGGGCTCATTTATCTGCTTTAGTTGGTCAGGTGGGATTTTTGGTATGGGTAACTTTTTTTTAAAGAATTCCTCAATCTCTTTCTCATTGCCAAATTTTTCTTTTGGTAGGTTATATAAATTTTGATAAAAACTTTGAAATGCTTTGCCTATTTTTTCTGGGGGCATTAAGTAGGTTTCTTTATCTTTTATTTTAGTGATTACGCTTTTTTGTTTCTCTTTTTTAACTTATTGGATATTAGTGTTTCTGGCTTGTTACCCTTTAAGTACCATCTGGATTTTAGTGCTTCTAACTTCATGGTTGCTTTATTCATTAACTGGATATTTATCTGTTTTTCTATTTCCTCAATCTTCCTTGCTATTTGTGTGGAGGGAGTATTTTTGTTTTGCCTCTTTTTTTTTTTTAAGTAGCCACCATTTTTATCAAATGTACCTTTGTTTTTATTTTCTACAAAGAAAATATGTTATATTCTTAATTTCTTCAACATTGCTTTTTTTTGTGTAGTAAAAAGTCTTTTCAGAATATGTCGAAGTTATCTTTATACTCCAGCATTATTGGGCTATGGTCTGACCATGCTATATCCTTTATCTCTACTCTTTTAACAAGGTACAGCATGTACACGTTGCCCAAGATAAGATCGATTCTTGAGTATGAGTTGAATGTTCTAGAGTAGCATGTATAGTCCAAGTCTGAAGGGTGGAATGTTCTCCATATGTCTCTTAAATTATGATTGTGTTGTAAGCTTTGCAATCTATTTTCTGTTGTTTTCTTACTTATCCTGTCATTCTGGCTCTTTCTGTTTTTGAGAGGATCCACTGCGCAATTAAAGTCACCCATAATTAATACCAACCCTTGTTTAATCTGCTCTATTTTCTTAAGCATAGTTGTAATAAATTGTATCGTGGATTTATTTGGTGCGTAGATATTAACTAGTGTGAATAACATATTTATTTCACATATTAGAATGATATATCGTCCTTCTGAATCTAAGTCTTGGTATTTTATAGTTAGTGAGAATTTTTTTTTTTTTACAGCCGCACTTATAATTGTAAGGTATCTTGATGAGTTAATCATATTTTGGTTAGTTCTTGTCCAGTGGGTTTCTTGCAAAGCACAGATTCTGTTTTTTTATCAGGAAGTCCAGAATTATAGATCTTTTGCATGGTGTGTTAATCCCCCGGGCATTTATTGATATCAACTTAAATAGTATTTTACTATCTGTTTTCAAGGCTTTCTCCCTCCTAGAATTTCCAAAGCATTGTAAAAAATTTATATAAACTTTCTTCTTAGTTGTCACGAGCGTGGGCTATAGGCCCAGCCGAGACAGTGGGGAGAGTGGGGAAGTGACAGGGTTAATGACACCAGACCCCTGGTTACCTGTTGCTAGTCCCAGCAACCACTCAATTGACCCATGCAATCCTTTCTACACTAACCCCCTACTACACACTTTACTGCCACCACCAAGACTTTAAACCCGGGCGTCTTAGGTTACCCCACACACAGGAGAATTATAGTATCACAGTTCTACTTTTACTGATCAAACACATATAATTAACCCTTTTTGGTAACGTGTTTACCTGAGCTTTCCTCTGGAGAGTGAAGCTCAAAGAGAATAGAAACACAAGCTGATTAAGTAAACATTTAATCTGACAAAGATTCACAGTGCTGAGTACAAAATACAGAAATAAATGACATACAGCTAACAAATTGCAAAACAGTACATAAAATAAAATAGGAGAAAACACAAGAAACCCCATATAGAATTCTTGTGGGAGTCTTCGATGGTATAGGTCTCCTAGAAGTTGCTGACCAAAGAAAAAAAAATGAATAACTCCCTAGATAGTCCAGCACCCTCATTATATATCTAAACTAGTTGTTTCTCAGTGGGCAGACCCCAGAGGGGGGAAGGATCAGAGGGGGTTGGTCTGGCAGTTTATTACCCACTCTATGCAATCACTTGTGTCCAGCTCTGGTGATGGCTATCTAGGTGTTTTATGGTCTAGGCCTGGTGCAAGATCAAAGACCACAATAAAGGTCATCCCAAGGTTTACAAAAAAACAACTCTTAACATATATCAACACACATCAAACACCAACTCATGCTATTGGCATGACATTAGTGATTACATAAAGATAAGACGGGTTTATCCCACATAATGGTGTCACCTAAGACATATAAGATGTATGGCAAAAAAAAACCCGACATACAGTATCTCTGGTAGTGCATAGCATTACTGAGATGTAGGTCCCACATATGTTCTGGGAAAAACGTACTGAGGGTAAAGATCCAGGGAGAGTCTACCTAGAAGTGCTGCTTCTATAAGAATAAAAATAAATAAAATATATATATATATAGTAAGTTAGTGTCCGGACTAAGAATGTGTGATAGTGGAAGATTACCCAAATATACCTTAGTGTTCCTATTAAGGGCATGGGATGGGGATAGGGGGAATCCTTATGGGTCAACCCCCATCGTGCACTCAGATTTTTATAGCATTTATTTTCTAAATTGTTTTAACTAATTATTTTTGTGTCTTTCTTGTACAAAACCTGTGTTATTCCTTATTTTGTCACTCTTTCCCTTACCCCTTTCTTGCTTGTCCTCCCTGTGTATATGTGAACCCTTCTTTATAATTATATTTCCATTTATTCTGTGTGATCTTTAGTGTACATTATATTGTTTCACTCTGATTGGTGTAGGTTTTTACATATATTTTGTGCATTTCTTAGCTTATTATGTGATTGTTTGATTTATTTTCTAGGCTATTCTACATATCTCTATATTTTTTTCCCCTTCCTCCTTTTTCTTCCTCCTGTGGGGATATTTATGGGATAATAATAGTAACAGTGAGAATTGCCCACTAATTCAATTCTCAGATCCCAAAGAACGTTTATCGTGTTAAGTGGAATGTATTTCATATAATTGAAATCACAATGTATAAAAATAGATTTTTATTTATGATAACCAATAATTAATAATAATATTATGTAACATGCATGACAATAATCAATGAATATTCAGTATAAAATGGTATGCAATACAAAGAAATGGGTATTACGTTTCAATGGCTAAAAAGCATTTTCTGTCAAGACTTTATTTATGACTATCTTTCACAGACTTAAATGAAACTTTTCACAGCAAAGAACAGAATTCCTCAGAGTGCAGCGTAAGGTCGTAAAGTTTAACAGACAGTTAGAACAACCCTTTCAATGCTGGCTAGATCTCCTAGGTAGTTAAGATCTATTCTTATGTAATTTTTAAATAAAATAACATTTAAACCATTTCCTGAAAACAATCCAATAAGAGAATCTACATATTATATAAGCAGATTTTTAATTTGTCTAAAAGATATCTATCTTAATTTAGAGCAAATCAATACACCTGGATAAAAACAGCGGTATGCTAACACGTGATAATATCACATCAATATATAATTATTCTTAATTCCACCTGCAGAATGGAATGTTTATAACTATATATTCTTAGTTAACTAAGATTTCTTAATATGGAAATCTGACCGTGCTTTATCCAGTCATATATAATGCTATTAATACATTTTAATTAATTTAATTAAATGAAACCAGTATAGTTACCAGTTGAGTAGATATTTCATCCGATTGGTAGTCTCAGGAATTTATTTGGATGTGTCTCTGCATGGAGGTTGGAGTCCCCAAACTTCCAATTCCTCTCTTTTCTCTCCTTTGCATATCTTGCATCTGCCTCCTTCGTCTTGTTGTATCTCTATCTTCCCTTTGTCTTAACTTTTAAAGGGCCAGACTCTCTGTACGTCATCAGTTGATAACCCAATAGAAGCACTAGAGGTGTGGTTATCTCCCAGATCGCAAATTAGTTATTTGGTCTGTAGAGGGCAGTCTTGTCCCACTAAACATACCTATCCAGGAAAGAGTTAACTTTTCCTGGTGGCTATTTTGACGTCATTTTGCGTTATCTTTATAGCGCCATAATTTAAAATTTAAAAGGGTTTCTTAAATTTTGTCCAGACTTAGCGTCTGCAATTCCTGCCATAATTTCTGATATGACAGATCATGAACTAAGTTTACCCTTTTCCATACAATGGTACCTTATATATATAGACAGTTAAATATTAAATTATTTAATCTTCTCTGTCACAATTGTCTGGGTTTAGATTTGATTATATTCCATTAGCATTTTAGACAGTCTATCCAACCCCCTTCCTTATCACTTGTTTGTATATACTATGCATTCCTCAGATCTGGGAAAGTGGTTAGCTTACAGATAGAAATATAGTGTCTTTTTGTTAACTTGAAATAACAAAATGGAGTCTGGTCTGTTCAGAGTGACTCAGAATATACACTTTTAGTTTATATCATAGCACAAAATGTCTGCCGATATAAATACTCTGACACTCCCCCTTAACTTATTTGTGCTTTTTGTATCTCCCTGGAAACCCTTTGTGCTAAAGAAGGGAAAGCAAATAAACATAAAAAAACTGAAGGAGAAAAAACAAAAAAAAGCAGAAAACCCCAACAATAAATAATATATATTTCTCTTATATCCTATCTATTCTTTTTCTCCATTCCCTTTGTTTAGGAGTTTTGGTATTACTGTGGCACACTTTATTATTATTATATATTTTTTTTTGTATCTGGGAACTCCCCCTAATCATGTTTAATCATGTTGACTAGTGATTAAAATTATTTTTTGCTTAACCAGCTTCTTAGGTCTTCTGCATAATTAAATGTGGTGGTCTTCCCTTCGTGGGTTATGATAATTCTCATTGGGAATCCCCAGCGGTAATTGATATTTTTCTGTCTCAGAATTAGTGTGTCTTCGGAGAAGGTCTTTTTTTTTTGTCTGGTCTGCCATGACCGATCCTGGAATATTTTCAGTGTTTATTATGGCTTTCAGGATTTGCAATGTGATTTTGGAGGAGGCGCAGCATAACAATACATCTCTTGGAAGATGTTCTGGGACACCCTTAGGTTTACTCGTTCTATGGCATCTTTCCATTATCTGGGGTCCCATTCCACCTTCAGGTGCTTAAAGAATTCCTCAATGTATGCTTTCAGATCTTTTGGGTTTATTTGTGCTGGTACTCCTTTAATTCTTAAATTATTCTGTCTGGACTGATCCTCTAGGTTTGTCAGTTTGTTCTCCATGCCAACCATTTTTTTTTTGTCCAGCCCCAGGTGTTCTTCTCTATGGACTTTTATTTTTATTTTTTTTTCTCTATGCCCAAAAAAGGTTGATTAAAAATCGACAGGTCTTTCTTTATATCTAGAGTGTTATCTTGGATTTCTTCTCTCAAGTTTGCAAATTGTGTGTCTAAGTGTCTGAGTAGATTTTCATATTCATTTCTTCCTTTTCTTAATTCTCGACTTTCGTCCGCTTGTCCTTTATTTATGCCTTCCTCTGGGGGTATATTAGAGAGAAGCAAGCTTGGCTTATTACTTAATAGGTTTGGTGAAAAGAAGGAAAGGCGTTTCTCTGTAAATGACAGAGGCTGCTAGGCAACTCCACTTGGCTCCTTGCAGCCTTTTTGCTTATCTGAACATTGTTGTAGACAAACCACTCTCAAATAGTTTTTATTTCATTCTCTTCTCTTTTTTTTTTTTTTTTCCTTCCCAAAACCTCAAAAATATATATGGCTTGCTTGCTATATGATTGTAGACTATCTGACAAGCAAAGTTTATGTTAAATACAATAAAATAAAATTAGCTTTGTTTTCTTTTTGTTTTTTTTTGTAACCCTCTAGCTATTGGTCTCTAAACAGGCTTCTGTTCTCCCTAAGCCAATTAACAGTTACATTTACAGACTCCTTTTATGTATGTAAAGTTAGCATATAAAATAGGGACTTGTTTCAGATGTACTCCAGGACTCTACTCCCCCAGCTTTCCACACCATAGGAAGCCGGCTTCTCTCCCTCCGGGGTTAATTTTGCTGCTTTACTGCCTCCCAGCGTTCCGTCGGTTCTTCCACCTCTGCTCGAAACTTCATAGGATATCCCCATCCATTTTCCAACACTCTCAGGTCGCTCTCGCTCCCTCTTCATGCTCCATTGATCTCCCCTCCGTCACACTCCACGAGGACGCAGCTAGGTCTGCCGCGTCATCTCACTCCGCCTCCTTGTTCATACTTTTCAGATTTTAACAAGGTAAGAATAACGATTTCAAAAGGTTGAGCAGTTGGAAATGGTCAAACATCCCTATAAACTCAATCTATTGGAAATGTATGCAGTATAAGAACAGAAAGCTTCACCCTTCAACTGCCATTTCTAAACACATCAAATGAATAAGAGCAGACATGATTCACACTGTCCATGGTGCTGAAAGTAGAAGCAGTTAAACTATTACTCTCTCCTCTACACTTATTATTATTATTATTATTGCAATTTATAAAGCGCACACAGATTCCGCAGCGCTGTACAATTAGTTGTGAAACGTACAATATACACAAACAAATACAAGAGGTAAGAGAGCCCTGCCCGTAAGCTGATATCTAGCCATTGGAGCTCTTTATACAAAGTGCTTAGCTAGATGGCCCTTGAGCTTACAATCTAAAGGATACCAGGGGGATTTGAGACAAAAGGTAGCAGGGGAAGTTTGGAGGTG
This sequence comes from Pelobates cultripes, assembly GCA_933207985.1. Classification (NCBI taxonomy): domain Eukaryota; kingdom Metazoa; phylum Chordata; class Amphibia; order Anura; family Pelobatidae; genus Pelobates; species Pelobates cultripes. Next base: position 227,126,296 of record OW240912.1, on the reverse strand, counting down.
ATGGCTGAAAGAGTTAACAGAGAAGCAGCTATTGGTAAGATGTTAGGGGAATGAACAGGTAATTGGGTGAGAATCTCGAACAGCTGGAGGAGCATGCTATATATTTAAGGGGAGCCTGGGTGGGCGGGAGGAGGGGAGGGTGGGTGGGAAGTGGGGAGAAAAAATGCAGTCTTCACTGAGTTGATTGTGAAGTGAGGCCTGAGGAATAGGGATAGAACAGTCAATGAAGGTATTTACGACTGGGGAGGGGAAAAGGAGAGTGTGAGAGGGGGAGGGGGGGGGGCAGAGTAGACATGTGTTATAGACTATTGAAAAGTTTAGCAATCAAATTCTATCACCCAAAATATTAATAACTGTCTACATGAAATATTGGTCACAAACATTAAATGACAGTGGTAAACACTGCATGCACATAACATTACAGTGGCAAACTACAGGTATCAATTGTAACAACTCTATAGTAACACATGATAAATTTTGTAGCAATCCAGTAATACTGTATAGCTTATGGTACAATGAACCCTCTAACCCTCTGTGTCCATGCACAGACCAGCTTGCTACTGCAGTGCTTTCTAAACATTGCAGCAGCTATATGATTGTCCCCTGGATTACGGGTATCAAAGATGGAATTTGATTTACTCCATTACCTTTCATGATTTGGCGAGCCCCATGATAATTCATGGGACAGCATATAGATAAATGGTTATACAAATATAGAGAGTATCTGGGGCATTCACAAGTATAATGTACAAACTGAATTCAGTAATCATAAATTATGTAAAAACTGCAGCCAGCAGAGAGAGAGAGTAAAGAATATCTATGGAAAAATCAAGAATCACAGAAAGTTCATAGAGCAAGCGGTCAGTTACTGTTGACTAAGTTGATCTTTATCTAAGTGGAGACCCAGAGACTAAGAAAGACACCTTGTCTGTATATTGTCTCTGATAAACACAGGGAATTTAGAAATAATTCAGTTGAAAAATTATTTGTGAACATGCAGTAAGTACAATTGATATGATTTCACTTTTGACATTCTTGACAGGAGGCCATGGCAGAGTTATGGGCTCATTTAGATCTAAATTTGACTAAACCACTCACATATTACCTTGGCAGATTTGGCTAAGCTGTAGATATAATCTTTGTCTCCAATATTCAGAGAATTTGAAAAGCTTTCTCTGTTTACTATCTGAACTGTATCAGAGCCAAAGAGGTAAGCAATGGAACTTCACCCCTTAGATACTTTAGGTTTTCTAATACAATGCAGAAGTGATATAAAATCTTAATTTGAAACATACTTTTTCTTTAAAAACAAATAGATTCTGGTGATGCATCTTTCTTTCCAGACATTTTGTTCAGTGATTTTTATCTTTAATTTTTATCATGTTGCACTCGGCAGGTTTTTGCTTGTGCTTGTTTTTTTGTGACAGGACAAAAGTAATGGTTGCTTTTTCTTCTTATAAATGCAATAAGACTATAGCTGGTTTAAATAAATGCCTAGTTTGTTATTTTTTGCAGAGAACAAAAAAAAAAGTTCTATGTATTTTTAATATGTTTCAAGTTTTGTTCTTTAAAGAACAAAACAACATAGAAATATAAAAATATTAAATGGGGAAAAAGTTGGGGGAGCTGAGTCCCCACATTTACTGTATAAGAGGTTTCCTAGCTAATGCATACTTTTTCTTTTTCATATAGCACTATATTGGTCACTTTCTGACCCTTTAGTAGTTTTTTTTTTTGTACACCAAAAGCAATAGCTTGCCACTATCTCAAACATAAATAAAACATAATTCAAAACTTATACAGATGGTCTTCAACCCATAAGTGTCTTCTCTGTATGCAGTCATAAATATTTGTGTGCTATATAACCTAGAAAGAGGTTTATTTTCTTGAAAAGCGAATTGTTTACCTTGAAGTTAATAGAGGGTCATTTTTTAACTACGTACACATACATACACATACACACACACACACACACACGTAATAGCAGAATGGCAGTATTGTAAAGCAGATAAAAACAGAACATAAATGTCCAAGTCCAGTAGTGGACAGGAATCTGCAAACTTCTCGCAGTCAGTAAATAGGCAGGCATTTGCTATAGGAGTCTCTATTGGTGGCTATAAAAGCAAGCTCTTAAGAAGACTAATAAAAAACCAAGGAACGTAAGATTCAAGAAAATTCAAAGTAGCTATGTGACTCTGGAGGTAGGTTTGCAGTGACAATGTTCCTTGTTCTATGGGGATTTGTAAGGGTGGAATCAGTAGTAGGAAAAATTAGAAAACCAGAAGTAAATTGACACTTAAACTGTTTTTTCTTTTTCTTAACATAAATATTTGTTATTTCTTTTTTTTTTCTTTTTTTTTTTTATACAATTTACTCTTTTATTTTATCTTTTTCAAATAATAAGGGATACAGAAAGAAAAAAAAGGGAAGGAAAAACAACCAAACAAGGTAACTTATCTCTATACATATCATCGATAGCATATAGTTCATCACTTTATATATGCCTAAATTCCAAGATATAACCTATCTTATATAGTTCATGTATCTTAAATTATATACAGTAAATTACAGTAATAATTAATATACATATTACAAAATATTTTTCCCTCTCTCCTTTCTTTCCCCTTCTCCCTCCCTCTCCTCTTCTTTATCCTTTTACTTTTCTTCTAAACTAACCCTTATATTGTCTACATTGCTTTAGCCACTAATAGTGACAGTTATCACTCTAAAAAATATCCCCTTACCAATCATGCCAAAAAAAGCAAGCAAAAAAAAAAAAAAAACCACACACATAAAACAAAAACAAAAACAAAAAAGCAGGGTAGGGGAAGAGTGTTAACCTAGCTAAATTTATGAAGTTATTTTCTTCCATAACTAATTAAATGATTAAATGAGATCATCTATATGTTGATTATAGTCAGCAAAATGTATTCCGTATAGAGGCCTCTAGGTTTATCTAAATAATCCAGAGTTTAATTAGTATGTGATAGTAAATATATCCGCCACATTTGGTCTATACCAGGGCTCGATTTCCCTATTTTCATTTGATTCCACATTAACAATTCATGTTCCACTGTTGAGGTCATTAATTCTTCAATTTCTCGTCGAGAAGGTAAAACCTTGGTCTTCCATTGTCTAGCAATTAATATAGATGCTGTACTTAATAAGAGAAAAATCATTTTCTTGCTTAATTTTGGTAAATTACTTGGAAGTAGTCGTAACAGTATAGTTTTAGGATCTTGAGATAGTTCAATATTTGTCACATGTTTTATCATCTTGATAACATCATTCCATAAGGAATTAACTGCTTCGCATGACCACCAGACATGTAACATAGTACCTTTAGCTTTATGACATCTCCAGCACTGGTTTGACGTTAAGGGGAACATAGAATTTAAACGTGTTGGTACTAGGTACCACCTATAGAGAATTTTCCGTGCTGCCTCAATATGGGCGGTACTGGTAGTTAGCCCTATATGGGCCGTAAACATTTGTTTCCATTCCGTCAGGGGAATGTTAACTTTTAAATCTTCTTGCCAATCTTGCATAAATTTCCAATTACTCTGCTCAACAGGATAAGCCAATTTTTGATAACAAATAGACAATGTCTTTTTCGGAGGACGTAACGATAAGCATTGTTTTTCAAATTCTGTTATGGAAGCTTGAAGCGTTAATTCTGCTGTTGAAATCTTATTTATGGTTACCATCGCTTTAATTTGGAGATAGGCAAATATAACATTTGAGGGTAACGAAAATTCTTCTTGTAATGCTGGAAAAGATTTAAGGCCCTTTATACTGCATAAATGGAATAAATGTGTAATACCTGCCCTTTCCCATTTCTGATAAGGAAACGTACCATTACAGTAAAATAAAATTTTAATTGGGGTCGCAAGGGCCCATGGATATGCTGAACATATTTTGTCTCTACAAGTGTCCCAAATTTTGAGAAAATGTTTAGTTAAAGGTAACATATTCTCCATTTTTTGTCTCATTTGATACGGTTTCCAAAGTATTGTTGAAAGGTCTTGTGTTCCACAATAATTACTTTCTATTGCTACCCATTGGGGGGAATAATCCTTAGAATGAACACTAATAACATTCCTTAAAATAGCTGAATGATAATATATTTGTTATTTCTGGCAGGAAATCCACAAAAGCAAGAACAGGAATACCCACAAATGAAAAGTAATTTTGTGCAGCAAAACAATCAGTCGTGTAATTTCCATTGATTAAAAATGGGAAAGAAAACACTGGATTAATGATGGGTTTTTAACTGATCTGACTTTTTGTCTTTAAATGAACACTTTAAAACTAAAATTAAATTAAATATATTTAGTTTTAATGTTTGTATATTACTTAGGAAAAATAAATACATTAACAAAATGCATTAAAATAAATAAACAAAATGCATTAAACTCGGCAGTCTTCTCCAGTACTGGGCATCTACTCCTGGCATCCACTTCACCTCTTCTGAGATTATCCTAGATAATCTCAAATCCCACCTAATGATCCTTCTAGAGACAAAGCCTACTTCTCATGCACTGCTATCTTAACTTCTCAAGCACTGAATCCATGTCTCCAAGCAAGACCACTTTCAATAATTGAAAATCTTCAATGAGGAAGTGCCTCTAAAGGCTGTCAGTCTGACAGCCGATAGAGATATGTTAATGGCCAAAGTTACCTTGCTGTTTGTATAAAATGGCAATATTTTACACTGCTAGTCTGCAGGAACAGGATCTATGCACCAAAGCCACTTCAGCATGATACAGTGCTTATAGTGTCCCTTTCATAAATTACTCAGATGTGCATAAAACTTACTGTAACTATGATTCACCAACAATTAAAGTATACTTTAAGAATCTTTTTTTTTTTAAATATTAATTGTCTTTAGCTCAACAATAGAACCCTAATTACAGTACAATTCTTTTGACACAGGTCTTTTCTTAAAGTAAGTTTTTGACACGAGTTTACTGTGAAAAGGGATGAATGGACTTTTATACACTAAACTAGGGCCAAACTGGGAAAATAAATATGCGTGGGTATTTCATGGCACAACAACCTATTTGCAAAATCTTGGATTTTCAAATGAAATAAAATATATATTTTGGGTTTGGAAAATCCTGGATCTGCCACTGTGTGGATGGATGGCTTGATGTAAGACACTACTTAAAGATATTTGGCCCATGAGGTATTTGCCTAGAGTGCCCTATTGCCAGTCTGAGCCTGCTCTGTATTTCATATACTGATGTTTTATCATGTGCACTCCTATACAAATATACACATTGCATTGCAATATATAACAAAATGTAAAATACTCAGTCCTTTGTAGGTCACTGTTTTTCTACGGATTCATTCAATACTTACTAGACTTGTGCACTGCAAAAAAATTTGATTTGTCTTAATGGATTTGTTAGAAAAAAAAGAATCCCTATGAGTTAAAGAACTAAAGTCCAAAACTGGGTTCCTGGCAGATGAAGCACTGGGAGCTGAAAAAGACCAGCAGAAAGAGCATGGCAATGCCGCACAAGGCACAGGTTCTGATAAATTCAACTTGGTTTTTCTGTGAATCTCATGAACACACAGAAGAGCAGTAACCGTCGGGGGTCTTTGCAAATTATGGAAATACCACAGATGGGAAGAAAGGTGGTTAAAAAAATAAAAAAAACAGGGAGCAGCAACAGGGGTAAATTATTATTATTTTTTTTTTTACTCAACTCAAGTTTTTAGAACACTTTTAGAAATTTAGAAAAAAAGGTTTTGAATTTGAAGGCACTTTGGGTCTGCAGAGGTAGCAGGCATACTCATATAGCAAGACTCAGTCAGACAAAGTGAAATCACAACAATGAAAGGCATTTTAAAAGTGTGGGAGAAGCAGTAGTAATTTAATTTGAAAATGTGGGTAAACAAGAGGGTGACCTGTCATAAACTGCATTACTGTGGCTCATGGTTTAACCCCTTAGTGACCAGACCATTTTTTTAATTTTCCTACTGTTAAAGCGGCACTGTCAAGCCGAATCCTGTCTTTTTTTTTTTTTAACCCCCCTCCGGCCTCCACTATCTCTAACTAACACCCTAGTCACCCCCAAATGCCCCTAAGCCCCCCACATTACCTATTTTTTATTCCTTATTTTCTGCCCCGATCTATATTCAGGGCGCCGCCATCTTTGTGTGGGTATATGAAGTCCCTGTGGGACACGTCATCTTCCCACACTACACAGACTGTGAGATTACTGCACATGCCCAATGAAACACCTGGACATGCGAACGGGAATTTCATCTATTCATTCATTCATCAGACAGACGAATGAATGAATAGAAAGATCAGCCGAACATACAAACACTATGTATCAGTGTTCGTTTGTTCGTGCAGTTTATTACAAGGAGGGAGCTACCGTCACTCAGCTCCCTCCTTGTAATATGTAAAGATAGAAGTGGCAGGGAGCAGTGCTCCCCACCACTTCATAACCCCCCCCCAGGTCCCACCTCACTCTATGGGGGTCAATATGACCCCCATAATAGCACAAGGGAGATTAAAATCTCCCCAATGCCCCTACTCGCTATATCGCGAGTAGGGGCATGTCCACTAGACAGGGAGCAACCTGTGGCTGCTCACTGTAAAAAAAAAAAAAAAAAGTTATTGGCCCCCACTCAGTCTGCGCGGAGCCCTCCATGGGTGAAGATGGATTATTTTTTTGCGCTCGGGTTTTTTCTTTTTCGTCTGGGTTTTTTTTTGCGCTCGGGATTTTAATTTTATTTTCAATTCGACGTTTATGATGGTATTTATTTGGCCTTTTTTGGGGCTGAAAAATGAAGATTTGAGAAAAAAGAAGACGTCGAATGGTAAGTTTAATTTTATTTTACAGGTTAGTTATTTTATTCCCCCCTCACTATTTTTTAGGGTGAGGGGGGTAGGTAGGGACTTTTTATTTGGGTGGGGGGGTGGGTGACTAGGGGCTTGAGGACCCCTAGTCACCTTGGTGGGGGGGGAATTGACTTAGGGCCCCCACCCGCCGCCCAGGGGTGGGGGCCGGGGGGGAGGACATTAGGTCCCCCCCCTCATTATCTTTATGGCCCCCACCCGCCGCCCAGGGGTGGGGGCAAGGGGGAGGGAGAACAGTAGGTCCCCCCCTCATTATCTTTATGGCCCCCACCCGCCGCCCAGGGGTGGGGGCCAGAGGGGGGGAGGACAGTAGGCCCCCCTCATTATCATTATGGCCCCCACCCGCCGAGCAGGGGTGGGGGCCGAAGGGGGGGTGGACAGTAGGCCCCCCTCTCATTATCATTTGGCCCCCACCCGCTGCCCAGGGGTGAGGGTGGGGGGGAGGACAGTAGGTTCCCCCCTCATTATCTTTATGGCCCCCACCCGCCACACAGGGGTGGGGGCCAGAGGGGGGGTGGACAGTAGGTCCCCCCCATTATCTTCATGGCCCCCACCCGCCGCCCAGGGGTGGGGGCCGGAGGGGGGGTGGACAGTAGGTCCACCCCTCATTATCTTTATAGGCCCCCCCATTATCATTATGACATTAGGTCTCCCCCCTTATTTTACTTTAGGGCCCCCACCCTTCGTTTAGGGGTGGGGGCCAATAGTCTTTTTTTTTTTTTTACAGTGAGCAGCCACAGGCTTCTCACTGTTTACCAGACATGCCCCTACTCGCGGTATAGCGAGTAGGGGCATATTATTTACTAATACTAAGTAATTTTTACTTAGTATTAGTAAATGTGGCTGAAAGACCAATTTAGGTCTTTCAGCCTTTTAGTAGATAACTCCCTGATACCGTGGGAATTAGGGAGTTATCTACTAAGCGGCTGCAAGATGCAGCCACAGCAATGAATAGGATCGGAGTTTCATTCATTAAAATGAAATTCCGATCCGAATAAAATGCCGAATTGCGTTCTAAAAGAAACGAACATACTGTTCTCATTCAGTTAGAACGCAATTCGGCAGTTTCATGTAAAGTGACAGGAAGCATCGTGGGAACACAGAGGAAAGGTAAGGATCATGGGAAAATTGATCTGACCAGCGGAAATGAAGCACACTTTGCTCCTCCACTGGTCAGAGCTGGTCAAGCGGAGGAATCCTCCATAAGGCAAAGAGTCCCTACTTTGTCTTATGATTTTAAAGGAAACTAAAGAAGACAGGAAGAAAAGAAGAACAGATCCTGAGAGAGGGGGAGAAGAGGAAGAGATTGAGGAAAGGTAAGTTTGGCATGACAGTGCCGCTTTAAGGACCAGGGCTGTTTTTACATTTCTGTGGTCTTTGTGTTTAGCTGTAATTATATTCAGTTTTTCTCGCCATTAAATGGTCTTTCTAAAGATACCATTATTTTCATCATATATAATTTACTACAAAATACTATAAAATATGATAAAAATTAAAAAGAAAAACTCTTTCTAACTTTGACTCCAAAATCTGTTATGCATCTACAACCGCCAAAAAGCATCTGTGCTAAATAGTTTCTACATTTTTTTTGAAATAGTTTTGAAATACCCAATATTAACATGTTGTTAGCTTTTTTTTGCAAGTTATAGGACTGTAAGTACAAGTAGGACATTGTTGTTTCAAAATATATATATTTAAAATGTATTAATAGTGACATTGTAACACTGTTATCTGTCATAAATCTCTGAATCACACCTTACATGTACATATTTTTGTTAAATAGACAACCCAGGGTATTCAATATGGGAAATGTCCAGTCTTTTTTAGTAGCCACTTACTCACAAACACTGGCCAAAGTTAGCATTTATATTTGTTTGTTTGTTAAAAATGCAAAAAACTATTATAAAGGCTAACTTTGGCCAGTGTTTGTGACTAAGTGGCTTCTAAAAAAGACTGAACATTGGGGTAATTCTCATTCCCGGACTAGTATACGCTCTCAAAGGCAACATAACCAGTCTGGCAAATTTGTGGAAAAAAATGGAAAATCAAGCCTTATATTTGACTCTGTAACTTTCAAAAACACTATAAAACCTACAAATATTAGTGCTTTAAAACAGTAAAACATATCACAACAATATCATGAGTGAAAGTGCCGTTTGTGTGTGAAAAATGCAAAAAAACTTCCTTTTCACTGACAATATCATCACTGTGATATGCTTTACTATTTTGAAACACTAATATTTGTGTTCAGCAAAGTATCCCAAGTAAAACAGTAGCCCACATGTACAGGTTTTAGGGTGTCATGGAAAGTTACAGGGTTAAATACAGTGCTAGCAAATTAAATTATCTGTACTTTCGGCCTGGGTTGTCAGACAGGTCCCTCAAATTGCAATCAATAAAATTACTTAATTATGTAAAAATATTACATAAATATGCACATAGAATTTAAATATATATAGATATTTGAAGTCTACGTGTATATTTATGAAATTATGTAGTTATGGATATATATATATATATATATATATTTGTATTTTTATTATAAATGCATAGATATCTATATAATTTCATTTTATATATATATTTATATATATTAATATCAAAATACAGTTAGAATAAAATTATATATAATTTTGTAAAATTTTATTTTAAATTTTTCTTTATTTTTAATTATATAGTTACAAAGTTACATAGCTGAAAAGAGACTTGCGTCCATCAAGTTCAGCCTACCTCACATTTGTTTTTTGCTGTTGATCCAAAAGAAGGCAAAAAAACCCAGTTTGAAGCACAATTTTGCAACAAGCTAGGAAAAAAATTCCTTCTTGACCCCAGAATGGCAGTCAGATTTATCCTTGGATCAAGCAGTTATTACCCTACATTGAAAGATTATATCCTTGAATATTCTGTTTTTGCAAGTATGCATCTAGTAGCTGTTTGAACATCTGTATGGACTCTAATAAAACCACTTCTTCAGGCAGAGAATTCCACATCCTGATTGTTCTTACAGTAAAAAACCTTTCCTTTGCCTTAGACGAAATCTTCTTTCTTCCAGTCTAAACGCATGGCCTCGTGTCCTATGTAAAGTCTGGTTTGTGAATAGATTTCCACACAATGGTTTGTATTGGCCCCGAATATATTTGTATAATGTTATCATATCCCCTCTCAGGCGACATTTTTCTAAACTAAATAGGTTTAAATTTGTTAACCTTTCTTCACAGCTGATATGTTCCATTCCTTTTATTAATTTTGAACCCTGCCTCTGCACTTTTTCTAGTGCCATAATATCCTTCTTTAGAACAGGTGCCCAAAATTGCACAGCATATTCAATATGGGGTCTTACCAGTGATTTATAAAGAGGCAAACTGATATTCTTGTCCCGAGAGTGAATGCCCTTTTTCATGCATGACAATACCTTACTGGCCTTGGCCACTGCTGATTGACATTGCACATTGTTGCATAGTTTGTTGTCTATAACAATTCCCAAGTCCTTTTCATGTGTTGTTATCATTTATTATCATTTATTTTTTATAATAATATATATACAAAGGGACACTTAGAGTAAAATCACGTGTGTGTGTGTATATATGTGTGTGTGTGTTAATATATGTATGTGTATGTGTGTGTGTGTGTGTGTGTGTGTGTGTGTGTATATATATATATATATGTGTAATTTTACTCTAAGTATCTTTTTACATTAAAATGTATATATTAATAAAAAATACACTTAGTATGACGTTACATAAGATATATATATATATACACACACATATTACATATATAATTTATATATACATACATATATATATATATATATATATATATATATATATATATATATACACACACACACACACATATTATCATCATTTATTTAATAATATTTTTATTTTTATTTTACAGATGCAAGGAAACTGCCTGTCAGTTTAGGCCGTCCCCCTGCAGGCAGCACTAGACATCTAACTTGCCGAGTGGGGACTGTCTGGGTTGTCAGGCAGTCTCCCCAGACCGGGAGCAACCAATCGCCGGCGGGGGAATGGCGGCAATCGAGTAAGTAATATATTTGCCCCGGACGTACTAGACACGTCCACAGTCCTTAATGAACATTTTTGTAGGACATACCTAGAATGTCCGTGCTCCTTAAGGAATTAAGGACTGCCACCAGCTGCCCAATTATTGTCAAATCCTCAAGCCCCAGTCCAGACACAATGCCAGTATACAAGTCACAAAATAAACTATGGAATTTATTGACCTCTTCTGTTCCAAATTTCTTTATGACATTATGTCATAGATGGAAGATCTGTTGTCTGTTGCTTTAGCCTCCAGAGAAGGCTAGCCTTTCCACTGAGGTAGAAATGACCAGCAATCTTCTTGCAATGGTCAAGTATGGTCATAACATTGGATCTTGTCTATTACCACCATAACCAAGCACATTGCGCCGTCAAGGAGAGAAGGGCATGCTGGCCAGTAGAAGCACTGCATATATTTGCAGCTCATCTTTCAATGCTAGTACACAAGAACAGTACAGTAATGTGACTATATTCCTGATTACAATGTATCGCAAGGGAATGGCAGGGCTTGTGTAAGCTGCCTAAAGAGCTCTGCCTCCAGCAATCAGCTGAGAAATCAGGCAGGCAATTTTGAAAGCCTACTCGTTTGACATAGCTCTGGAATTAAATCAAACAAAAAGTGGCAAAGCAGTAACCTAACCATCTTACCAGTAGGATCAATGGCACAAGCACAGCAATGGTAGGAAACAAAATCAGTCACTGCTAGACTGTCTCCCTCAAAAGCTGAAGTCCATATATATTTTCTTCTGCTCTTTCCACCCCCCGTTGTTCACTTAATGTGTGAATAAAATCCACATTTACATGATATTCCCTAACCACAATCTTTTTTTTCATTTTTTTTTCACAACTCCCGATTGAACAGGAGATCCAGCCTACATCACCGGACAGACCTCTTATCCATCATTGTAAACTAGGCTAAAAAAACAGCCTCTTCTTCATTTCATCCACCTTTTTCCTGGTGCCAGAAATGGCACTCAGAATCAAGAAATGAACATGTTTTAAACTTGTACGAGTTGTTTCCACCACGTCTCTGGCACATGATAGTCCCCAATAAAAAAAATTGGAATTTGGATGAAACCAAATACATAAGTCTAATATTTACATTTGATATTTAAGCTAAAAGGTGAAATAGTGTAACCATTTGTTTTGTTTTGCCTTGAGAGGCTTATGATTAGACATTTATATGAATAATAAATGAAGAGCTGATAAATTATAAATCAAATGCAATTTTTTCAAGTACTGCTATTTGGTCCATTGTGGTTGTTCTATTCCCTAGATGTTTAAAATGCAAGAGGATTTCAGGTCAAGACCATTGTTGTTTATTATAATCTTTTATATGAAAATATGTTTTCACATGCTACTCTACAGTAATGTAGCATTCCATAATTTCTTTGTCTATCTTCTTTTCATTTACCGAGACTATAGCAGCACTTGTCTTGATTCTATTTAACTGTCTATACACCTGCCTGTCTCTTTATGTGTGTCACATTCTTTTCTGTCCTGCTGAGATGTTTGGCCTTGGCTTCTGGAATCCAGTACTTTTTTTTTTTACAATTCTTGTTTATTTTTTCTTGGTTTTTCTGGTTTTCTATGCTGGGTTTTCTGGGTTAATTTCTTTATTCTGTTCCTGGAATTACCAGTCTCCTGGATTCCTTTAAATGTTTGTTTTTGGTTGCTACCCTTTCCTTTGCCATTTAATCCTTTTAGTTTCAGTCTTATCCTGCGAGCAGTTATCTCCTTACCTTTGCTCCTTTCTTTGCAGGTAAGTACTGTGTGTTCTTTATTGTTTATTTAGTCATGCATATTTAGGCAGTTAGGACCTACCATAATTGGAGTACTTTGGCAAGGTGATGGGCTGCATACATCTTGGCCATTTATGTCTAAATCTCCAATGTTTTACATATATAGTACTTAGTTATGTATCTCTTGTCTTGTTTTATTTTGTCTTCCCAGTTCATGTACAGTCCAGTCCTGCCCTGTTCATGTTTGCCTCATGTCTTGTGTACATGTTCTGGGTTCTGCTTTCTGTCCTGCTCCGATTCTGGGTTCTTCTAGTCTTGTCTTGGTTTCTTGTTAGGTGCCTGTTCTAGTCTTGCCTTGTTTCTGTGCTGGATACATATCTGCTGCAGAGCCTCCCTGTCCATCCTGGGAGGTCTGCATATTTAAATCTGCTCCTGGATCCGCAGAAGCTGCATCAGGGCCCTGGAATGTGGCCGCACAAACGCTGGTGCTCAACACCAGGGGGCGTATGGTTACCCTGCACCAGGCCCTGATAGTCCTTTCCACGTTGAGACTCCCATCATCATCATTAGGCACTCAGGGGTCCCGGTCTCCGTACCACCACCCGTGACAATGTGTGTCTGTCTACCAATTCTTCTGCTTGCTTGTTTGTGTCTGTCTGGGACTTAGAGATTTTAATAACCTACCGAGCAACTCCATTTATGACACTAACTGCCTCCACTAACAGGCAGGAGTCAATTCCAAATAGCTTAGAGAGTCCACTTGTTCTTGTTGCATTGGTCCACACTGTAGTAAATGAGGTTCCACAAAAGGTTCAAAATGTCACCTTATCTTTACTGTGACTATCCTGCAACTCACAACTGTGGTTGTCCTGCAACTTTTTATCCTTTTTGGAATTCAGACATTTAGGTCTGCGTTGCAACCCTAATTTAACAATAGTACTACTAATAATAACAGTATGCAGCAGATAGCGTCTGGAAGTACATTGACTTTCACTAGTGCCCTTTGTCAATAGACATGTAGTGTGACAGCACACACTGACTCATCAAGAAGAATAAAACCTATTCATCCTCACCTTTGTGAGTTTTGGTGGTGATGCTGCAATTTAAGTCCTCCCCATCATGGTAATCACTTTCTGAATATCATTGGGAGGAAAGTTTTTGCATAATTGGATGAATGGGGACATTGGATGGTTTTACAAACTTTAAACAAATGGAAATAGGGTGCTTTAGGCTGTCTGAGCATGTTAAGAAATGTAGTTTATAATGAACTGTAGTGTCAAGGCTGGCTATTGTTTGTGGACTACATTTCCCTTCATGTTTGTGAACTAGATGCGTATGTACAACATTTTCCTATAGGCTGTCTTGCCATCAAAGTTAATTGAGTTTCCTATAGGTACAGATAACTCAGTACCTATGTTAGTCATTGCCTCTGCAATTGCTTTTTAAATATCTACAGTTGCATTTTTTAAGGTCCACTATCAATATTATTCCCGATTACACATCCTTCCATCAAATTAGTCCTTCCTGGGTATGTTATGTAGTCATCAACAGAATTCTTAATATAATCCAGCAGAAATAGTTTGCTTTATGCTACTGCAAAGTTCAGTAAGCATCCTTTGACCACATTAACACTACCCATCAATGATTATTTGGGCTTAAAAGAATATATTACATTTCGTTTTAATTGTGTTCTGTTCTTGTTTAGATTCACAGCCCTTAATTATTTAAATAATAAAAACAGTTTGGAGCTGCTGTAATGTAGTGATGACCTCGGTCCAATGATTATCTTGGTTCAATCCTCAGTCCAATCTTTTTCAAAGACAAGCATTGGCAACCTACAGCACACATGTGCAAATGTGACAGTATGACAAGCAGTTAAAGAAACAGTGCACACACAAACAAAAATACAGCTTTACATTTGACAAGGCTACTTAAAATCACCTATGTTAGCAAATAAATATGGGGATTCAGTTCCACCATATGGCAATATTGTGTTATGCCCAACACTACCTCACAATACCACAATACCGGTGGGTCCTATGCTAATTCTGACATTGAGATTTACATGCTAAATTGCAATACTTACTAGAACTATGTATTGCAAGTTAACATGTAAATCTCCCATGTTAAAATTAGTGTAAGATGCACTGATATTGGGGTACAGTGATGCAGTGGTGGGCTTAACATAATATAGCCATATGGTGGAACTTAATCCGCATATTTTTCTGCCAAGATAGGATATATAGGGATTTTCAAACATTAGCGATTATAAAGCGAATAAGTTTTAGCAAATAATGGAAAAATTGAATAAGAAATCCCAAGTAGAAGTGTGGTATAAATTGGAAAGATCAAAATCACAAAAAGATTTGAATTCTATATTTTGGCAAACTAATTATAAGGAAAAAACTACCTATCAAATAAAAATCTGGAGTTATTAAAGATTTATTAAAAATGTGGAATAAAATTAAACAAAAACTTAAGTAAAAAAAATAAAAAATATTTCTTCTCTTGTTGTTAAAACAAATATGATAGATATTAATAAGTGGGTAACAGCAGGTATACATATTGTTAAAAATGTTATTTCAAATTACAAGGTTAAACCATTTGAACAATTACAGAGGGAGACTAGCTTACAAAGCAGTGATATCTTATCTTATTTTAGAATGAAAAACGATCTCCAAAGGTTCTTCATTTTGATCCATCTGAGAAAATCTTGGAAATAGAGAAACTATTGACAAGTGAAAAAGTTTTAAATTCCAATATTAACAAATAGAAAAGAGGATTGAATATACAGGTTTCTTTTCAGGATTGGACAGGATCTCAAACCTTGGTAAACAAAAACATTCATTGTTTAAATCAATTACATTTGAATTTGTTGGAACTCAGAGGTGCAGTGACTGACAGATGTACCTGGCGTGCTATGGTCCATACGGTCACGGAGAGTCGGACACGACTAAACAACAACAACAAATTAAAGAAGATTTATCCAGAATGCTGGAGATTCCATCAGATTGCAAACATTATGTGTATATATATATATATATATATATATATATATATATATATATACATACATACATACATACATACACACACACACACACAGTATCTCACAGCAGTGAGTACACCCCTCACATTTTTGTAAATATTTTATTACATCCTTTTATGTGACAACACTGAAGAAATTACACTCTTCTACAATGTAAATTATTAAGTGTACAGCCTGTATAACAGTGTAAAGTTGCTGTCCCCTCAAAATAACTCAACACACAGCCATTAATGTCTAAACTGTTGGCGACAAAAGTGAGTACACACCTAAGTGGAAATGTCCAAATTGGGCCCAATTAGCCATTTTCCCTCCCAGGTGTCATGTGACTCATTAGTGTTACAAGGTCTCAGGTGTGAATGGGGAGCAGGTGTGTTAAATTTGGTGTTATCGCTTTCACACTCTTTCATACTGGTCACTGGAAGTTCAACATGACACCTCATGGCAAAGAACGTTCTGAGGTTCTGAAAACAAATTATTGTTGCTCTATATAAAGATGTCCTAGATTATTAGAAGATTGCCAAGACCCTGAAACTGAGCTGCAGTACGGTGGGCAAGACCATACAGGACACGTTCCACTCAGAACAGGCCTTGCCATGGACGACCAATGAAGTTGAGTACATGTGCTCAGCGTCATATCCAGAGGTAGTCTTTGGGAAATAGACATATAAGTGCTGCCAGCATTGCTGCAGAGGTTGAAGGGGTGGGGGATCAGCCTGTCAGTGCTCAGACCATACACCGCACACTGCATCAAATTGGTCTGCATGGCTGTCATCCCAGAAGGAAGCCTCTCCCAAAGATGATGCACAAGAAAGCCCACAAACAGTTTGCTGAAGACAAGCAGACTAAGTGAACCGTGCCAATTATGCAACTCTGCTTCAGAATGGTTGGCTAACTGAAATAAATGAATAAAACTAAAGTAAAGTAATCTTCCATCCTATCAACAATAACATACAAAATGTATAACAACTATCAGGAGGGAGGAACTACAAAAGATCTTCATTTTCTTTGGAATGGGCAGAAACTTAATAGAGATAAGTGCATCACAAAAACATGTTCAGCTGGGGGTCATAAGTCCAAGTCTATATGGTAATTATGTTAACAATATGTAAGAACTAATTATTAGCTACACTGCCGTATTGCACAGTTTAGGCCAACATCAAGCTAGATCATTTCTCCAACTCTTCTGCAATCACAGCTTGACTATTTTAGTCTGAATTTTGCAACTGATTTTACTATACAACACAATTCACTGTTTAATGAATAAACTATATTGTATTTGTTATTTTTGCTTACTGCTGTAGTAAAAGCATAACATAAAGAATGTCAAATATTATTGCAAGATAAGTTGCTAATGATGAACTGAATGCTTTAATATGAGCAGTATCAGAGCTGTAATATACATTTTGCAGTTGGAGTAATGAATTTCTGAGACCCAAGAGTGTAGACCTGAATAGGTTAATGTATAGAATGCCTGCACTGGGAATATGTTCCACTGTAGAACTGTTTTGTTACTGACATTAATGTTAATGGACTCTATAATTCTCTGTAACACACACACACACTCGCTTCCCTCACGTCCTCCCCACAGAAAAAGCCATAATGTAATCAGCGCTGATGCATTGCTGAGGAGGCTCCGTCTGTTTTATGACTACCAGCCCCGAAGCTTTCCAAGTGAGATACAGCTTCTCGCCTGGGAACTGATTGGCTTCAATGTCAGTGTTACAATGAATGGAAACTGAAAAAGAACCGAGGCACCTTGCCTTACAAACAATGAAAGCCAAAGAAGACTTCAGAGGGAAGAGGCAAGAGGAAAAAAAATGGTCCTTATAGAAAAATAAAAAATCTGTAAAGGGGAGACGTGTGTTTCTATATGGGGATTTATTTAATTAAAGTGATTGGAGAAATGTGTTTTAAAACTAAATTTGAAACATGTAGTTTTTAGGAAAGCATGAGGAAGAAAAGTTTCCCACTGCCTAACTAGACATACTTCCTATCAGTAAGTAGTTGATAAGCAGGGCCGTTTTAACAACATTATAGGCACCTAGGCAAAACGCTGCACTGTGACCCTGCCTGCACAAACACACACAGGAATAAAAATGTAAATTATGAGAAAAATGAAGCTTATATTTTTTTGGTACCTCCAACAAAATCCGTTTTAAACATTAAGAAAACATGCTGGGATGACCCCCACGAAGTGGGACCAGACTTGGTACACCTAGCAACCCTGGAGTGGGAACTGGAGCAGGATTACAAACACCTGTTCCACTCCATTGAGGATACCCAGCAGGAGAGCATCGTGGCAGACCCAGGTCCAGAGCCCTTCAGCTGTGAGGATTTCGTTGAGGTTTACTGGGAGGACCTCCAGCCGGCAAGTAGAGATGGGACCAAGATCTCTCCACTGGCCCCACAGGGAGAGGAGAGCAGCGTCCTCCCTCCCCAGCGGCAGGGTGAGTTACAGGGAGTAGGGACTGTCGGTCCTGCTCCCCAGCGGCAGTGTGAATTGCAAGGAATAGAGAGCCTTGTCTCCTTTCCCCAGCGGAAGTTTGAATTGCAGGGAGTGGAGAGCATCGTCTCCCCTCCCCAGCGGCAGTATCCCTTGCAGGGAATGGAGAGCATCGTCTCCCTTCCCCAGCGGCAGAGGGAATTTCAGGGAATGGAGAGCATCGTCTCCTTTCCCAGCGGCAATGTGGATAATATAAATGTTCAACTTTTGATACACCTAGGCATACTGAAGATCTCCGACTTATGGTGATTTAGATCAAAGCAAACTTTGATTATTTGTCTATCTATTCCTTCCAAATTGATTAATTAATTGCATGCACGCTCTTCCTAGAAGTAATTCACACTGGAGACAAAGTTTCTGATTAGTGAAAAACCTGAGGAATGCTTTATTCCACTGAGTGGGAGCCCCTTTTAAAGCAGAAATACATCATGTACAGAGTCACAGTTAACATACAGTATACATTCAACAATTGGTTAACAGTCTAAGGGGTCTTGTCTAAACCTACCCTACAGGATGTAATGTCATCATTACAGAGTTCTCCCACCCACATTTCAGCTCCATCTTGGTTACACGATGGGAGGGGGAGTGAGTAGTTACTGAACAGAGAGGGGCTGAAGGGGAAACAGTTACTTTAACAGCGATTCTCCATTTTGTTACACGTGGCACATAGCTGTTAGTTGCACAAAGGAAGTGGGGGATGAGTTAGTAAAGGAAGCTGTTTAACACAGGAATTTGTTACACGAGGCTTGCTTGATGGGAAGGGGGAGGGTAGCCGGGTGGGAGGAATTTACAGAGGAAATAGTTAATAGACATTTTATCCATTCAAGTATTTTGTCCATAACAATGGCATGGATCTAAACCCATCCCATTTACACAAATGCAAGTAAAATATAATCTTGCCCCCAGGGATCTTTTTCAATATTTAAGGATTAAAATTTTTCTATTATCTAGAACTGTACTCAAGGACCATAATGTTAATCCTCTTATAGTACTTTATAAAAAGAAGGGAGGAATTTCTAGATTTATTAAATTGCTAGAATCAATGGAACAAGACTCTCATGCTACCGCCTTTACTAAATGGGAACAAGATATTGGGGAATCCTTTCCACTTCTGGAATGGACTAAAGCTACACACCTAGTAAAGCACTGTATGCATAGTGTCTCTCTCTACGAAACACATCTAAAGATAATATATAGATGGTATATGGTACCGGCTAGACTATAAAATATCATCTGCCTATTATAGGAATTGTTGGAGATGTGGAAATGAGGAGGGCACTATACATCATATATGGTGGGAATGTCAGGGGCTTAAAAGCGTAAAAATCCAAATGCTTGGTCTTGTTAACTCTATTTTCAAAGGGATAAAATAAACTAGCCCTCTACTTTTCCTTTTTAATATTGGTTTTCCTTCACAAGACAAATTTCAAAAATATCTTTTGACCCATATTTTTTTTGCCATTAAAATATGCATAGCTAGGGCCTGGAAATCTTCCATCCTATTATCATGGTATAATATTACAGAGCAAATAGACTATCAGCATAGGATGGAATCAAACCCTTTCTATGGTACTAGGAATCTGGTCAAACTATGGTTACCCTGGACAAATAGACATTATATAAGTCAATAAGATTGTGATATTTTAAAGCCCCATGTCAAGCCTCAGGAACTTCTTCTTATTTTTTTTTTATATATTTATTTTTAAATTGATTATGTTTACCAGCTATATTGTGGAAAATCCTTTGTATGAGCTTCTTAATAATGGCTGGTTATCAAGCAAGTATAGAGTGTGATTGTAAGACATACCGTGTACATACATAACTGATGGTTTCCACTGAATATTGCATTCCATATAGAAATCTTAGGTATTTAATGCTATATAATACCACTATTGATATATACCGTATTTTTCGCTCCATAAGACGCACTTTTTTTCCCCTCAAAAGTGAGGGGAAATGTCTGTGCGTCTTATGGAGCGAATGTGAAGAATTACTTACCTGTCTTGGAGCGTGGGCCGGCTTCACAGCGCGCTCCACGGCCAGGAACTTCTATTTCAGGTTCCGGTTTCCGGCGGGACTGAAAGGAAGTGCACACTCAGTGTGCACACTTCCTTTCAGTCCCGCCGGAAACCGGAACCTGAAATAGAAGTTCCTGCACCGAGGAGCGCGCTGTGAAGCCGGCCCACGCTCCAAGACAGGTAAGTAATTATGGGACAAGGGGAGGGGGACACTATGGGAGAAAGGGAGGGGGAGACACTATGGGACAAGGGGAGGGGGACACACTATGGGACAAGGGGAGGGGGACACTATGGGACAAGGGGAGGGGGGGACACTATGGGACAAGGAGGGGGAGACACTATGGGACAAGGGCAGGGGGGGACACTATGGGAGGGAAAGTGCACTATGGGACAATGGGAGGGGGGACACTGTGGGGGAGAAGTGCACTATGGGACAATGGGAGGGGGGGACACTATGGGATCAGAACACTAATGGACAAGGGGAGGAGGGGTTAAAGAACACTATGGGACAGGGGAGAAAAAAAAATATTCTGAACAAACTGTCCCATGGTAAGAAACACTATGGAACAGTTTGTTCAGAATATTTTTTTTTCTGGGTTTCCTCCTCTAAAAACTAGGTGCGTCTTATGGTGAGGTGCGTCTTATGGAGCGAAAAATACGGTATATAGATGTGCCCATACTGATGTCAGAGTATAACTCTAGCCATTTAAGGACAAAACCCCCAATCGATATTCCAGAGTTCTCATACAAGAAAAATTTGTGACGTATAGATACCATCTGTTACTTATGTCAATCTAGACTTGCAATATTCTGCACAAATGCACAAATAACCCTGAATTAACCATTTTTGGTTATGGTATTGTTATGCCCATAAAAGTATCTGGATACATTCTTGGAAACAAAATATTAATTGCAAGCAATAACAGACGATAGATAGATAGATAGATAGATAGAGAAATAAGAGGCACAATTGCAAATAGCTGTGGATATTAGAGGAAATGAAGAAACAAGTCCATCAATTTAAATGACTTTGCAAGATTGTATATAGAGTCCATATAAAAAGTGTTTTTTTTGTGTGTTTTTTTAAAGAGGCAGAACAGCTATACAGGTTTTCTTTCAGGTTATGCAACTGATTATGTTTTTGTCCTCTAGAATGTGAATGTGCAGTCTATTCATCCTTATATATACAAGGTCCAAACACTATACTACTATAATACTGTACTGTACTATAGGTACATTGGTATATACCCTCATTTTCTCTGTTTTTAAGTAATTCTCCTTTGCTATCAGGAAGATTCCAAATTGCTAACAGCAGATTCCAAATTGGTTAACTGTAAATATGATATCCTCAGATGCCTCAGAGTTCATACAAGATGCGTCAATTCACCAGGTCATAATCTCAAGGGCATTAAACAATCATGAAGTGTCTTTACTGACAAGTAATTCTTAGAAACTCATTCCACAATACACAAAGTGACGCATGATCAGTCGTGTCCTTTACATGCATAAAAACAGACTTCAAAATATGACAAATATTCATTAGCAGCTTTGCCTCTATAAAAACATTTGTGTCTCTGAGAAATGTGTCCACAAGCTTCTAAGATTTACTACCCTCCAATATAGACCTCCCAGTTTTTTCCATTGGGGCAGTATAAGCGAGGCCTGAGCTGTATATTGAGGACATGTGCTAGTTTCATTATACTGCTGATGGTGTTTGGAGTTCTTGCACAGTCGACAAGTGCTAGAGTATCAGTGTAAATATCTGACAAGCATTGCTTCACTCATCTTTTCTCCTTACCCGTTGCATCTGCTCTACTCTTGTCATCTAGTTGTCATATTATACCCATTTAGGTACACTGAATTTGTTGATCTCAGACACTAGATACAACCTGCCCCCGGTTGCCATGCCTCCTCCCTCCCAGCTTTTGCTCAGCTGGTTACAGTAGAGGAGAAGTAGATCACAGCTTTTTATATAAGAAAAGACCAAATACCTGTGAAATGGATCTACTATTTAAGAGCAAAGTTTTATGGATAGCAGGCAATCTATGCACTTTTGCCTCACTACTTTGGCACCTATTGTGGAATGGAGTGAAACTAAAAAAGGACAAAAAGGGAGCTGAATCTGATGTTAAGGTAGTAGGGACACCTTGTGATGCTAATTTGAAATATGTTCAAATGTGTGTAAAATATTAACTATGAATATTAATCTGCTGTTTTTACATTGATATTAATATACGGGTGCAACTGTAACACACTGTTAGGTGTCAATAGGCAATTAATTACGTGACTCAGAAATGCAGAATAAATTTAGCCATCAGTCCAGAATTTAATATATTTAGACTGTTTAATGATACAAAGATATTCTTATTTTGCATGACAATATTGGCACTTATGCATAATAGGTTGGCTATTTTTGTTTAAGTTGCGCAATTTTGCTATTATTTTGATAGCATTAATTAACAATATAGAAATACAGAAATGTATATTTAGCAACGTAGGCATATTATGCGAAGTGAGGCCTGAAATTTCAGACAGTGTTGAAGGAAGAGTGTAAGTTCGCATACATTAATATAGTTTCTCTTGTGCTGTTCAATTTGCACGTTTTTCTTACACATAAATGTGTTTCTATAACTTCTGAAGAACTGAAGGTTTATGCTACTGATGCATGCTGAAGTGCATGTAAGTGGTAGATGCCATTAAGTAAATCCTGGTGTCTTAGCAGCAGTTTATGCTTGTTTTTTTAAATTATTTTTTTTAACATATTAATACCTAACCAGTCATTTAGAATTTATTAAAAATGAGGAGGAACACATTTTTGCACATACAGAGAATGATTAAGATCCCACATGGCCCTTGGAAAGTTTGGTTTAGTCCCCCCCCTTTCATTCTTCACGTGGGGATGGTGAACATAATCCCTCTCTAACCCCTGGGCCTTGTACAGCTGCCTAAAATGACCTTATGGATACTCCTGTCCAACTGCCTGTCTCTTTGTCTGTCTGTCTTCCTATCTATCTAGTTTTGTTTTTTTTATAATAGCAGATTGAGTATTCCAAGCTGGCTATAGTGAAGTTTTGATCTTCTTGGACATAACCCTAGAATAGCTAGTTATGTCAAAATGGGAAAAAAAACTATTTAAAAAAACAAAACATGATGACTTTTTTTTGTTCTGAAAATCATTGAGCAAATTATTATTTTAATTTACTCACAAATTCTTCCTGGTGTTTAATTTGCATACCTGTTATGCAAATAATTCTCAAAATATATGTATCTCAAGATTTTGGAAATATGACACAGGGAAAATTTCTGAAGACTCTCATAGGAGTTATTAAATCACTGCTTTTGTTCTTTAAATTTATCTGCTAAGAAATGATTATGCTATTTGTAACATATATCACTTTCTTGTAATATGGTGTAAAACTGCACAAAACCAGCAACCAAATGGAAGAAGCTGTTACAACTGTGAAAAACCATACCGTTTAACACTTGTGAGTTATAGTTTTAGTGATTTAGTAGTTGTAGAATTAAAACACCATTTAAATTAACATGGCACTCATTGGCCTTTACTGATCTGTTAGTATTTTTTAAATGACACTTGACATGCATTGCCATTTTTACTCACTTTTAAACCACACCATGCCAGTCTCTTTGTGGCTACCTGTCCACACTTTGCTGAGATTATTTATGAGGATGATCTCAGCCATTCCAGTGCTTCTTCATAGAGAGGCATTGGGGGCCCCTGTATGGTGAGTGTTCATCAGGACCATAATAAGAAGCACCTCTATTGCTTGTCTGAGTGACAGCTAAGAGAGAAATCCTTTGAGACATTGCCTTATCTCAAAAAATGGGCCAGGCCCTTTGCACCAAAACTACTACCTTACGCTGTAGCAGTTCTGGTGCTTAGAGTGCCCTTTTAATAAATAAGCAAGTCAACACTTTCATTACTGAGAAAAGATACATGGGCATGATTATTCATTAAACTGAGATTATGTAGAGACATACAAGGGAATTCCACATGCTAGACCAAAATATCTGAATTAGAAATAAATCTCCAGCTAAGGCCTCAATTTAATGCTATCCGCATAATAATAATTATTATTATTTAAATAATTGCCAGCTTTTTGTTGGCTTTTAATACTCAGATTTTTGCTGAATTTAAAGCCAGACAAAATTTAAACAGCTAAACCTGATAAATGAGTTGGCTTCTTGAAATAAAACCGCTGATAAATGTGCATTGGAAGCGCATTTATTGGTCTTTTTCAGTGACTAACTCTTTTAAATATGACCCCCATATTAGTCTATGGGAGGTTTAATGCCTCGGCTTACCATGCCACTGGTAGAGGCTTGTCAGAAAAGAATAAGCAGCCAACAACTAGCCAATTTTGGCTGCTGAGTTGCTAAAAAAATACAGATGGGACCTGGAGTATGTTCTTCTCCATGCCCCCATCTGTGGGCATCAGGTGAAAATTAAAAAATGGGGGATCAGCTTTAGGCAAATAAATATGAAAAGCAGGGAAACCCTAGTGGCCCTCCCAGCTCCCACCCATGAGTGACAGGTGGGTGCTAGTAATTAAATAATCGGGGGGTCATATAGTCCCCCCAGCCACCACCCATATGTGGCTAATAATTAAAAGAAATGGGGGACATCCTAGTGTCCCTTCCAGCGCCACCCATAGGCGATGCGGACTTATAAATAAAGTGGGCCTAGAGTCCATACCAGCCCTCACTCATGGGCAAGGAGTGGAGTTCGTAATTAATTAAAGGGGAACCTACCCATTTGTGTTAAGTGGAGGGCTATTTTAAAAGTATAGAGATGGTTTTCATGCTTTTACCCACCCCCTTGCTACCACCCATGGGCCTTTGGACTGGTGCAGGACTCCCAGCCACCACCTTCCCCTGAAAGAGCTGTGGTTAACCCCTTCCATGCTGTGCCTCTCTCTCTAGAGAGACAAACAATCCACCAGAAAGCCTCAGGGACTAACAGGAGACCCTTATGAGCACCTGATTAGGAGCTACTTGATGAAGCTCCATGTACCAGACACGCAACACTCATTGTTTGAGACCGGGACTTTCCACCCGGAGTGGAACTCTACGCCAGATCTGAGAGTGCTTGTGGCCCACCTTTGTGGACTAAATACCTTCTTGGTGCATAGCAATGGTTTGGGAAAAAAGTTAGTTGCCCTGCTGTCATAAAGTAATCTCAGTTGATCAAGTTATGTCTCAGACACCCACGCACCAGGATTGTGAAATATATTGCACAATCTAATTTTTTCTTGATGACCCCCTGTTGGGGACTCTTTTGTAAAAAAGCCACTGTCACTCAATAAAGTGTTCATGTTGTACTCTGCATCAAGCCTCAGCTGATCACTGGGAATACGTGTTATAATCATTCTGGGGCTTACTTGGTGGGGAAGGGAATCCCTGGCGGCATTACTCCACCTAACTAGTAGCAGTCCGTCACAGGTATAAATGACAATTAGGAGAGTGGAAATAGTCTCCCCTCCCCCCAGGGTTGCTATGAGCCCCAACCATGATTAAAATAATACTGCCTACTCCCGCATCCTAATAATAGTGAGTGGCACCCAATAAATAAAATCCTTTCGCAAAAACAAAGATGGAAAAAAAAATTGCAACATTGACAAAATTAACCAATCTTCACCCATGTAGGGCAATTTGCAGAATACGATTCGTGGCATGCAAAGCCTTTTGAGGGCTTTTCCACAGTGTGCAAGCACAGTCAGAGCACTCTGATTGGTTGACTTCTATATGCATCTATGTATGTGTGTGTGTATAAATATAATATATATATATATATCAGAAGCCAAGAAACTACTAATAAAACATATCAGCTCTAATTAAATAGAAGCCCAAGTTAGCATTTATTCTTGGCTTTTATTGCCTAAATTTTGCAATAACAATGCAATTATCCATAGATTCGTGATTTGTCACAATTATCTACCAACAAAACAGTACTCTCTAAATGGCTGTTGGTAAAGTAAGCAACTCTTGCCTGTTTCTATGCCACAAACTTAAAAGGACACTCTAAGCACAAAAAAAACAACTCTAGCTTAAAGGATCACTATAGTGTCAGGAAAACAAACAAGTTTTCCTGACACTATGTCATCCTTGGGGGACCCTCACCCTCAGGGTCCCCCTCCCGTGGCGCTGAAGGGGTTAAAACCCCTTCAGCAGCTTACCTTAAACCAGCACTGTGCTCCCTCAGTGCTGGTGACCTCTCCCCCCCGCCGATGTCCGCTCCCAAGTGGAGTGGAATGCGCATGTGCAGGAAGAGCCGCACACGCATTTAAACAGTCCAAAAGAAAGCATTTCTCAATGCTTTTCTTATGGGCGTTCTGCATGCTGGATGCGAATTTCGCATCCAGCGTCGCAGAAGCACCTCTAGCG
>OW240912.1:227050776-227099535 GCA_933207985.1 Pelobates cultripes | reverse complement strand
CCTCAGTCCAATCTTTTTCAAAGACAAGCATTGGCAACCTACAGCACACATGTGCAAATGTGACAGTATGACAAGCAGTTAAAGAAACAGTGCACACACAAACAAAAATACAGCTTTACATTTGACAAGGCTACTTAAAATCACCTATGTTAGCAAATAAATATGGGGATTCAGTTCCACCATATGGCAATATTGTGTTATGCCCAACACTACCTCACAATACCACAATACCGGTGGGTCCTATGCTAATTCTGACATTGAGATTTACATGCTAAATTGCAATACTTACTAGAACTATGTATTGCAAGTTAACATGTAAATCTCCCATGTTAAAATTAGTGTAAGATGCACTGATATTGGGGTACAGTGATGCAGTGGTGGGCTTAACATAATATAGCCATATGGTGGAACTTAATCCGCATATTTTTCTGCCAAGATAGGATATATAGGGATTTTCAAACATTAGCGATTATAAAGCGAATAAGTTTTAGCAAATAATGGAAAAATTGAATAAGAAATCCCAAGTAGAAGTGTGGTATAAATTGGAAAGATCAAAATCACAAAAAGATTTGAATTCTATATTTTGGCAAACTAATTATAAGGAAAAAACTACCTATCAAATAAAAATCTGGAGTTATTAAAGATTTATTAAAAATGTGGAATAAAATTAAACAAAAACTTAAGTAAAAAAAATAAAAAATATTTCTTCTCTTGTTGTTAAAACAAATATGATAGATATTAATAAGTGGGTAACAGCAGGTATACATATTGTTAAAAATGTTATTTCAAATTACAAGGTTAAACCATTTGAACAATTACAGAGGGAGACTAGCTTACAAAGCAGTGATATCTTATCTTATTTTAGAATGAAAAACGATCTCCAAAGGTTCTTCATTTTGATCCATCTGAGAAAATCTTGGAAATAGAGAAACTATTGACAAGTGAAAAAGTTTTAAATTCCAATATTAACAAATAGAAAAGAGGATTGAATATACAGGTTTCTTTTCAGGATTGGACAGGATCTCAAACCTTGGTAAACAAAAACATTCATTGTTTAAATCAATTACATTTGAATTTGTTGGAACTCAGAGGTGCAGTGACTGACAGATGTACCTGGCGTGCTATGGTCCATACGGTCACGGAGAGTCGGACACGACTAAACAACAACAACAAATTAAAGAAGATTTATCCAGAATGCTGGAGATTCCATCAGATTGCAAACATTATGTGTATATATATATATATATATATATATATATATATATATATATACATACATACATACATACATACACACACACACACACAGTATCTCACAGCAGTGAGTACACCCCTCACATTTTTGTAAATATTTTATTACATCCTTTTATGTGACAACACTGAAGAAATTACACTCTTCTACAATGTAAATTATTAAGTGTACAGCCTGTATAACAGTGTAAAGTTGCTGTCCCCTCAAAATAACTCAACACACAGCCATTAATGTCTAAACTGTTGGCGACAAAAGTGAGTACACACCTAAGTGGAAATGTCCAAATTGGGCCCAATTAGCCATTTTCCCTCCCAGGTGTCATGTGACTCATTAGTGTTACAAGGTCTCAGGTGTGAATGGGGAGCAGGTGTGTTAAATTTGGTGTTATCGCTTTCACACTCTTTCATACTGGTCACTGGAAGTTCAACATGACACCTCATGGCAAAGAACGTTCTGAGGTTCTGAAAACAAATTATTGTTGCTCTATATAAAGATGTCCTAGATTATTAGAAGATTGCCAAGACCCTGAAACTGAGCTGCAGTACGGTGGGCAAGACCATACAGGACACGTTCCACTCAGAACAGGCCTTGCCATGGACGACCAATGAAGTTGAGTACATGTGCTCAGCGTCATATCCAGAGGTAGTCTTTGGGAAATAGACATATAAGTGCTGCCAGCATTGCTGCAGAGGTTGAAGGGGTGGGGGATCAGCCTGTCAGTGCTCAGACCATACACCGCACACTGCATCAAATTGGTCTGCATGGCTGTCATC
Organism: Pelobates cultripes; assembly: GCA_933207985.1. NCBI lineage: Eukaryota > Metazoa > Chordata > Amphibia > Anura > Pelobatidae > Pelobates > Pelobates cultripes. The sequence goes on along the minus strand of OW240912.1, from coordinate 227,097,510 downwards.
CCAGAAGGAAGCCTCTCCCAAAGATGATGCACAAGAAAGCCCACAAACAGTTTGCTGAAGACAAGCAGACTAAGTGAACCGTGCCAATTATGCAACTCTGCTTCAGAATGGTTGGCTAACTGAAATAAATGAATAAAACTAAAGTAAAGTAATCTTCCATCCTATCAACAATAACATACAAAATGTATAACAACTATCAGGAGGGAGGAACTACAAAAGATCTTCATTTTCTTTGGAATGGGCAGAAACTTAATAGAGATAAGTGCATCACAAAAACATGTTCAGCTGGGGGTCATAAGTCCAAGTCTATATGGTAATTATGTTAACAATATGTAAGAACTAATTATTAGCTACACTGCCGTATTGCACAGTTTAGGCCAACATCAAGCTAGATCATTTCTCCAACTCTTCTGCAATCACAGCTTGACTATTTTAGTCTGAATTTTGCAACTGATTTTACTATACAACACAATTCACTGTTTAATGAATAAACTATATTGTATTTGTTATTTTTGCTTACTGCTGTAGTAAAAGCATAACATAAAGAATGTCAAATATTATTGCAAGATAAGTTGCTAATGATGAACTGAATGCTTTAATATGAGCAGTATCAGAGCTGTAATATACATTTTGCAGTTGGAGTAATGAATTTCTGAGACCCAAGAGTGTAGACCTGAATAGGTTAATGTATAGAATGCCTGCACTGGGAATATGTTCCACTGTAGAACTGTTTTGTTACTGACATTAATGTTAATGGACTCTATAATTCTCTGTAACACACACACACACTCGCTTCCCTCACGTCCTCCCCACAGAAAAAGCCATAATGTAATCAGCGCTGATGCATTGCTGAGGAGGCTCCGTCTGTTTTATGACTACCAGCCCCGAAGCTTTCCAAGTGAGATACAGCTTCTCGCCTGGGAACTGATTGGCTTCAATGTCAGTGTTACAATGAATGGAAACTGAAAAAGAACCGAGGCACCTTGCCTTACAAACAATGAAAGCCAAAGAAGACTTCAGAGGGAAGAGGCAAGAGGAAAAAAAATGGTCCTTATAGAAAAATAAAAAATCTGTAAAGGGGAGACGTGTGTTTCTATATGGGGATTTATTTAATTAAAGTGATTGGAGAAATGTGTTTTAAAACTAAATTTGAAACATGTAGTTTTTAGGAAAGCATGAGGAAGAAAAGTTTCCCACTGCCTAACTAGACATACTTCCTATCAGTAAGTAGTTGATAAGCAGGGCCGTTTTAACAACATTATAGGCACCTAGGCAAAACGCTGCACTGTGACCCTGCCTGCACAAACACACACAGGAATAAAAATGTAAATTATGAGAAAAATGAAGCTTATATTTTTTTGGTACCTCCAACAAAATCCGTTTTAAACATTAAGAAAACATGCTGGGATGACCCCCACGAAGTGGGACCAGACTTGGTACACCTAGCAACCCTGGAGTGGGAACTGGAGCAGGATTACAAACACCTGTTCCACTCCATTGAGGATACCCAGCAGGAGAGCATCGTGGCAGACCCAGGTCCAGAGCCCTTCAGCTGTGAGGATTTCGTTGAGGTTTACTGGGAGGACCTCCAGCCGGCAAGTAGAGATGGGACCAAGATCTCTCCACTGGCCCCACAGGGAGAGGAGAGCAGCGTCCTCCCTCCCCAGCGGCAGGGTGAGTTACAGGGAGTAGGGACTGTCGGTCCTGCTCCCCAGCGGCAGTGTGAATTGCAAGGAATAGAGAGCCTTGTCTCCTTTCCCCAGCGGAAGTTTGAATTGCAGGGAGTGGAGAGCATCGTCTCCCCTCCCCAGCGGCAGTATCCCTTGCAGGGAATGGAGAGCATCGTCTCCCTTCCCCAGCGGCAGAGGGAATTTCAGGGAATGGAGAGCATCGTCTCCTTTCCCAGCGGCAATGTGGATAATATAAATGTTCAACTTTTGATACACCTAGGCATACTGAAGATCTCCGACTTATGGTGATTTAGATCAAAGCAAACTTTGATTATTTGTCTATCTATTCCTTCCAAATTGATTAATTAATTGCATGCACGCTCTTCCTAGAAGTAATTCACACTGGAGACAAAGTTTCTGATTAGTGAAAAACCTGAGGAATGCTTTATTCCACTGAGTGGGAGCCCCTTTTAAAGCAGAAATACATCATGTACAGAGTCACAGTTAACATACAGTATACATTCAACAATTGGTTAACAGTCTAAGGGGTCTTGTCTAAACCTACCCTACAGGATGTAATGTCATCATTACAGAGTTCTCCCACCCACATTTCAGCTCCATCTTGGTTACACGATGGGAGGGGGAGTGAGTAGTTACTGAACAGAGAGGGGCTGAAGGGGAAACAGTTACTTTAACAGCGATTCTCCATTTTGTTACACGTGGCACATAGCTGTTAGTTGCACAAAGGAAGTGGGGGATGAGTTAGTAAAGGAAGCTGTTTAACACAGGAATTTGTTACACGAGGCTTGCTTGATGGGAAGGGGGAGGGTAGCCGGGTGGGAGGAATTTACAGAGGAAATAGTTAATAGACATTTTATCCATTCAAGTATTTTGTCCATAACAATGGCATGGATCTAAACCCATCCCATTTACACAAATGCAAGTAAAATATAATCTTGCCCCCAGGGATCTTTTTCAATATTTAAGGATTAAAATTTTTCTATTATCTAGAACTGTACTCAAGGACCATAATGTTAATCCTCTTATAGTACTTTATAAAAAGAAGGGAGGAATTTCTAGATTTATTAAATTGCTAGAATCAATGGAACAAGACTCTCATGCTACCGCCTTTACTAAATGGGAACAAGATATTGGGGAATCCTTTCCACTTCTGGAATGGACTAAAGCTACACACCTAGTAAAGCACTGTATGCATAGTGTCTCTCTCTACGAAACACATCTAAAGATAATATATAGATGGTATATGGTACCGGCTAGACTATAAAATATCATCTGCCTATTATAGGAATTGTTGGAGATGTGGAAATGAGGAGGGCACTATACATCATATATGGTGGGAATGTCAGGGGCTTAAAAGCGTAAAAATCCAAATGCTTGGTCTTGTTAACTCTATTTTCAAAGGGATAAAATAAACTAGCCCTCTACTTTTCCTTTTTAATATTGGTTTTCCTTCACAAGACAAATTTCAAAAATATCTTTTGACCCATATTTTTTTTGCCATTAAAATATGCATAGCTAGGGCCTGGAAATCTTCCATCCTATTATCATGGTATAATATTACAGAGCAAATAGACTATCAGCATAGGATGGAATCAAACCCTTTCTATGGTACTAGGAATCTGGTCAAACTATGGTTACCCTGGACAAATAGACATTATATAAGTCAATAAGATTGTGATATTTTAAAGCCCCATGTCAAGCCTCAGGAACTTCTTCTTATTTTTTTTTTATATATTTATTTTTAAATTGATTATGTTTACCAGCTATATTGTGGAAAATCCTTTGTATGAGCTTCTTAATAATGGCTGGTTATCAAGCAAGTATAGAGTGTGATTGTAAGACATACCGTGTACATACATAACTGATGGTTTCCACTGAATATTGCATTCCATATAGAAATCTTAGGTATTTAATGCTATATAATACCACTATTGATATATACCGTATTTTTCGCTCCATAAGACGCACTTTTTTTCCCCTCAAAAGTGAGGGGAAATGTCTGTGCGTCTTATGGAGCGAATGTGAAGAATTACTTACCTGTCTTGGAGCGTGGGCCGGCTTCACAGCGCGCTCCGCGGTCCAGGAACTTCTATTTCAGGTTCCGGTTTCCGGCGGGACTGAAAGGAAGTGCACACTCAGTGTGCACACTTCCTTTCAGTCCCGCCGGAAACCGGAACCTGAAATAGAAGTTCCTGGACCGCGGAGCGCGCTGTGAAGCCGGCCCACGCTCCAAGACAGGTAAGTAATTATGGGACAAGGGGAGGGGGACACTATGGGAGAAAGGGAGGGGAGACACTATGGGAGGGGAGGGGGTACACTATGGGACAAGGGGAGGGGGGACACTATGGGACAAGGGGAGGGGGAGACACTATGGGACAAGGGGAGGGGGGACACTATGGGACAAGGGGAGGGGGAGACACTATGGGACAAGGGCAGGGGGGGACACTATGGGAGGGAAAGTGCACTATGGGACAATGGGAGGGGGGGACACTATGGGATCAGAACACTAATGGACAAGGGGAGGAGGGGTTAAAGAACACTATGGGACAGGGTAGGAGGGGTTAACAATCACTATGGGACAGGGTAGGAGGGGTTAACAATCACTATGGGACAGAGGAAAGGGGGGTTAAAGATCATTATGGGACAGGGGAGAAAAAAAAATATTCTGAACAAACTGTCCCATGGTAAGAAACACTATATTTTTTTTTCTGGGTTTCCTCCTCTAAAAACTAGGTGCGTCTTATGGTGAGGTGCGTCTTATGGAGTGAAAAATACGGTATTACCACTATGTCTTTGTTTAAAGCAGTTATATTGATGTATTCTTTTTTTCTTTTTTAAGTCGAATTTTATAAATTGAATAAATAAAATATAGTCGAATGTTATGAATTGAATAAATAAAATATATAAAAAAAAAGAAAACATGCTGTACAGTAGATATTATTTTACACTAACTTTTAGTAGCGAGCAGGGGGAGACAACTGACGTGGACTGTTAAAAAATATTAGAATTATAACTGGAACATTTACAATGTGCTTTGCATAAAGACGCTCCCCAGACACCCCCCCAAAATTTTTGATTTCTTTTTGCAAAGCACTACTGATTACAATGCTTCAGACCACGCAGAAATGTTTCAATCTATGTCTGATGTTTGACCATTATTCTTACTATTGCATTTAAATTTATTTTTTATTATTTTATTAATTTTTTCTCTTCTTTTTTATGCAAACGTAAATCTCGCATGTTAGAGTCATAACTTACTAGGTGCTAGTACCGTATTCTATGTATAGAGTCTGTTAATGTATCCCTAAGCTAGAACCGCACCGCTAGCTACAGCCTAGATCAGACCGCATAATGTAGTAAGACCACTCCGCGTAAAAATGCATTCACCTGCCTACAGCAGAAAGGCACTGCTCACTTAATTATATATAAGGCTACACACGCTGAAAGTGGCACTGCATGCTTAGTTAAACATAACTTAACCGCGCAGTAAAAAATGGAACCATTTGTTGATCCTAGTAAGAACCCTGCTGCCATAGCTGTCTAGAGTTAATCAGGCACCGCCGTACTGCACCCACGCAAGATTTAGCAAGCTGACCTGTGCTACAAGGCCAATACAACTCCTATGCAAAATGGGCCTCATAAGATTATGTATGGCTCAGATGAATATAAAGCCAGCGCAATGTGTTATTATGTCTGTTGAATACCTTTGCTATATTAAATCTCGCAAAGTTTATGTTCATTGAATTTACTTAATTGCTTGTTTATTCTGACTTATATGCCTCTGCGCAGGCAACCATATGTTATTTCTATTCATTCGTAATATTATGTTATACAGGCTATGACAAATCCGCCTCTGCGTAGGCGACAAAATGCTTACACCTTTATATACAGATGAATATGCCCCTGCGTGGGCAACTACTTGCCCAATCACAAATCAGTTTGATATTTGCGTTTATATTGTGAAAACAATAAAAATATTCAAAACAAAAAAATAAAAAAAATTACAAAAATTTGAACTTTATTATAGCTTTACAGCTTCAAAAAATAATGTTTTGATTTTGTCTTGCTTAAGTAGAATTAGAACGTATACATTGTTTTTTGTCAAGCTCAAGATATGTATTTGCAACAGCAAAATCACATGTCCAGATAACATGATACTGATGTGATTAGTCCACCTAAACATTTTTAACATCGAGGGTTTGAAACCTGGTCAAGAAACCTAATAATATATCTGCCTACCTCAAATTCTCATGGATTGTAAATCTCCATCACTTGTAAAATGTTGGGGCTATATAATATTAACTGTGAAAAGAAACCTTATCACTTCATGCTCAAGGTTTCTGTAATGGTCACTGTGTCACTTTAACTGAAACACAATTTATGCCATAAATTTTCGCACCGGGGCCCCATGGGTCATGTGTACGCCACTGCACCAAGCAACACAGTAGAGCAGAGTGAGTATTTGTGCTAAACATAGTAGTGACTGGTAGTTACATTCAACATACGGTTATATATTCACTTTCGAATTCCAGATTGTTCCAGATTTATGTATTACACAGGGAACTTGTGGAGTCGACAATTGGCTTGCATAATTTAGTTGAACAAATTTTGGTATCCGATTCTTTGATTATTTTTCAATAATTGAACTGGGTGTGATAACAGTTCACTCACATTATTACATGAATGTGATGACTATTAATTCAGATTATTACTTCAATTTATCATTAAGCTGGGTACTGTGCTTTCCACGTTGACGCATTTATATACCTTGAAAATTAGATTATAATTATTTTTAGATTTAGGTACAGCCTATACCCCTTTTGATTCAGCGTTTATTATTGTGTACTGATATATGACAGATATTTCTTATGAAGATATTATTCAAGTGCATTACACAAAAATAAATTACTAATTGCTATACATAAAATCAATTATTTTATTTAATGGTTTGGCATTATATCGATCTAAACTAAACTCCAATATAAACAGACAAATGGCTAGTTATATTGTGATAATGTTATCATCAGAGGTGATTAATACAAATACATACTGTACATTTACAGAACATTACATAAGCTTGGTTATTGTATTCTTATTTCATTGTTTTAAATACTATCATTTGCTTACCTTTTTCTTTTTGCATAATGAATGAAAAATGCATATATTTCCATTTAGCAATAGAAAAACTACACACCATTTCTGGAAAGGTGCAGTGAAATAAGGAAAAGTGACCTGTGTGCCTCTGCTACAACTCCTGTTAATAAATACACTTTGTGATGAAAGCAACTTTGCCACTGGGTCTTGGAGGGGACTACTGGCAGGGCCGGACTGGGAAAAAAATTAGGCCCGGGCATTTTTCAATCAGAGCGGCCCCCTAAGTACGGGGCGGGCCCAGAGAGGGTGTGTTTTATCATCACTAATGACAAGCACGCCCCCTCTCAAAGTGAGCATGTTGGTTTAATGCGCAGAGCCCCGCTGAAGAGCTCTAGCATTGGAAAAAGGCCCTGTATTTGTTCTGCGTAGTGCAAGCAAATTTAATAACATGCTTTCGCTGTGTTTGCTTTTAAATTGTCTCTGGTGTCTCCACAAGTGGGATACCAGAGGACAAAAGGGCCAGGAAAGTGTATGGTGCATGTGTTTGGAGCCTGCTTGTGAGATTGCGTGTGTGTGTAGAGTGTGGTGTGGTATTGTGTAAATAGGTCAATTTCATTTGTGTTTGTGGTGTAATATGTGTGGCTAGGGGCAGTGTGTGTGTGTAGGAGATATAGTATGTATAGGAGATTGTGTGTGTGTGTGTGTGTGAGGATTAAGAGTGCATATAGGGTAAGGGATCTAGCGTGTATCTGGAGCGTAATGTGTATTGGTGCCGTGTGAGGGGTGCTGTAGTGTGTATATATATATATATTTGGACGTATTGTATGTGTGAGGGGCGCAGTGTGTGTGTGTGTGAGGGGTGCTGTGTGTGATGGTGTTTTTATCTGCCGTCACATTCTAGGTTTCAAATTTTTTTGTCTGTTAACTCACTGAGGGTTATTTTATTTATTATATATATGTGTGTGTGCTGTATATATGTGGGAGTGTGCTGTGTGTGGGTGCTGTGTGAGTGAGGTTGCTGTCTGTCTGAGGGAGCAGTGTCCGTCTGAGGGTGCTGTGTGCGTGTGTTGGTGCTGTGTGTGTGTCTGGGTGCTGTGTGCGTCTGAGGGTGCTGTGTGTGCATCTGAGGGTGCTGTGTGTGTGTCTTAGGGTGCTGTGTGTGTGTCTGGGTGCGCTGTGTGTGTGTCTGGGTGCTGTGTGTGTCTGAGGGTGCTGTGTGCATCTGATGGTGCTGTGTGTGTGTGTGGGTTCTGTGTGTGTCTGTGTGCTGTGTGTGTCTGAGGGTGCTGTGTGTGTCTGAGGGTGCTGTGTGTGTCTGGGTGCTGTGTGCACCTGAGAGTGCTGTGTGCGCGTCTGAGGGTGCTGTGTGTGTGTCTGGGTGCTGTGTGTGTCTGAGGGTGCTGTGTGCGTCTGAGGGTGCTGTGTATGTGTGTGGGTGCTGTGTGTGTCTGGGTGCTGTGTGTGTCTGGGTGCTGTGTGCGCCTGAGGGTGCTGTGTGCATCTGAGGGTGCTGTGTGTGCGTCTGAGGGTACTGTGTGTGTGTCTGAGGGTGCAGTGTGTGTCTGGGGCTGCTGTGTGTGTCTGGGTGCTGTGTGTGTCTGGGGGTGCTGTGTGTGTGAGCGGGCTGTTAGTGTGAATGTACTTTTTATTTAAATTTCAATATTTTTTTTATTAATAATTTAAAAAAAAAGTTATCTCACCACTAGGACCACCAGGGAAGGATGGCAGCACTGCAACCCCCCCATGGCAACACGGCTCCCCCCCTCCCAGGCTAAAGGTAAGTAGGGAGGGAAGCCGTGTTGCCATGGGGGGTGCCGTGCTGCCATCCTTCCCTGGTGGTTCTAGTGGTGAGAGTGAACTCTCGCGAGATCTGAGTGTTGCCATGGTAACCGTGGCAATGCTCAGAATCCTGCGAGAGGACCCGGCGGAGCTGCTGGCTAGAGCTTCACCCGGTCCTCTCCTGCCTCCCTCACTCCCCAGCCGGTGGCCGCATCTCAGTGCCTATGGGCCGGTGAAGGAGATGTTTGATCTCCCCACCGGCCCATGAAGGCACACAGCGGGGCCAGCGCTCGGATAGATCATGTGATCTCCCCTGCCAGCCTTGGCCCCATGGCCATCGCGACCCACCGGGCATTTGCTCGGTATGCCCGATGGCCAGTCCGGGCCTGACTACTGGCCAGCCTATTGCCCTGTGACTATGGTCCCTTTAATTTATTTTGGCTGAGAGACCCTAATTGTGCCAATTGGCACTTTAAACAGCCGCCATTCGACATTCGAACATGTGGTGGCGGCCATCTTGTTCGCATGGACTAAAACCGCGAATAGACTTCAGGGGGACTTAGCTGCGAATGCCCTGGAACTATTTTCGGCATGAAAACCTTGCGGTTCCCGGTTGGTCCTCCAGCAGCACTTAGCTGCGAATCTATGGAACTGTTTTGAGCATTAAATCCTGGGTTCGCCAGGGCAAAAATATGACTTCCTTAAAATTTCTGAACCACTGATCAGATCTGGGTGATTTTTGGATATGTTGTTCACCCAGAGCTATCAGGGGATGTAAGCTTTATGGGGGTATGTTATGTTTTGGGGTGTTTTCTAGACTTTATATAAATGTGTTTTTTCTGTCTGTGAATAATTAGGTTTATGCATTAACTACTTTAATTATATCACAGGCAGAGAGGAGGGATTGTTTAATGTATGTGGGAGTGTCAGACATTGTTATACTCTTATTGGTCTGTACAGTTGTTAATGCGGTGCAGCATCAGGTCCAGGGGGTGTGCCTCTGGCCTGAGGAATTGTATATAAGCCAACCTGTACCAGTAAAGCTTCAGACTTGGTCTACCCTTCATGAGGTTTCGGCTCATGTTTGGGGGATTGGAGAACTACCTACACTCTGGGGATTGCTATAATCACTTTACTCTCCAGAGTATAATCACCAAGCTCTTGTAAGAGCTTATTCCTGTTCCTGCTCTCTGGATTAAGAGAGGTCTACCTGCTGGAAGCTGGATTCTGGTCTTGGGTCCAGAGTGGGTGGAAGACGGCAAGACCCCAACGAAGCTGCGGCAGTTTGTGGGGTCTGCGGTGGTTATGGTGTCTATTATTATAGTTATGGTGGAATGCTTGGATCCCTCAGAAAGTACTAGGAGCACCCATCAATGGAGGTACCCAGTCAGGGTGCTATGCAATCAGTTACACACTTTTATTCAGCATTTCCGGGATTGAAAACATGCTTTTTCTAAACAACCATTTGGATTATCTATACAGATTGACCAACTAATTTCCCAACATTTATAGTCTAGAATTCAGAGACACTGAGATCACAAATGTTTTTTCTTTAATACTAAATACACCCTGTTCCAAATTATTATGCAAATTCTATTTAAGTGTCACAAAGATTAAATATTTTGTTTTTCAGTTTAACTCATGGATGGCATTGTGTTTTAGGGCTCTTTTGATCACTGAAAACAATCTCGGATACCTGTGATAATTAGATTGCCAGGTGAGCCCAATTTATGGAAAAACTACTAAAGGAGGATGTTCCACATTATTAAGCAGAGTACCATTTTCATGCAATATGGGGAAGAAAAAGGATCTCTCGGCTGGTGAGACTGGTAGCTGGATTTTTATTTATAGATTTTATACTAGTTTTTAGTAAATAAAGTTACAGGTTTTTTTTTCCTACTCTCTCTGGTTTCCTACTTGTTCCTGGTGCTCTTTGGATCCTATTATATCCCTTGGTGGTGATTATACCACCACAAGCTCTCATTACCAGAGCAAGTTATTGCTCTGGAAATCGTAAGTAGGATACTTACCTTTTTATCTACTACAAGTATATAGTACATACTGTACCATTGGATTTTATTTGTGTTCTTGTTTTTATACATATACACGGCTGTGGAGAATTGGATATTACATCCCACTACTATCCTTATATCCTAAGACGGGGATTATACCGTCCAGGCGCTATACGGCAGAGCTCTTAGTAGCTCTGCAAAGTGTGAGTTAGTCTTTTTATTGGTTCTCCTTTATTGTATATTTACGCCATTTAATTGACACACTGTTATTGTTTTATATTTTATTCTGTTTAAGGGTTATATACAATACCATATTACTGGAAAATCCTGTATGTATGTATACACCATTTTCATATTTTAATCACTTTTTTCCTCTGTGGCGCGGTTTACCACTCTTTTTTTTGCAATTTCTGGTTATTATTAGCAGGTATTGGGAAATTCTGCTGGTTCACTGCTGCCGTACACCCAGTTATTTTAGAAAGTGCCTACACCTTGCTTTTCAATTGAAATAGTTCAATGCCTTGAACGAGGTATGAAAACATTAGAAATTTAACAAAAACTTAAGCGTGATCATTGCACTATTAAGAGATTTGTGGCTGATTCAGAGCACAGACGGGTTCGTGCAGATAAAGGCCTATTGAGGAAGATTTCTGCCAGATCCATGCATCGAATCAAGAGAGCAGCTGCTAAAATACCATTACATAGCAGCAAACAGATATTTGAAGCTACTGGTGCCATTGGAGTCCCATGGACATCAAGGTGTAGAGTCCTACAGAGTCTTGCAATTGTGCATAAACCTTCTATTCGGCCACCACTAACCAATGCTCACAAGCAGAAATGGCTGCATTGGGCAGAAAAATACATGAAGACTAATTTTCAAACAGTCCTGCTCAATGATGAGTGCCATGCAACCCTGGATGGTCCAGATGGATGCAGCAAGGCGGTGGTGGAGTCATGTTTTGGGCCGGAATCATGGGAAGAGAGCTGGTCGGCCCCTTTAGGGTCCCCGAAGATGACCCCTGCAAAGTATGTGGAGTTTCTGACTGACCACTTTCTTCCCTGGTACAGAAGGAAGAATTATGCTTTCCGTAATAAAATCATCTTCATGCATGACAATGCACCAACTCATGCTGCAAAGAATACCTCTGCATCAATGGCTGCTATGGGGACAAAAAGGAGAGAAAGTCATGGTGTGGCCTCCATCCTCCCCTGACCTCAATCCTATTGAGAACCTTTGGAGCATCCTCAAGCAAAAGATCTATGAGGGTGGGAGGTAGTTTACATCCAAACAGCAGCTCTGGGAGGCTATTCTGACATGTTGCAAACAAATTCAAGCAGAAACTGTCCAAAAACTCACAAGTTCAATGGACGCAAGACTTGTGAAGCTGCTATCAAATAGGGGGTCCTATGTTAAAATGTAACGTGACCTGTTAAAATGTTTAAAAAGTTAAAATGTTGTTATAAATTGTACTCTTAATTGTTGATAACATGAGAATTATGCTGACTGTTATTTACATCAATTATTTAGGTAAATAAGAAAGATATAATTTGCATAATAATTTGGAGCAAGGTGTAATATCTAATACACAATAGTTAATCAAACCAGGGGCTGATCCAGAACCTAATCTCAGGAAGGGCACTGGTATATTATTTAAAGGAGCAATCCAGGCCCAATAACCACTACAGTTATATGTAGTAGTTATGGTGGCAGAAGTCCTGTGGTGCCCTCCCAGAATAAGTAGTCAAACCATTTTAGAACAGTTTGACAACTTACCTGGAGGCTGTTGGGATAGGGGCTCTAGTAGAGTATAGAGTAGGGTATAGGGGCTGTAGTGTGTGTGTGTGTGAGAGGGATGCAGTGTGTGTATGTGTAAGGAGTGCAGTGTGTGTGTGTGCACTTGTGTAGTGAAGAGTGTGTGTGTGAGGGATGCAGTATGTGTTAAGGGTGCAATGTGTTTGTGCATGGAGGGGCGCAGTGTGTGTGTGTGAGAGTGTAGAGTGTGTAAGGAATACAGTGTGTGTGAGGGCTGCAGTGTGAATGTGTGGAGGGGGTACAGTTTGTGTATGTGGAAGGTGGCATTGTGTGTGTGAGGAGTGCACTGTGTCTGAGGGGTGTGTATGTGTGTATTCACTCTCACGAGATCCGGTCCTCTCTCCCTCCCCTGCCGGCTACCAAGCTAAGTGCTTGCGGACTGGTGAGGGAGAGTTCTGATCTCCCCTCCGGTCCGTGAAGGCACATAGCAGGACCGCCGCTTGGATAGCACTTGTCTTGTAGGGGACAGCATAGGCTCTCTTTAGAGCAATTGCCCTGTTGCTTCCCCCCCCCCCCCGAATCCACCATTGAATCAAACATGTAGAGTATATAGTTTCTGCTTTTTGCCTCATTTACAGGGAAAAATGTGGATAGTGATAGTATATAGTGGTGACTAACGCAGAAATTTAAAAAGGATTATCTGGTGTCTAAACCAAACATGCCCAGGCATTTTCTTGAGACCTGTTTGCTTTAGTTTTCTCTTTTGCTAGAATTAAAAAAAATGAAACAAGAGATAAAGGATATCAATATATAGTGTCAGCGCTTAAGTCGATAAATCCTTAGTTGCACAATCAGGGTAATCTACTCATAAATTATGAAGTAGAAAAACAACATATGCGTCTTAAAAGATAATTATTAAAAAAAATAAAAAGCATATATATCACAACGTATGCTACTTCAATATATAAATCATACAATATAATGTCCAAGAGTCCTAGGGTAATCTGTATGGGGGTAATATTCCCAAAAGTTTGGATCCAAACTCCTTGCATGCAGTACGTGAGAATATATCCAAAGTACCTTAAAAAGATACAAGGAGATCCAAATAGTGTAACACTGTATTTATTGTAACGAATAAAAAACCCTCTCCCTCAAAAGGAACCCTTACATTAAAATGTTGTGGTACTCATTTCCAAGTAACCACACAGTAAGTATTGCTGTATAGTAGTCTGATAACTTTACCTCCTGGTCCTCCTGTCATGTGGGTTCTGGCTCCTGGCCTCAGCTGAGAAACAATGACCTTTGTTTGGAAGGACACTGGAGCTGGAAGCCGCTACTCTCCTGCTCACTTCAACGCATTTCTCCCATACTTTGGACTTTCAAAATAGTGCGGCAGCAACCCAGAGCGTTCTTATATACACTCGTATCTGAAAATCATTAAAGTGCCAGATAGCCTGAAAGTCTAACACAGTCTTTACATAAAAAGGACTCCTCTCATTAACTATCTAAGAAGGGCTACAGCTCATGTTATTTGAACAGCTTATTGATGATACAGTACCTTTTCCCTCCCCCTGCTCCCGGCACCTACTACCAAGTGTTCTAATACCAACTGTGTCCAGTAGGTGGCATTCCCCAGGCACATATATACTTACTAGTATACTCAGCACAGACGTGTTTGATACATTTAGCATATCTGCTTTAGACTTTATCCTTCATTATATATTAATTTATCAGGCATCGATTTAGCTCTGTAATACAGTTTATTATTTCTTTTTCTATATTTTTTTTTATTATGGTTTCCACTACTTAATTTGTATACATCACATTTTTAACATTGTTACAATAATTAAAGATTTTTATTTTAATATTCTTATCCTTTTTTGCCTTTATCTGCATTAATTGCTTCATACCTTTATTTTCTGCCATCTGTCCCAGTACCTCCCTTTTGGTACACTACTATCATCATACATCCCCATTAAACCAGTTCCACTTAACCCTCAACATAAAGCCTTGTCTCATGTGTGGAGGGATCAGCTATATTCACTACTCTGGGGATTGTCATGATTACAATACTTCCTTGGATTATAACACGGTTTTACCTGCTATACTCTCTGGATTAGGAGAGGAACTGGAAGCTGGAATCTGGATCCCGGGTGGGTGGAGGACAGCGAAACTCCAGCCAAGCTGCAACGCATACATATACACAATTATGCAGGGGAGTAGACTAACTACTAAATTGGAGGCTCCTTGAAGGTTTAAAGGTTTAACACCTGTGTACATTAACTGTCTATCCAACTGGGCAGTAACTATTTTTGTTTTAAGGGGACTCTAGTACTGAAACAATGCTACTTACTCTGGTGTTAAGCTAATAGTCACACATTTGACAAAACTCGCTGTAGATTGCTATTTTATAACATGATGTAGCTTCCCTCTGGCTGTTTTCTATCCTATATTGATTTTACATAGAAGATAGGAATTTCAGGACCTACTGATAAGTCTTGTCTGTTATACATATATTTATTTTATTTCTATCCCGCTATCCCTGATCTGTCCATGGTCTTGTTTTTTCTCTATCTCTAATATAGTCTTATTGCCTCAATATACCATCTGTCTAAGTGTGAGAGATAGACCAAGTTTGGTATAATAGAGACTCTTAGCAGCAGTGCTGTGGAAATTGATAGACTAGCTCTCAAGTGATATAGATTTTCTATTTTCTTTCCTGCAGTAATATAATAAACAGATAAATAAGTGCCTGCTGGATTAGGGAGGAGGACAGCCAAGTTATTTATTTGTATTTCTAAATACCCACCCATGGAAAAATAAAAAGAACATTTTATGGTCTGTCCCACTTATTAACTCAGTGTGTGTGAATTAGGTAGATGTACAGTGTACAATGTAGCAGATAGAAAACGGTTCTAGATCTTACTGCTAACTGAAGGGTTAATATCTCCACCAGAGTTATAAAAAATAAAATTGATCCGTACAAAAAAAATCCTGAAATATGCTATTACCTTAAATTTGATTAGGACTTAGCTAAGTGTGCAGATACATTTACTGTTACTTTTTAAATTAATGAACTGTTTATTTTTTTTTTTTGCTGTTAACTACTTAACCCCTTAAGGACACATTACATGTCATGATTCCCTTTTATTCCAGAAGTTTGGTCCTTAAGGAGTTAAAGGATCACTATAGTATCAGGAAAACAAAGTGGTTTTCCTGACACTATAGTGCCCTGAGGGTGTCCCCACTCTCAGGGTACCCCTCCTGTGTCGCTGATGGGGTTAAAACCCCTCCTCCCCCGCTGACGTCAGCGGATCCCAATGCGCATGCGCGGCAAGTGCCGCGCGCGCATTCAAGCTGTCAATAGGAAAGCATTTCTCAATGCTTTCCCATGGACGCTCTGCGCGATGGAGGCATAATATGCCTCCAGCATCGCAGATGCGCCTCTAGTGGCTGTCTGGAAGACAGCCACTAGAGGCTGGCTTAACCCTGCAATGTAAACATAGCAGTTTCTATGAAACTGCTATGTTTGCATCTGAAGGGTTAAAACCTGAGGGACCTGGCACCCAGACCACTTCATTAAGCTGAAGTGATCTGCGTGACCATAGTGTCCCTTTACGAGGTAAGGTAGTGAACAGTTCTGAAATTAACACATTGTTATGGTTCAATTAGCTTTACTTTGAGTACAAATATATTTACACTTTAGTGACTATAGTGTCCTATATGACTCCAGTGTTAATTTTGTCGACTGACAATTTTAGTCAAATTTTAGTCGACTAAAACATTTGAGATTTAGTCGACTAAAAATAGGCTAAACCAACTTAGATTACTAAAGTATGACTAAAATGACATTTTAGTAAAAAAAAACGATGACTAAAACTAGATTCAAATTTGCCACCAAAATTAATAATGCACAGAGGGGCTGTGAAAGGTGCAAAAGAGACAGACCAGGGCTTGGGAGAGAGACACCTAGAGGGGCTGGGAAAACACAAAGACACAGAGGGGCCAGAGAAGGGGCAAAAGAGACAGATAGAGGCTTTAACTAAATCCATTAGAATTTAGTCGTAACAACTAAAATCTACTGGAAATTTAGACTAGAATCTACTGAAAATTTTATCAACTAAAATTAGAACAATTCAGATGGCTAAAATACAACTAAAATTAAAATGGCATTTTAGTCAAAAGACTATGACTAAAACTAAATTGGAATTTTCTGCCAAAATTAACACTGATGCACTCTATTAAGTGGCACTTTTTTTTTTTTACACATTGTACTTTGTGGTTTAATGTTGTTGTTTACATAATTAGGGTTACTGTCATTGTGGATACTGTCACATTGTATGGGCTTGATACACTCCTTACTTTATCATGTGATCAGTTGAATGGACACTATAGGTACCCAGACCACTTCCGGTCATTAAAGTTGTCTGGGTGCAGTGTTAAGACTACCTCTCTTGGCTGTCTACCATGCAGTCACTAGAGGCGCTTCCTGCTCTTTCACAAACTTTAATTCTGTGAAACTATACTGGACATCCTCACGCTTTGCATGAGGGCATCCAGTATTTTCTAAAACCCCATAGGAAAGCATTGATTCAAAGCACTGTACACGCAGCGCATTAGGTTCCCCCTCGTTATGATGTTGGAGGAGGCATAGACAGAGCCAATATAAGGTGAGTGTTTAATAGATATGTTTAACCCTTTAATTGCTGTAGAGAGGAGGTGGGGTGGAGGGACACTACAGTGTTAGGAATACGGCTTGGTATTATCGAACCTTGGAATAGCCGGGTTTAACGTAAAAATGAGAGAAAGTGTAGACATTAAAACAAGCCAAGATCTGGTACCAGAAATATGATATAACTGGACAAATCAGGGAACACACTGTACAAGGAACAAAGAGGAAACTACGACAGCGCAATGACAAATGGGGATAAAACTTTATTACAACCATATGGTGGACACTGCTTGGTCCACATCAGCCTTACAACCCCAAAAAGTGCGAGAATGGGGTCCCTGTGATGACATGGTATTGCACTCAGTAATTCCAGAGTAGCAATCGAGTAAGTACTGCAGTTGCTTTTTTGCCAATAAAGGAATAAAGGCATATCATTTTTCCCAATAAGAAGTGCTGGACATTTATTTGTTAACTACTTTTCCTGTAAGGTGAAACTGTACTCTAATGGATGGAGAAGTGGATGCTCCCTCAAAATACTTTGTTTGCAGACAGAAAAATATAGTCACATTCAATTTGGTGGTCCTGCTTATGGCATGTTATGGTTTTCCTTTTTATTATATGTTCAGTATTGGCAAAGTATTCTGAGCAATTTTGCCCACACTTTTGCACACCAAGCCATTCAGATCGTAAACTCCAAGCTGTTCATGCTTTCATTGGGCTTTCAGTACAATCCAATTACAGGACATCTGTGTGATTTATATTGTTGTTTGGAACATACAATATTAATATCACATTCCATTGTGACCTGTTATACATTTTAATGCATAACAAAATAAACATAAACCCATGGATATTCAGTCTAACTCATGTTACAAAGCAAGATCAAGAGGTTATTCTGCTGCTCCCGATAGCAAATCCTTTGCAAGGAGAAGAACTAAGCCTCCATAGAAATGGAAAAAGGAAAAGATGACAATAAGAAAATATTGCATAATTTCTAATGACATTTTCCACAAATGAAATTGCTTGGAAATTAATAAACACTCTCAGACTTGACATTCTGTACAGTTATTTATACAGGGTTATTCATTAAACACTGGATTATTTTGGGATGGATACAATCTAGTGAAAGTGACCGAATTCCAACTTCAATGTAAATTCTCAGATTACTAAAACCAAATACAGTGAAAATTCTGTTTCCCTGAGCAAATAGGTTGCACATTCGCAAATTAGTTTTCACTTGCTTTCATGCAATCAAACAATAATTTAAAGCACTATTTTCATGCTGGCAGCGTGAGCAGCAAGCAGACAAATTGTTGAAATTGTTTTGCAATGTGAGGGTTAATTATGTGGTGGCAGGTAAGTGATTGCACAAATGTAATAGTTAAGACAAAATAAAGTAAATAAATATTAACCCTATGTGGTCAATAAATAAAACATGGGCGTCGGGCAGGAACTTTAAAATAATAGGGAGATCAAGAATAGTGAAACATGGCTGTCGGAGAACTCTGAGTAGTTGGATTGCTAATCAACCTGTCAGAGTAGTCTTGATCACATTGCATAGTATGGTACATGTAATGAATGCAGATTGTGTGTGCTAGTGTAGTGAATGCAGAGTGTGTGTGCTAGTGTAATAAATGCAGAGTGTGTGTTTTACTAGTGGATGCATGTTGTGCAAAAGGAGCATTCCCCTCCCCCCCACATTAAATGTAATACATTTTATTCCCCCTCCCTGCTTCTTACCTGGTTCAGGGAGGGGGGAGATTCCATTCCTTGGTCGTCCGGTGGCATGGTGGGGCCCCCTGCTCCCTATACTTGCAGAGGGGCCCCAGCAGACCACATCTGTATGTTACAACATTTGCTCACTCTAACTCCCATGGCAACGCTATGACGGCCACGGGTATCGCAGGAGTTAAAGAGAGCAAAGAGCTGTAACATACAGATGCGGTCTGCTGGGCCCCCTCTGCAAGTATAGGGAGCCGGGGGCCCGCAGCTGCATATATATATATACAGAGATCATCGCTATATATATGCAGAGAGGGAATGTGGGGCCCAGGACTGCCAAAGCATTTCGGGCCCCACAGGACTGCTGGGCCCGTGACAACCGTGCAGAGCTGCAGACCATGTATCTCATGAGATCTGGCCAATCAGGGCCTTGCCGCAGGTTACCACGGCAACGCTCTGATAGGATCTTGCGAGATACAGCTAAAAAAAAAGGTAATTAATCCCTTACCATCACCCCCCTCTTTCCCTTACAATATTATCACCCCCCCTTACTCAATCAATACCCCCCTCCATCAATACACCCACTCCATCAATACCCACCCTCCTGCCACTGCAAGCTGTGGGAAATAAACTTCTCTCTGGGGTGCCATATCCAGGCTTCTTCCTGCAGGAGGGTTCCCTGATTGAGTGTGGGAGGTGGAGCTTCCGAATGGGGGCAGAGCTTACATGCGGGGGCGGGATTAACATGACGGGCCACAGCATTGGAATCAGGAAGGGAGACTCAGTGCTCCCTCCTGCTGTTAGCAGCCTTAATGTGGCCGCACCAGCCCCCAGCACTCTCTGCAGCCCCCAGAACCTGCCCCCTGAATTCCCTCGGACTGACAAAAGCTGTCACAGTCCGAGGGAAAAATTATTTAAATAGAACATAAGGGCTTCTTCCCTGTCCCAAGTGCAGCGGCCCACTGGGAAAATTCCCGGTATTCCGGTGGGCCAGTCCGGCCCTGCATGCTTTGCAATAGCTGGAATAGTGTGCAAAATCTTATATAAGGACTTCCCTAGTTTTTATAGCTCAGCTTTCACAGAGTTCTCCATCGGGGGATTATTATTATTTTTTTGTGTAGGTTTTTTACTTTCCAACATTTTTTATTTTTGCAATCAGGCTTTTTATGTTTTCATTAGTTTTGTTGATTTCTATTATGCCTTTTTTGGAGCTGAAGATAAGAAGAATTAGAAAGAAAAAGACATGATAATATTTTCAGGTATTAGCTTTATTGGCCCAGCTCTCTATTTTTGTTTTTATTAGGGTGAGGGGGTAGGTAGAATTAATTATTTTTTTGAGGGGTGGCTAATGGAGCCCTAATCACCCAAGTGAAGGAAGATGGACATCCAACTGTTTGGGGGCTGGACAATGGCATTTTTACCATTATTTAATTAATTAGAGCTCCCTATGGGTGAGGGTCAATGGGGACAATAGGTCCGCCACCTTATTTTTATTATTAGTGCCCCCACCAGCTGCAAATGGATGTCCCCCCTGTATATTATAATAACCCCTGCGCACAGATCATGGTAGTGATGGGAGACATAAGCATGTTCAACCCTTCATTTGACTCAGTATCCTCCCCCGCTGGCCACAGGTAGGGACAGGAGTTGTAGACAGTACTAAATATGCAGATATGCCTCCAGTAGATTTAAAGTAATAGTACTTTTTACATAGACTTTTTATTTATTATTTTTTTATACTATTTAATGTGGCGGCTGGCTAGCAAGCAGATGTAATTTTTTTGGTCTGGATATCAGCTGTCCAGCAGTCTGTGACTGGACTGCCAGAGAAAGTCTGGGTGGGGTTAGAAGGGGAGGGCTTGCAAAGGCGTCAGACAAGAGAACTGCAGGTTTTGCAAGCTGTTTTTAGAATTACCCTAATGAAAATGAAACAGTGCATTAATTAAATACATGCACGCTGTAATTTATGGTACAGCTACTAAACAGTGTTTTCTTTCTACCCCTTTTGTATTTGGGCAGCAGAGTATTCCTTTAAGTAAGTGCTGGTACATTAGTGTCAATTTAAGTACTCTGTTTCACAGACAAGTATCCATTGTGAAGACTGATTGTATTCAGATATTGATTTGGCCTGCCTCTATCATGCTTGCTACCTATAATTATTAAACCATAGACCACTAATCTAGGAGGCATGCCACTTAATTTTTCTGATCACCCAACAGCTTGTCAGTGCATGTGGGGTACATGATAATTCTATTTTGCTTGTTTATTTTCACACATACTTAAAAAAATTTTTTTTATTAACTGTTCTTCAAATCAATATATTGGGGATGCCCATCCTGAAAGACCAGCCTAGTTTAGCTATTAGAGCAGTTTAATCAGTTGTCTTAAAAGGTAACAGACAGATTAGGAACAATCCCTCTAAGAGAGTGCTCCTAATCTCAGTTTGTTGTCTGTATAAAAGACACCTGGGAGCCAGAAATCTGGCTGATTGATATGGAATCAAATACTTATTTCACTCATTTACATGCAAATTAATTTATAACTTTTTTGACATGTGTTTTTCTGTATTTTCTTTTGTTATTCGGTCTCTCACTGTTAAAATAAACCTACTATTAAAATTATAGACTGATCATTTCTTTGTCAGTGGACAAAAATTCAAAATCAGCAGGGGATCAAATACTTTTTTCCCTCACTGTTTATATATAAATAAAAATAAATACAAAATATATTCATATAAATAGATATAATTACATAAATATACACGCTGGATTTAAATACATATATATGTGTATATATATTTAAATTCTACGTGTATATTAATGTAATCTTTTAACATAATTAAATCATTTTATTAATTATAATTTGAGGGACCAGCCAGAATTCAATTTGCACGTCCTATGTTTATCTCTGTAACTTTCCAAAACACCATCAAACCTGGACATGGGGGGTATTATTGTACATGACGACTTTGCTGAACACAAATATGAGTGTTATAAAACAGTAAAACTTATCACGATGATGATATCACCAGTAAAAGTGCAGTTTTTGTGCAAAAAAATGCAAAAAACAAATATGAAAGCCAACTTTTGCCAGCGTTTGTGACTAAGTGGCTACTAAAAAACACTGGACATACCTCATTTTAAATACCCTGGGTTATCTACGTTTACAAATGGTATGCCAAGATGGCTTAGGAAAGCAATGGGAGGCTATTGCGCATGCGTGGACTCATAGAGATGCTTTGAATCAATGCATTTCTATGATGACTGTTTAGCGTGACTGCCAGCACCTCTAGTGGCCACCTGATGAGTGGCCACTAGAGGTGTTCCTCGGCAGTAATGTAAATACTGCCTTTTTTCTGAAAAGGCAGTGTTTACATTAAAAAGCCTGCATAGACATGCTATAGGCACCAAAACTACTACGTTGAGCTGTGTGGTGCTGGTGACTAAAGTGTCCCATAGAGAAAAAAAAAAAATCAGCACAAATGTATTAATTAAAATGGCTGTATCATTATTCTAAAAATTCAAAGAAGCACAACTTCTGACACAAATATATAGTATTTTACAGATTATTATTTTATTTTTTTTAAACAATGTGCATGTAGTACTGTACTACTAAACCCTCCATACAACCCTCCCTTCCTTCCCCTCCAACCACCCAGCACCCTTACCCCCATAAAACAAGTAATATAAATATATATGTTACATTGAATTACTGTAAATACTGAAGAGTTCTGAAGAGTCCAGCAGGCTCAGGATCAGTGCTCTGGCAGCTGGGCTCAGGGCTGGAAGTGGGCACCATTCTGCAGTTCAGGAAAGAGACCGGGGCTGACCCTAGCATTGCCGTGACTCCGCCTCCATGTGACAGTACATGGCGCGTGGTGTATGCAAAGGGCAGGGGAGGTCGGGAGGAGAAGCAAGCAAGTCCTTCACTATGCGGCGATGCCGCTCGCTCGTATAGTGAAAGTGATGGATCGGAATGGGACATGGAGCTGGCAGAGGCAAAATAGTTTAGGATATTATTGTGGGCAGTGGCCAGCTGGGCTCAAGAGGCAGCTACCTAGGGCCCCCCAGGAGCAACTGGGCCCGTTGCATCTGCCCCTTTTCCCCGCATTAAAGACGGCCCTGAGTATTATGACATTCACAGTTAAATTGTCATGCAGAACTTGAAAAACACCACATTTTCTTAATTTCCCACACTTTTTTTAGATTTTATTCCTATTCAATTATGTTTAATATATAAATATGTGATATCGAATGAAAGCCCAGTTCCACCTGTTAAGTTTCATAAAAATGTTTCAAAAATATACTTGGAATATATTGCTTGTCTAGTATGGTGAAAACTCTTTAAATTATGATATGGATCTGTTATGGGCAAATGCAAATATTACAAGTTTTAGAATGAAATATTGTATTCCTCAAACTGTGTACTTTGTCTTTGTGTTTTGTCTTTAAGAGATATTGCAAACTGACAAAGTGTTAGAAATGGAACATATTGTTTTTCATAAGTTTTTTTAAGCAATAACCTCTTATTTACCTTCAGCGCATAATATGTTTACGCTATTTTGTCCCAGACGAAATACAATAATAATACATAGACAAGCTTCAAGGCTATGCCATGACTCTTTTAGTACATAATATACTGTGGTAACCCTAAATAGATAAAGATGTTCAGACTTTAAGATGCCATCTTGACCTAAGTCAGGAATTTTTCCATGACATGTTATGGCCTTGTATTTTTGCCAAGTTAATGGAGGTCCTAAAATGGATAAAGTAAAAGAAGTGTCCCGGTGTCAGTCCCACGTGGGTGTGGGAATGTCGCCTATCACTATGCCCTTGTGATGGTTTTTTCCCTGTATCAGAAATGTGTCAGTGACAATATGTAATATAATACAGATACTATAATTAATGGTATAAAATAAACACAAAATGTGTTAATTACAAAGATGGATAGACTTTGTGAGTATCTGAAATGTAATTGAAAATGATTGCTAAAATGCCATATGCAGCTGCGGTGTGGCCTACAAACAAATATATTAGACCTAAAGTATAAGAGCATAACAGCTGATTATCCAGATGAATGTACATTAATGCTTGTGTCTTGCTGCAAAAGGAAATAGCGAAACAATGCAGATTCCTTTATAGCTACTGGACATTTACTTGTAGATTAAATCCAAGCAGTGGCTGGATTATCTGATTTTAACAATGTATCTTTACATAATTGAATCATGATAGTTAAAGATCATATGATTACAATAACAACTGCAATAATGAATAATATTTAAACTTTAGAATATAATGTTAAAAGTTTTTAATAAAGCAGAAACTACTCGATATTCGTTTACGTTAGCAGAGTGGTATAATTAATATAATCAAATTAATATTAGAGAAGTACTTCAACAGTTAACATTTAACTGAAAGATGGGCAGATACTTTACTTCACTTATCACACAACTTTATTTATAATGATAAACATGTTCAGCCTGCCAGGGGTAAGGTCAGTCAATGGAAGGTAAAAGTGTATTATGGATTAACTCTTCCAGGTGATATACATGATGAATTTGGAAATTGATAACTTAGGTCACCTATTGCAAACTGGTGAAAAGATATCAATGATATAAATTCAACATCCATATACTATATATATGTGTATGTATGTATATATATATATATATATATATATATATATATATATATTTTAATACATGCGATGAAATATTTTATCTGTTTTTCAAATACCAAGAAAATTTTATTTGGTTTGTGATGATTAAAGGTGCATGTACTTTGTGGTAATGATCCTGCCACATCTATTGATTGTTTAATCAATATATCATACAGATGATTATTAATTCATGTTCTGATTGTAACATACTCCCACTTCAATCACTTATAGTTACAACAGATTCTGTTATCTATTATTATTAAAGAAAATTTGTGTTAAAACCATTTATACAAAGGTAGAGTTAAAATATAAATACCTTCAATATAGCATTGGAGTGCTTTCTTAACACACTTTTAAAAAATATTAAAAAAATTAAAATCATCTTAAGCTACACCCAACAGCCGCTGGAAAATATACTTAAACAAATAAGATTCATATTGTTAAGCATCCAATCTCACGAACATGACTTTCCACAATGGCTGTCAGACCTTGGTAAAAAAAAAAAATTAAGACAATTTTAAGACAATTTTTGGGTGTTTCTGGTATTTTAAGCCACTAATAAATGTAGTTATTATATTTACTAATTATAACTTAGGGAATAAGTTGTCTTCTCCCTAACAGAACAATTTAATTTTTCCAATTATCAACTATTCTAAATAAATAAATAAATATATATATATATATATATATATATATATATATATAGAGAGAGAGAGAGAGAGAGAGAGAGAGAGAGAGAGAGAGAGAGAGAGAGAGAGAGAGATTTTGAATAAAGGAGTATTTTTAACATTTAAAGAGAATGTAATTTTCCATACCATTGTGAACAAAGGCGGTAAATACTTTGCTGCTTCAAATTATCCTTATATATCTAAATCATATACAAGGGTGTTTATCTTTAAAACAAAACACTAGAAAGATTAGCTATGTTACTTTTTCATCTATCATTATTATACAAAGTATAACAAATGTAAAGATTTTTCCACAGATTTTACTTGTTAACATTTTTAGCACAACATCACATGATGTCGTTATATGTATATCAGTGAGATGTATAGGTGTTACGAAGATTCCAATACAGCAAAAAGAGGAACTCTTGAGAAACCACTTCAATTGCTGTATTAAAATAACATTTACTATAATGGGATCCATGTAACTTAAGACATTGTCTTGAATATGCTATCAATTAATTTATTCCGTAAAAGAATATTGGAGAGTATCCAATCTACACACATCATAAACTGTGTAAAAATGTTTCATGAAAAAACAAAACAAAAAAACAAACAAGCAAAGACAAAAGACAAAGACAAATAACAACACCATCACCAGAGTGATAACAGATGATGCTGATTCAATATCTGCAACCAATTCTAGCCAAATATTTGGATAGCTGGACTCTACAACCTATACTCTACAACAAATACCCGGGTATTCTACAGACACAACCTCCAGCAATGTATCTAAGGAATGTTCTACAGGCTTTTAACCCCTTAAGGACACAGCTTCAGAAGCTTGACTTACGCTTAATGACACAAGCAATTTTTGCATTTTCT
This sequence comes from Pelobates cultripes, assembly GCA_933207985.1. NCBI lineage: Eukaryota > Metazoa > Chordata > Amphibia > Anura > Pelobatidae > Pelobates > Pelobates cultripes. Next base: position 227,071,579 of record OW240912.1, on the reverse strand, counting down.
TGCTGTTTGCGTTCAACTGCAATTTTCATCTCTCTCATTTATTGCACCGACACATATTATATACTGTTTTTTAAAGGACAGAAAGGGCTTTAATTTGATATAACATATATATATATATATATATATGCTTACTTATTATAAAAAAAATACAGAAAAATGCAAAAAAAATGAAAAATATTGTTTTTTTTACAGTTTTTGCAATAATAATGTGTGCATAATTAGTGCAGGTTAAGGAAAGTAATTAAAAATAAATTTATTTATTTGTTCTGATTTACAGAATATATAATGTGTCTGGGATTTTAAGTTTTTTTTTGGTAGTTACAGGTCACAAAGCACAAGGAGTAAAATAAACTTTTAATGTGGAGCGATTTTAGAATTTGGTATGTTTGTCTTGTAAGCTTAATAGCCATAAAAGAAAACAAAATTGCCACACAAAAGTATATATTTATATAAAGTAGACATCACGGGCTATTTACCTAAGGTTGTTTTGACACTTTCTACGTAGCCATTTCACCGCCAACCTCTGCTAAATATTGGAGTAAAATTGTGTTCTTTTTGGTTTTTGGCACACAAACTTATAACAGAGAAATTCTCGTGTATATTTTGTAAAGTTGGTGTGTGCTATTCCTGTACAAAGTTTTATTTTGTGTTCAGTTACATCTGCTGAGTAAAATGACACCCCCATTGTATGTCTTTTGCACTATTTCGTGAAGTTACAGTGCCATACAGGATACCTGTCCTTTTCAGTATTCACAGTAGAATTTTGAGAGATGGATTTAATGAGCCTTAGCTTCCATTTGGGGTATTATAACAGTTTGACTGTTCAAAAAAAAAACCACAAAGGCCTACCATTTGTAAAAGTAGACACTCCAGGGTATCTCATAAGGTGCATATTGTGCCTTAACATGCCCCCATTTTTTCACCAATATATGCCAAAGTATGTGGTAAAAATAATTTTGTGCATTTTTTACATACGGATTGCATTTTTGCTGGGCGTTTTGTATATTTCATATGTGCCACTAAGTTCAAACCCACCAAATTATGCTCAGCTAAGTCTTCTGAGTAAAATGACACCCCATATGAATGTCTTTGGCACTATTTCGTGAAGCTACAGTGCCATATAGGAGACCAAGCCATATCCGTTTTACCAAACTTTGAATTTTGACGCTGGGCCTATGTGCAATTTCCAAGCATCTTCGCAGGTTTTAAATTCAATCTACCCCACAAAGGCCTACCATTTCTTAAAGTAGACACCCCAGGCTGTTTCAAAAGGTATAGTTTGAACCTTAGCGTGGGATCATTTTTCCGCTAGCTTGTACCAGATGTAGTGGTAATAAGCGTTTTTTCTGCCTTTTTGACATATAAAGTGAGTTTGCACAGTATATTTTGCAAAACCTTATGTGTGCTACGACTGTATAATACTTCATATGTTGCTCAGCTATGTCGGCTGAGTACAGCAATACCCCGTATGTACCTTTGCCAGGTATGTGTGGACATCGGAGGGGCACATTTGGGACACAGCCATTCCAGTTTTTTTCAAACTTTGAATTTTGATGCTGTGCCTATGTCCCATTTTAGAGTATTTTACCAGGCTATATAATCCAAATTCCCCATAAAGCCATACCATTTCTTAAAGAAGACATCCCAGGGTATTTCAAAGGGCATATTTTGAACCTTAGCGTGGGATCATTTTTCCGCTAGCTTGTACCAAGTGTAGTGGTAATAAGCATTTTTTCTGCCTTTTTGACATACAAAGTGAGTTTGCGCAGCATATTTTGCAAACCTTATGTGTGCTACGACTGTATAATGCTTCATATGTTGCTCAGCTATGTCGGCTGAGTACAGCAATACCCCCGTATGTACCTTTGCCAGGTATGTGTGGACATCGGAGGGGCACATTTGGGACACAGCCATTCCAGTTTTTTTTCAAACTTTGAATTTTTATGCTGTGCCTATGTCCCATTTTAGAGTATTTTACCAGGCTATATAATCCAAATTCCCCATAAAGCCATACCATTTCTTAAAGAAGACATCCCAGGGTATTTCAAAAGGCATATTTTGAACCTTAGTGTGGGATCATTTTTCCTCTAGCTTGTACCAAGTGTAGTGGTAATAAGCATTTTTTCTGCCTTTTTGACATACAAAGTGAGTTTGCGCAGCATATTTTGCAAACCTTATGTGTACTATGACTGTATAATACTTCATATGTTGCTCAGCTATGTCGGCTGAGTACAGCAATACCCCCGTATGTACCTTTGCCAGGTATATGTGGATGTTGAAGGGGCGCATTTGAGACGCAGCCATTCAGTTTTTTCTAACTTTGAAGTTTTACGCTGTGTCCATGTTCCAATTTGGAATAGTTTAGACGGTTGGTTATTGAAACTTCCCCACAAACACATACTATTTATTAAAGAATACACCCTGGGGTAATTCAAAAGGCATTTTTGAACCTTGGCGTGGGATAATTTTTTCTCTAGTTTGTTCCAGGTGTAGTGGTAATGAGCGTTTTTAAAATGTATTTTTTTACTTTTTATAACTTTTTTACTTTTAAAAACTAGTTTTTAAACTTTTGTTTTGCTTATAAATTTTTTTTAAACTTTCCTAAACTTTCTTAAAACTTTTTTACAGATTTAACATTTTTCTAAGCTTTTTTTTTTACCGTTAACCCCTAACTAGCAGTACGCAGCACTAACAGTAAATTCCCCATTTTCCCATAACTCCACCCACCCCAGCTAGCAAAATATATAGTTATAAAATATTTAAATTAATTAATTAAATAAATTGAACCCCTGAGGGTTAAAAAAATAAATAAAAGTTAATCCTCAGGGGTTAAAAAAAATTAGATCACAGTATAATACTGTGATCTCTATTTGATCGCTGTAGGCAGTGATCGACTGGCAGGGAAGGGGTTAATTTTTATTTGGACTAGGTAAAGTGTGTTTTTTTTGTTTTTTTTACTTAAATGTTATTAAAACATTTTTTAAGCTTAATTTTTAACTTTTTAAAGTTTCTTTTAAAACTTTTTTTTAACGTTAACCCCTAGTTAGCCTAACGCCAAATCCCCCAATTCCCCACTAACTTCCACCCACCCCAGCTATCTAAATATATAATTTAAAAATAATTTAATTAATTAATTTAATTAATTTAACCCCTGAGGGTTAATTTAACCCTCAGGGGTTAAAAAAAAAAATCAGATCATAGTAAAATGTAATCCCTGCCAATTGATCACTGTAGTCAGTGATCAATTGGCAGGGAATGGGTTAATTTTTTATTAAAATGGGTAAGGGGGGGACACTTTAAATTAACTTTATTTTTTTTTCCAGCAGGGGGCAGGATCATCACTGATCCGGCTCCCTGCACTTCACACAGAACCAGGAAGTGCAGGGAGCCGGTAGGTGAGTATACAGAGCACATGTGCTCGCTCAGACTTGAGGTCAGAGCGAGCACATGTGCTGGGCAGCCTGACCGGGTGCTCCCGGTATGCCTCTAATGCAGAGGCATACCGGGAGCACCATTAACCCCGCGATCGCCGCGATAGCGATAGCGATAGCGATAGCGGCGATCCGGGGTTAATTTTACCGTGTGACGGTCACCCGTCGTTAAGGGTCTCCCCTCTGTGACGGACCTCGTCCGTCACCCGTCCTGAAGGGGTTAAAGACTTTGGATTACAAATACAATTACTACTTTTAACTTTGGATTACAATTCCTATCAGGATCCATCCAAGAATATCTTACTCTGGAACCTGACGTTCTTTTCATTTCTTTCCCAGACAAAAGCTTTGCTCATTTTAATCAACAACCTTTACATACAATGATCACACTACCGATGTTTTACCGTTACAACAATAATCAAAGACGCTGGGAGCATAAAAACCTAAAGACTGTTGGAGAACTTTGGTTTACTAATTTAAGGAAGAAATGCTCTACAATGCCCATAGTATAATGGAGAGGGTGTTATGGGCAAATGCAAATATTACAAGTTTTAGAATTAAATATTGTAGTCCGCAAACTGTGTACTTTGTCTTTAAGAGATATTGCACACTGACAAGGTGTTAGAAATGGAACATATTGTTTTTCATACATGTTTCTTTAAGCAATAACCTCTTACTTACTATCAGTGCATAATATGTTTACGCCATTATGTCCCAGACAAAATACAATAACAATAAGGCATAAACAAATTTCAAGGCTATACCATGACTCTTTTAGTGCATAATACACTGTGGTAAGTCAGGAATTTTTCCATGACGTGTTATGGCCTTGTATTTTTGCCAAGTTAAGGGAGGTCCTAAAATGGATAAAGTAAAAGAAGTGTTAATTTTTCATATATGAACTATGGTAACCCTAAAATGAAGACACCTAAGGTATAAATATGTGTACCTTTTAAATGTTAACACAGAGAGAAGAGAGATTTGGAGACAGACGCTGCTCCATCTTAAAATGACAGAGAGGCTGACACGATGACATGTTCAGGAGGGTATGTTAATCTATTAATGATATTTGCAAGCATTTAATTTAATCGTATAAACTCTGCTATAAATTATTGTAATGGATTTTATATGTCTATATTTATATTTGTATATAATAAATATCTAAACTTTTTTGCTTCCAAGACAATCTTTATTTTATATTGTATTATCAATTATTTATATATGTTAAATAGAGGATCTCTTACTAATTATATAAAATTATGGCTAAGATAGCGGTATGGTTAGCCCTGCTAAGTTCTATGCTTTAAGACGTTATAGTGGTAAATAAGGGAGCCAGCTGCGGTTACATATAATTTTAAAGGAAAACTATAGGATTATGACTACAAACATGTATTCCTAATGCTGTAGTGTTGTAATACCTAATTAGGTTCCTCAGTCCCCCTCAAAATGGAGTCTTATATATATTTTAAGTAGTCTTTTAAAATGTAAAACTGTATTATTTTTGTAGTGTGGCAGGGTGCATTATCCTGCTGAAAGAAGAGTCTGCCATCACTGGCCACCATTGCCATGAAGGGGTGTATGTGGTCTGCAAACATCTCTAGGTAGGTGGTAGTGTCAAAGTGATCCACATGAATACGAGGATCCAGGGTTTCCCAGAAGCACACTGTCCTGAGCCACTGCTGGCCTTCCTATATACATCCTATAGTGCATCCTGCTGCCATCTCTTCCCCAGGTAACTGACTATCCAAATGATCTAAAGGAAAACATTATTCATCAGACCAGACAACCTTCTTCTAATGCTCCATGATCCAATTCCAATGCTCTCACCCCACATTGAAGGTGCTTTTAGTGATGGACTGGTGTCATCATGGGCACTCTAAAACATTTGTAGCTACAAAGCCCCATACACTTTGTGTTCTGACACCTTTCTATCATGGCCACTATTGAGTTTTTCAGCAATCTGAGATACAGTAGCTCTTCTGTGGGACTGAACCTGACGGGCTAGCTTTCGCCCACCACATGCATCAATAATGCTTGGGTGCCCCTGACTCTGGCTAACACCGGTTCACCGGTTGCCTTTCCTTGCACCACTTTTAGATACTGAGCACAAGACTTTCTTTTTTGGAGATGCTCTGAACCAGTCTTCAAGCCATCACTATTTGTCCCTTGTCAAAGGCACTCAGATCTTTTTACTTGCCCATTTTTCCTGTTTCCAACACATGAAATACAACTGGCTGTTTACTTGCTGCCTAATATATCCCACCCCTTGACAGATGCCATTGTAACAATATAATAAATGTTATTCACTTCACCTGCCAGTGGATTTAATGTTGATCAGTGTAAGCGTTGTATTTTATTTTTTATTTTAATTTGTTTTATATATTTTACTACTGCTTTAAAGAAACACTGTAGTGTTAGAAATACAAACATGTATTCCTAACACTCATTTTAGACTACCTATTTAGGTCTCAGGCCTTCATCAGAATGGAGTAATGTACATATTTTAGAAGCCAGCAGCTCCCTCCATGTCAATGAAGTTCTTTCATCAGAGCAGTTATAAGAACTGTGAAAACAAAATTCCTGGCTCTTGACTGACAGGTCTTGTGGACAGAGCTATGAGCTCCAATTTAAAGCCCTCTTTTGTATACTTGACAAACTTGTGAAAGGGGAGTATCCTGGCATCATAAATAATCTAAAAAGCTAAAGTGGTTGACTTATTGCTAGTGCTAAATGTGAACAATACATATTTGTTAATAGCTATTAGAGTTGAGCGAACACCTGGATGTTCAGGTCCAGCGGGTTCGGCTGAACTTTGAAAAAAAGTCTGGGTTCGGGCTCGAACTTGAATCCGAACTTGAACCCGAACCCCATTGAAGTCAATGGGACCCGAACTTTTGGGCACAAAAATGCCTCTAAAAAACAAATGTGGATAGGAAATCACTTAAAATAACATACAAGTTAAAAATACAGCTGAGCCATTAAATAGCACTCTGCTATTGTGTACATATTTTATACTATGTGACCCATAGAAAGAGGAGGCGGTGACCGTGGCGGTGTAGGTGGAAGCGGCAGTGGAGGAGGAGGAGGTAGCAAACACTGTTTTTTATATATCTATTTTTTATTTTACTTGAGGTAACCCCCAAAATATTGGGACATATAAAAAAAAAAAAAGAAACATTTGTGGCCTGCGGTGCATTTCTTACAGTCCTGATATGGAGAAATGCTCAACTCCTGATGCATGGAGAAAAGGCCTCAGTAGTTGGCACCTGTGTTTTGTCATCATCAGAGACGTACTGCGGTGATCCTTGCATGTCCACATCCTGACACATAAGTGGTTGTGCATCAGTGCACTCAATCTCTTCCACTTCTGGGTTAAGGCTAGGTGGATGGCCCACGGAAACCCCGCCAGCAGAGTCATCAAAAAGCATAAGAGACTGCTGCATTACTTGTGGCTCAGACTCCTTTGCTGATTTTCAAGGGGGTGAGGTGAAAGACAGATGGGCATGGGCTGCAGGTGCAAACTCTGACTTTTCAGCAGGGGGCCGGGTGGGAGACAACGTGCAGGAACTGGAGGCACTGTCAGCCATCCAATCTATTATCGCCTGTACTTGTTCTGGCCTCACCATTCGTAGAGCGGCATTCGGGCCTACCAAATAACGCTGAAGGTTCGTTCGCCTACTCGCACCTGAGGAAGGTGTTTCAGTTGTGCGTGTAGCTGGCACAGATCGACCATGTCCTCTCCTTGCAACAGGAGCTCCACCAACACCAGCAGCACCACGACCAGGGCCACGTCCCTTATTTGACGCTCTCCTCATTCTTTGCGTTCACCGACCAAACTAACAGAAGGTTTATGTCAGGCGACAATGTAACCGCCAATAGTCAAAAAAATGTTTTGTTTTTTTTAGTTCATTGGACTGCAAGAAATGCACCACAGGCCACAAATGTACTATTTAGCAGTTTAGCACCAAAACAATTAGAATGTTTACAATTGCGCTGTAACCGCAGTATTTGACGCTTCTATTTGACTCTCAGATATGAAGTGCAGGCCGCAAATGTACTATTTAGCAGATTAACACCAAGAAAATAAGAATGCTTACCACTGCCCTGTAAGCACACTATTAGATGCTTCTATTTGACTCTCAGATATGAAGTGCACCGCAGGCCCCAAAATTTACTATTTAGCAGATTAGCAGCAAAACAATTAGAATTTTTACAACTGCGCAGTAAGCGCACTAAAAGACGCTTCTATTTGATTCTCAGATAGGAAGTGCACCCCACCCCACTAATGTACTAGTTTGCAGAATTCTTTCCTAAGCTGTTCCTATCAGCGGCAGCGTCCTCTCCCTACACTAAAAAGACCTCATGCGTGCGGCGCTACGCGACTCCAGCTTATATATAGAGGCTGGGTCACATGCTGCACTGGCCAATCACAGCCATGCCATTAGTAGGCATGGCTGTGATGGCTTCAAAGGGCACACGAGTCAAACACTTGTTGACTGCCCTGCAGCCTTTCGAAACGCGCCATTAAATCACCGAGCACCGAAGTCCAACCCGAACATACAGTGATATGTCCGGGTCCGGGGTCCAAAAAAAAACTAATGTTCGGTACGAACCCGAACTTTACAACTCTAATAGCTATCTATATTTTGTATCTTCTGTATGACTCCTGCAAACTTGAAATAGGACTAAATATGTACACAGGGTGCAAAGATATTACCTATGTGGTCATTATCTAACATAATAATATATCACCCTAGCTAGTAGACCTGAAGTCATGTAGGTCCAGTGTTCTCAAGAAACATGCATGCACCTGTTGTCATAAACATTGAGCATACCATGGAAAGTATTGCAGGACTACCATTGTAGATGTTTTGACCATTACAATTAACAACCTGAGCCACAGTACATTACATTTATAATTTATAAGAGGACATCTTATCTTATCCACTGTTCTAGTACTACAGAAATTTAATGCACAGGTATTTTTTTTTTGTGCTCATTTCAAATTAACCAAGTGCTAGCAAACTCCACTGATAATATTCAAGCATGCATATTGGGTTACTAAAGGAAACATTTACCAATGTTTGTACAAATAAGAAGTCATTTATCTTGTGATTTCCCAGTGAATTTGTATAGGAATAGTCTCTGGGAAACTGATTATTCCCAGATGCCTTTTAATAGACCTCAATGTTAGGAGAATGTTTTAAGGCACTTCATAATGAGCATCTGCTCATTATTCATATGATGGCATGCTTTCTGTCAGCATGTTTTGACTAAATTGAGTTTAGAGACAGTCAGGTTTATTTGGGGGGTCAAAATGAGGCATGCAGACGTCGTATGAATTTTGAACATAATAGACAGATTGCTCTAACATAAGCCTTAGGCTACAAGCAAATGAAATGCTAAGCAGATGACAAATAAGATATAATTATTTTATCAATAGTGACTTCTACAAGGTAAAAAAAAAAAAACAGTGTAAAGGCTTCTATAATCCAAGTTTGCTTAGTTTTATTTAAAATAGACACATGTACAGTGGAGACACAGCACGTTCATCTGATTGCTTGCATTGATTCAAAACAACACTTCTTAGTAACTCCTTAGTGACTGAGGGTTTTGTTCAGACATTCTATTCATTTTTAGGCTGTTTTGGCATTTCTGCATTCTAGTTAAGTGCACCTATACATACACTGAACTAAATTATAAACGCAACACTTTTGTTTTTGCCCCCATTTTTCTTGAGCTGAACTCAAAGATGTAAGACTTTTTCTATGTACACAAAAGGCCTATTTCTCACAAGTATTGTTCACAAATCTGTCTAAATCTTTGTTACTGAGCACTTCTCCTTTGCCGAGATAATCCATCCACTTTACAGGTGTGGCATATCAGGATGCTGATTAGACAGTATGATTATTGCACAGTGTATATATATATATATATTATTTATTTTGTCCAAACCAAGCAAATTTGGCAGAAAAAAATATTCTTAATTTTTCGAGTCTAGACCCTTTTAAAAAGTGAAAAGTTGTTGACAGGTGTCTTCGAACTTGACTGCTAAGGGCTTCAAGTCAGCATGAAACACACACTGTCCAGGCTTTGTAGTGCGTGTATCATAAGTAATGCGTCAAAGTAATTCCTTTGAATTTGGACTGATGGGCGATCATATGAATTCCTAAACTTCACGTGAAAATGCAGCTGAATCATGGACCAAACAAATTGTGCAATGCAAACATATGTTAGTTAGGATCTGTAATTTGAAATTCCACCCATGGCAAAAAAAAAAAAAAAAAAGACAATTGATTGGAAAAAATATGATTGGTGGCTAGGAGACAGCGACTGAATGTTGATTTTTTTAACAGATCAATTAAGAAGTGACAAATAGAAGGAGGAGCAGTAAAATAAAATCTATATTTATCTATTTGCATATTATATATTTAATAAATATATATAATTAGGTTTTTCTTTTTACTGTCCTTCCTCTTTTCCCCCCTCTATTGGTTATTTCTTCTCTGTGAACTGTTAACCAAATGGCAAGGAAATCTGCATATCAGTGTACTGCAAAATATATACATAATATTTATATTTATATATTTTGCAGCACACTGATTGGACTATATTCAAGGCCTTTTGGTTTTTCTAAATTGTTATCTGAAATGTACTTTCTCAAATTCGGGCAAGCCCATCTGCTATATAGGTGAAATGTGGTTCGAAATTCTTTGTAGCAAAAAACAAAAACAAACAAGTGTTATTAGTGAAGACCATTTATCTCTTAAATCTTTTAGATTATCAATCGGATTGAGGGCTTGACTTCTAAGTCATTCAAGTTCTTGGTTTTAAACCAGTCTTAGATACCCTAAATACTGGAAAAAGTTTTCCTCTTAAACTACCTTTCTCCATTCATATTGTCATTTAATATGAACTTGTCTTCCAGTTCCTGCAAATATAAGCAATGACGATGGATATGGTGTTTAGCTCTTTTACAGTTACCATTGACAAATGGACTCCTTACCCAGTCTATGGGACTGAGTGTTGGTAAAGTGTGTACCTGAGGCATAGTCATGGTCATAGCGTATTCTTTCCATATTTTAAACTTTTCTTCTGGGTGATAAAAATGTTACCACAAATGTTTAAGTTAAACTTGATTGGCGGACCTCTGCGTATCATCTTGGTCTTCATCATACTGTTTTCTTTTCTTTTTTTATTTCAGCTCACAATTAAAATATACAACAAAGACAACACAACACTTGGTTATAATGTGATTGTTAATATTATTGTACAAATCAACAATATGGGTTTTTGATACAGATTAACATTAATAACAACAATGAAAAAGAGCATTGTCAAAATTATTGCCATTCAATGAATACATACATTGACATTCGCTAAAACACACAGCAAACATCATAATAGAGTACAATGGGGTAGTAAAAAAACAACAATTCAATATGCTGCAAAAGTTGGGTACAAACATCCACACATTTAAAACATTAAAAAACTTATTTAAATTCAAATACACAAGCTTTCACACACAAATAAAATACTGTGTGTGGTTGCAGATTAAAATTTTGGAAAGGAAATAGCTTTTCTGGTCTTTTTTGGTAACTGTCAGTACAAATGTACGTTTTCTGTAATTACAATATAGTAAACACCATATCAGCACCATGGACAACATCATACTGCCATGCAGAACAGAGATCTCAAACCTTGCCACCCTAGATGTTGCTGAACTACAACTCCTATAAGTCTCTGGCCATCGCAAACAATTATGGGAGTGTTTGGCCATGAACATCTTGGGGTGGCGGAAGACTGGCAGTGTTTGACATATCTGATGCAGAGGTTTCATGCTCTAGTCTAATGGGTACCAAATAATTGGGAATTGGTAAAATCCCCTGGATGTTGAGCAAAAGTAACATCTCCAGGATGTACTTAGAAATGAGAGAATACCTGAATGTACATTTCCCGGTTAAACACTGTTATTATTACTGCATATATTATTACTGCATATGCAAACATCACAAAATGATTACTAAAATAGTACCTACTCTAAATCAGAGCAAAGTGTGAAAAATCAGCTTAAGTGAAAAATATCATCTGTTTAACTGTATTACCACCTCTAAAGGTATTTTTTCATGAGGACAAATACAATGTCTACTAAATACTATCTATAGAAAATAGCTTTCAGTGTTTAATGCAACAAATAAACTGTGAAAGGACTATGCATTCTTTGACCTTCTAAAGGAGTAAAAGTGTTATGTAGAGTATCAGATTTAAGTTGATTGTAAATATGTTTTGTTTTTTCAAATGCATTTTTTATTGCGAGTGTAACAAATATGCATGCACTGGATGAAATCTCTAAAGTGAATAAAGTAATGACATAGCTTATGTTGCGGACATCAGATCAGCAGGGCAATGGCATGAATACTGGTACAGACAAATAAAGTAGACAAAACAGCATACTCTATAGGTGTGTAGGATATACCATACTGCAAGTAATCAGGCTGTGACAAGCAGTAGATGTATGAGTACTGGAAGAGGCTGTAAGAAGAGAAAGCAGGCAGAGGTGAAAACACAAGAATGCTCTGTAATTTACAGTCATCTGTGGATTTACCTGGTACCAAAGTCAGACAAGTGATATCAGGTAGCACTTAAATGGAATTAAAGGGCACCTTTTTGAATATAAAAATGAGTCAAACAAATGTAAATAGTACCCAGTACCATCAGGACTAGAGAGATAAATGCCATCATGGGCAGGAGGACCTCTCCATAATCATAAAAACTTAGCTCAACTAGAAAAAAAATGAATATATTTTTTAAGTCATCACCAGTTTGCAGTCAGTCCCCACTGTGTATGAATCATAGTGTGATCGGATAGGGGATATTTAATGGAATGGCAGGCTAGGCAGTAGGAACATCTCTGAAGAGAACCAAGCCTTTTACTCCTAAGTAATTTATGATTCCAAGGTGTAATGAGGGGTCTAAAGTGGGGATGTAATACCTACACATGTGATATTTCTTTTTGCTAAGGACTTCTTGGTCATTCCAGTGTTTAACCAGTCCATTTAAAAGAGAAAAGGAAGTTTGGACAAGAACAATGAGAGAGTAGGAGCACTCAGGTTGGTTCTAAACCTGGGTGATGGTCTTGTACCCCATTACTGTTCTAGTGGTGTGTAATGTTTTATGGTAGAGTGAAATGGTGAGGAGAGGGCCCAAGACAAGGAGGTGCAGGGAGAGTGATAATTTAGCATTGATTGTTTAGATGGCTACATGCAAAAACACATTCTTCTTAGTAACACCGATCAGCCACAAATTAAACCACTGAAATATGAAGTGAATAGCATTGATTATTTCAATTCAATGGCACCTGTCAAGGATTAGTCAGAAAGTGAACAATTAGCTCTTAAATTTCATGTATTGAAAGCAGGAAAAATTGGCAAGCGATAAGATCTGAGTGACTTTGACAAGGTAAAAATGGTGATTGCTAGATGGCTGGGTCAGAGCATCTTCAAAATGGCAAATCTTGTGGGGTATGTCTGGTTTGAAGTGGTTAGTGCCTACCAAAAAGTGGTGCAATGAATGTGAACAGGTGAACTGCTGTCATGATCATGGGTGCCCAAGGCTCATTGATGCATGTGGGGAGTGACAGCTAGCCCATCTGATTTGATTACACAGAAGAGCTAAACAAGGTTTGAAGGTCTATATAAAAATCAAATGTATGTGTATACATTTCTGCCCTGGGTATCAGATAACCTTGGTACACCTCTGGTTAATAGACTTATTAGAATAGTGTACGGTGTGACAATTTTGATAGGCCAAACCATTTTTCCATAAAATAGAAAATTAAATAGGACACTCAAATTTCAGCCACATGTTGGTTTGGTTTGGCTGAATTTCAGTACCAAAATAAACGATACTGGATAGAATCAAGCAAACAAAAAGGAAAGGAAAATGGACGAATCAGTGTATCCGGATATGGACCTAAACGTCGATATGATATAACCAGAGTTTGATTAATAAAGACAAATTTTCCTGTTAGAAGTCCAGTGTCCGCCTTTCTTCGTGGATATTTATGTAAGCTTGGCTGAAGGAGCACAGTGACACATACATCACAAATGTGAATGCAGGATCGTGGATAATATATAATGTTATATATTTATTTTTCAGTATACTGACAGGAGCATTTTAGGGCCACAGATCAAGTGAGAAAAAAAAATGATAATGGGAAAAAGAATGAATAAAAAAAATAAAATAAAAAAAGCTAAATTTATATACCATTTGGTTTTTTAAACATCTATTATATAAATATAGATTTTTTTTCCTGCATCTTTTTATCCCCTTGATCTGTGAATAAAGTCAACCTTTAGTGACTGTCAATATTGACTAGCATTCAATCATCTCTTTTTTTAGAATCCAGAATTCTGAATCAAAATCAACATGCTCAGCAATTGTCTAAATCGTGATTCGGGTACATTTTGAATTATTATTATTATTAATACGTCCAATTCCAGACAAATTGCTAGTCAGATGAATCTCCAAGTCTAGTAGTTACTAGTACACTAATGGCAATAAGGTTGCTAAGAAAACAAAAATATTTGACATAATTGCTAATGTGTTCTTTTTAACAAATGTATTGAAACAAACTATTAATGTTTACCCATCTACCTCTTTCTTCTCTGACACTAAACTAAACTGTTAAGAGGTTGTGTAATTCATCTGCAGCTGATATTTGACTATGGTTTGGGCAAATAAAAAGATGGGCACACGTTTATTAATCCCTATTAGCACACAGTCCATATAACAAATTATCTTTCTAAGTCTTATTCTCTTAATAAACTCAATTAAGATAGAGTACAGAATGTGTTGCTTCCCTGATAATGCTTTGCTGTACCTTATCTGACATATTCTGGTTATAAAACCATGCACAAAAGAGCTCTTTGGTGGCCTTCGCTTAGGTGTTCTAAATCCTTTGCAGTAAATATTTAACTAGCTTTTAGTTAATTGATCTTTAAAATGTAAGCTGTGTTTCATTGTATTTGGCTTCTCTCAAGCCTTTAAAATGTTTCTCCCAGCCAAGGGTTTTCACCTCCCTCATTCACAAATGTTGATAGGGCAGCAGAAACATTGGAAAATATGCTTGGTCATTTCACAATTCACGTGGACCTCTTATCTTAGCTATTAAGTGTATGGCATTGATATCTTTATCAGTAATTATAGGAATGTAGTGGGTTAAAAAATGCTTTACATGTGCAGAATTGGATGAGATGACATAATTTTGACATTGATATAGAAAGAAAGAACTTTAATTTTAATTGGTTTAAATAAATAATTACATTTAAATAAATAATTTATAGTAATTAATAGGACACTCTGGGAAGAAATTAGTTCATATTTTCATGCATTGTATTGATAATGCACAAGTAAATGCAAGAAATAATGTTGGAAAAAAAGAGTTATGTACTTTTATCTTCTGAAGCTTTTTCAATCAGTAGCCTTGTAGTCTGGTACCTGTGGGTATTGATTTTTTTTTTATTTTTTATATTGTTTGGAGTCAAATTATGAGTACTAGATTAACTTTTCTATTGGAGATGCTGAGCAACATAATTTAAAAAATGGACAAGAAGTCCATATTGGGACTATTTTTGGACATCCCACCAAACATGTAAGTATGAACCACCTCATCCACACCTTCTTCAACAAATTCTGGAAGTATATGGAACATCATAGGAGCCAGGTACCATCTGAACAGTATTTTCCTAAGCAATTCAAAGGGATTGCATATAAATCAAGGTTTTATAAAATGTTTCAGTTACTTTTGCCATTTATTTAAAAAAGTACCTAGGTCTAGTTCTCATTGTCTCTTGTACAATAGATAATAGGTTTGCTCCTAAACAGTTGAGTAACAGTGATCATACTTTTAACATTGGGTCATTAAAACAAAAACAAAAAAAATTCAGGGGAGTTAATTTAGTATATTGTAACCAGTCACTAATGTGCATAGTGGAAAAGCATGTTGAACCTAAAGAAACCTTGAGTAATCAATGCATAGGTGTAAGCAAGCCACCCTCCTGCAGACAAAATGTATGCTAGTAGGAAGATGACCCCAAGTATAAAAATTATGATATCTATGTGTTTGTCAAAGTGTGTATATCTGTGTGTCAGTGTGTGTATCTGAGTGTATGTGCCAGTTTGTGCCTCTTTGTATCTGTGTGTATGTATGTGAAACCAAGAGGGCTACGCTCACCTGAACATGCATACTTGTAAGGGTGCTGCTGGGGCCAATTCATACAACATACAAAATCCAGCGCACTCACTCATTCACTAATTAGCGATTTCAAGTTTCACAGAACCTAGGCAAAAAATAATGGGGGTTTAGTTACATTATATGATCATATTTTGCATAAGCCTATCACAACGTCAATATATCCCATTCTTGGCAGGTCCTACTCTAGCAGCCTAATGCCTGCTAGGAGATTAATCCAGTTATTTTGGAAATTCCTCCTCCTGGGACTCTCTGCAGGTCAAGGCTAAATAGGGACCTTGAATACGACACCTGTGACATGGAGTGATGCAAAATTAAGGAGTTGGCCTGGACTCCCAAATATATAAATGAAACCAAGAGGTTGAAGGGACACAGTATTTGCACAAAAACCACTACATTAAGATGGTGCTTAAACTTTACTGTCAGTATTGTTTTAATTGTATTGTGTACACGTGTTAAAGAGACACTATGCAATAAAGGAAATATAAACATTAGATCTCTCTTTACATGAAGTGCTTGGGAAGGCTTTGCAGGTCACAAGCATGGAGATGTGATTAGGACGGTATAAACAAAGTAATTTAACTCCCAAATGGCAGAAAATTGAGTGGTGAGACCACAGGGGCATGATCTATACACTAAAACTGCTTCATTAAGCCAAAGTTGATTTTCTGACTACAGTGTTCCTTTAATAGGTTCATGCACATAGTGCAATAGGGAGATTTAAACAAAATGTCAGACTGTGGCTTGACAGTGAGTTCTGTTCATCAAGTGCCGAATAGCTGCTAAATGGTGGTGTTCAGTTGTTCTAATTCAGATGTTTTAACTTTCAGTGTTCTCTGCAAAACAAATTCAGTTGTTTTAGATGCATTTCAATTTAGACTACTTTCTGATTAGCTGTTAAATCAGCCAACTTGATACTTAATTTTGTTAATTCAGTTATATTTCTTTTCACAACTACATTGCAAGTTAATGCACTTATACAATCCTAATCCACCCAAAACAAACTGGGTAATTACACCTGTAATTCTAAGTCCCCCGAATGTTATATAGCCCTAATACTACTGCAACACTAAATCTCTAAAGTCCTACTTTTGCCTTTATGGAACCTTTTTGTTTTTTCTTATAGATGGTGCATTAAGCTCCAGAATGTATACAATTTAGTTACTATTTAGCTGAAACCCTTTTCAAGTAAATATTAGCAATGAGACCTGTTTAGCTCAATGCAGTTTAATTTTAGCTGATTGTGAATAAAGTGAACCTCACAGGAGTTTTATCAGTTGAATTAAAAAGAAATGAGTAAATATCAGTGATTGTGTTTAGTAATTAGACATAAAAAATATATATTTGTGTTCGGTGCTATTCTTGTAAGGTAACGTATGTATAGTATGGTGTAACCATAGGTATGAACAAGTCGGTTGAAGAGTGCCCAAACCGACGTATGCGGTAGGCCTGTAATAAAGAGGGCCCACCCTAGATATAAAATAATAAATTAATTGAGTTGAGAGAGTGGTGGGTGGGGCCTGCCGAAGTCAAAACTCCACGGTGATGCAGAAAAAGAGGGGGTGAGTTTAAATAGGATCACCACGCTCCTCCCACAACTCCAGGCAAGCCTTTACATTTGTGTTCGGTGCTATTCTTGTAACGTAACATATGTATAGTATGGTGTAACCATAGGTATGAACAAGTCGGTTGAAGTGTGCCGAAACCGACGTATGCGGTAGGCCTGTAATAAAGAGGGCAAAAATAAGCAGTGTCTTTGCCAAAGAAAATATTACATAGATAAACATAGTGCAAAGAAAATACCTCAAGATGACAGTTTAACAAAGCCGCCCTAATTTCTAACACAGGTTGAGGTATATACAAAGCAAATGCTGAGGACTTCCAGCGGCCCAAAGACTTGATTACATGTATTGGAATATTTTGGCTGTAGGCTGCCCCTATCCTAAAGGAATGGCCAGAATAAGTTGCCAGCGTTCAGACCTAGTCTGGTCAGTAACATGCGAACGTATTGCACAAATTTGGCTGTTTGTAAGACCTCTTGTGTAAGACTAGCAGCGGGATGTCAGACTGCGGTGGTAATGATTGGAGGTATGTATCCAATACTTTCACCGGGCACCATTTGTTTGCAGTAGGATAATGTGTGACTGGTACTATCTTGCCCAGCTGGCTTGTTTTCGTAACTGGTAGTGACAGGATATAGTGATCATGTAGTTTGGTGAGATGGGACCATTTGAGGCAATTTTGTACGTATTTGTTTCTGTGTATGGTAAACTCGCCAGGTCTGAGAAAACCATAATATGCCAAGTAGATGGCTGTTTTGATTACCGTGTTTGTATAGTGTTCAAATGGGGCAGTGTCCAACAAGTCGGACATATCCCTAAATATCTGCTTATGTACTCGTAATCTTGTTGATGGAGGAATGGTACTGGATTTCTGTACGCCTTTAGGAATGTTTTTAATGGGGTAAGAAGATAAGAAACTAGAGTTATCTGGGTATAAGGTATACATGTGGTGTTGTATGCCGGTTAAATATAATTTGATTGTGTTGTGTGACAGTTTGCGTTTTAGATGACAAAACAAAACAAAAGCTACCCGTGTGGAAATGGCAAAACTGCACTAAGTTGTGTTCTATCATAAACCTCTTGTATAGTTTGAAGGCCCTATTGTAAGACCGTTTAGTATTGTCGGACATGGGTAGACTAGCCGAGGAGAGATTATGCCTTGCCAATTCTTTGAGCCCATCACCAGCTCCTGAAAACGTGGTGCTGCCGTGGCTGTAGGGGAGGCCGTGGCTAACGTCTCTCTGAATGCCTGGAATTCAAAGCGAGACAGCTTGTCAGCTGCAGTATTAAAGACCCCTGGTATATGAGAACACACCAAATAAAAGTGATTGCAGGCAGCCAGCCAGGTCAGTCTTCTCATGATCGTTAGAGACTCCGAACAGCCTTTGTTTATGATGTGGCAGGTAGCTTGGTTGTCGGAAAAACAGCTGATACGAGTAACGTCATGGTATGAGAGGGAGGAGGCAAAGGAGTCTAGAAATAAGGGCCCTGCCTTGCGGGATGACTCGTATAGCAAAATTCAACGATCCCAACAAAGATTGCAATTCCTTCCTATTGCATGTCCTATTGACCAAAAACGTGTAATGGATTGTAGTATGCTGTCAATTTACCTGGAAGTAGGCTCGCTTCCATGTTTACTGAATCAAGCATGATACCTAGGAAATTTACTAAACGTGTCAGGCCTTCTGTTTTCTTAGGGGACACTGGCACCCCCAAAGAAAGAAAAATATGATATGGCCTTTGTCAGATCGCTGGGGGAAGAGGAATTATTCTCCACGAACAGAAAGTCGTCTAGATAATGTATAATGGCCTGGCATCTGCCATTGTCTAATAGCAGCCAACTTAAGGTTTCGGAAAAGATGTAAAATATTTTTGGGCTTCTTTTTGACCCGAACGTGAGTCTTGTGAAAAATTAATAGACACCTTTCCATTCTAAACCATGCAGATGCCATAGTGACAGGCGAATGGGTAGTAATTAAAATGCATTGACGATGTCAGTTTTACTGAGCCAAGCCCCTATGCCAGCTGTGATGGTGTGTATAGCGTTGTCTATAGTGGCATAGTGGAGTGAAAATTCCTCGGATGGAATTATGGAATTAAGGCTTGGTATGGCCAAGTAGTGAGGTGCTGATAGGTCTAAAATAAGTCTGTGTTTCCCTGAGGATTTCCCAGTGACTAATCCTATGGGGTTGGTTCGCCAATTGGAAAATGGGGGCTCGCAAAAAGGTCCCAATAAGAACCCATCCTCCAATTCTTGTGTAATAGAGCATCGATCATTTCCACGTTTGCAAATGCTGACTGTAAATTGTTGCATTCATAAATGCCAGCGGGGGTATGAACCAACCCTGTATGGAATCCCTCCGTAAAACCATCTATCAAAAAGTCCAATAGGTGTTTGGATGGGTGGGAGGCTAATGTGTGCGCCAAAGAACCAATCTTACGGATGTCAAATATGGTTTAGTATGACTTTATTGGGACACATAGACTTGGCGTGTGCCCTAAAACAATGTGAACACACATGTAACAACCTGCAGGCACCATAACCACAGGTACCCACGTCGAAGTTATTACAAACCTGAGACTTTCCCAGGTAAACAATAGAGCAACCAAGTTTGTCCTTGCCAGATCTGTCCAACCTGGAAAGTCCCAGGTGTGGACTCTGGCATAGTGGGTCAATAGTCCGAGGAATGTGATGTTGAAGCACAAACAGCACAAGCTGGTGTCCTGAGAACGGCAAATTGTCTCCAAAACAGCTCAGTATCCATGCAGCTCCAGTCAGTTTTGACGTTATACTGAGCCAATATTGCTGACGCTCTTGCCGAAAAGGATTGGTGATAGTCATAAAAGGATGACCCACCAGATTTGCTTCCCAAGTCCACCAGCTTGTGCATGTAGAGGTCGAGTTCCTCTTGTCTATGCAAATAAACAGAACAAACTACATCACGATATACCAAAAGCCAAGACAAAATCAGTTATGGACAGTTTCTTATTCAATCTAGGGTCCCTGGCTTTCAACACCACCGAAATATCACCATAAGCATAAGTGCGGTTATCAATGACATCGTGAGAAGCAATAAGTAATGTCACAAGATTGACATCCTTCCCCTCCAAGATGTCTTTCTTAATCTTATCTGAGACCATATGCACAGGATTGATAATGTGAGTTTCGGAACCAGAAGGCACATAATTACCCGATTGCAATAGTGGGGCATGGGGAGTAAGGAAGTCGAGGGCCTGGAAGACCTGACAGGATGGCTCCGAGCCTCGATCCTATCCAGTCTATCGTTGACCTTGCTCGTGGATGCTACTAGTGAAGCGACCATGGCTTGTAGTTCCGAGTTGCCCGTACCACTTGTGCCCTCTCCCGCCCCCGAGTTATCAGAATGAGACCGCATGAGTTTGTAGAGCTCAGCTTTCCTGGCCGTGGCAGGAAAAGGAATGCTGCGTCTCCAGAGTTCTGCAGTAATGGGAGGGATGGTCCATGACCCTATTGAAGTTGGACTCCCAACGTCGCCTTTACGAGCAGGTGACAAGGATCTGGACGGAGAACTGGGTAG
>OW240912.1:226971993-227045424 GCA_933207985.1 Pelobates cultripes | reverse complement strand
GATCTATGTATCCATTGCAATCTACCTCTTTAAAATAATTTTTTGTAAAAATGTTTCCCTCTTCTATAAAAACAGTAAGATCTAAAAAATTAATTTCCACTTTACTTTGAGTGGAAGTCAAACTGATTCCCCAATCATTACAATTTAAAAAACTTAAAAAATTACTCAATTTTAAATCATCTCCCTTCCAAATGAAAAATATGTCATCAATGTAACGGCGATAGGTGACCAAGTCCGCAAAAAATTTGCTATGTAAAATAAATGTTTCTTCCCAATACGCCATAAAAAGGTTTGCGTAACTAGGTGCGAACTTGGTCCCCATCGCCGTTCCATTGATTTGCAAATAGAAACTGTCCTTAAACCAAAAAAAATTATTGGTCATTAGTTTAAGCAGACTGTGATTGTCTATTGTTGTGACTTAGATGATGATCAGATCAAATTTTATGACCAATTTGTGCAGAAATCCATATCATTCCAAAGAGTTCACATACTTTTTCTTGTGACTGTATACCAAAAGGCAACAAGGCAAATACAACAATTATTTTAAAACAAAAAAATACAACACTTACCATTGTGAGATATGCCAACTTTACCAGTTTCAATAACTGACTGTTGTGAAAACTGGAACCGTCTTATAAAGTAAGGTTTTAGTTACAACTGGTTAAAAACATTTTAAATCAATGGGGAAGGTATGGGGAGTGGATTGGTGTGTTGGATGCTACCTGAGAGGAGGCTAGAGGGGAGGAGGGTGTGGGGCAAAGTGTGGCAGGATGACACTTAATATACTATCTATTAACGCAAGGGGCTTAAACTCAGGACAGAAAAGAGGTTACTTGTATAAGTTATTGATAGACAGCAAAACGGATATTGGTTTTGTTAAAGAAACACATTGGATTAACTCTACATCTAATGTATGGAACTATAAAAAATTTCCAGTGGTACATAGATCTAATTTGGTAGGAAAGAATAAGAAAAGAGGAGTGGCAATCTTCTTCTCAAGTAGATTGAAATATGAGTTGATTTATGAAGAGGCCGACCTTGGTGGTAGGTTTCTCATAGTGATAGTTCGAATTAACGATATTTTATATACATTGGTAAATGTCTATTCTCCAAATCAACTTCAATGTAGATTTCTGGGTAATCTGATGCAAAAGGTTGACCGTGTATCGTCTGGAAGCCTAATTATCGGCGGGGATTTTAATTGCACTATAGATAACAAAGTGGACAGGAATAGAACTAAACTTATGGATAAGGAGGATAATCAAAAAATAGGTCCATCAATGATGCAGACTTTTTTAGCAAAAAATTGTTTATATGATTCCTGGAGAACATTTAACCCAGAAGAGCGAGATTATACGTTTTATTCAAATGTTCATCAGACATATACTAGAATCGACTATTTCTTGGTTAAAGCTGAAACTTTAGAGTGAGTTAATAAAGTGAAAATTGGGCCCATAACATGGTCTGATCACACACCAGTAAGTTAAGGAGATCAGGAAAAAAATATTAATAAGAACTCAAGAAAAAAATTGATAAAGCAATGTTAGTATTAAAGCAGGGATGGTATTATGGAAATAATAAAACAGGGAAAAATCTTTCAAATAAATTAAAAAATAAAAATAAACTTCAATCTATAAACTATATAATAGCTGGAAATAAAAAAAACTTTTTTCACCAACCCAAATAGCAAATGCATTTGAAGAATATTACAAAAGTCTATATAATTTAAAATTTAACGAGCCATCTGTAGGGGAAACAAAGAATTTCCTGGATAAACTAGGCTTGCCAAAGATATCTATTGAGAAATTAAATCAGCTTAATGCTCCATTTTCCATCCAGGAGATTAGCGATACCATTAAAGTATTAATACCGGGCAAAGCACCAGGTCCAAATGGTTTTTCATCGATTTTCTATAAAAAGTTAAACGACATAATTTCCCCATATTTACTGAAGACATTTAAAGAATTTGTCAGCCATAAAACTATCCCATCCGAATTACTCCAGGCCTCTATAATGCCAGTGCCTAAGGTAGATAAGGATCCAATTTATACTTCGAACTATAGACCAATTTCTCTTATTAATCTAGACATTAAAATATATTCTAGAATTTTGGCCGATAGACTCAAACAAAATATACCTGATATTGTTCATATAGATCAGAGTGGATTTGTAGAAGGTAGAGGTACATCAGACAACATTAGGAAATTACTGAATGTTTTATACCATGCGGACCAAAGTCTGTCCCCTTTCGCCATGGTAACCCTTGATGCCGAGAAGGCCTTCGACCGTGTTAATTGGAAGTACTTGGAAGAGGTTTTGAAGGCCTTCGGCATAGAGGGTCTGTTTAAAGATTGTACAATGGCGTTATATAAAGATCCTCAAGCTAGAGTTTCAGGATTTATGTTTCAATCAAACTGGTTCCCAATTAGAAATGGGACACGACAGGGTTGCCCTTTGGCACCTCTGTTATATATCCTTTCTATAGAACCGCTGGCAGCCGTGATTAGACAGAATGATGACATTAGCGGACTAAAAGTGAATAGTCTGGAGAACAAAATTGCACTTTATGCAGACGATGTTCTATTGACTCTTACAGATCCTATTAGATCTATTCCAGCTGTATTTTGTCTTATTAATGAGTATAGTAAATATTCAGGCTATAAAATAAATATAAAAAAAACACAAATCCTGACAAGAGGTCTAAATGGGCCTGAAGTAAAAAAACTTAAAAAGGAATTTAAATGTGATTGGGAAGCAAGGAATATAAAATATTTAGGGGTAAGACTATCTCTGGATTATAGGGAAATTGGTGAACTCAATTATACAGAAATAGCTATTCAATTTAGGAGTATCCTAAAAAATTGGAAGGGACTGGAATTATCCTGGCTGGGAAGAATCGAAGCGGTAAACTCTTATTTACTCCCCAAATTGATATTTTTGTTTAGTATCCTCCCGCTGAGGGTATCACTCCAGACGATACGCGGTCTTCAAAAATAGGTTTCGGATTATATATGGCAAGATAAGAGACCTAGAGTATCACTGGAAATTTTACAGAGACATTGGAAGGAAGGGGGAACTTCTTTCCCAGATATACAGAAATTATATATGAACAATATGGTAGCACACTTAATTAAATGTGATAATTTTACAATGTCAAGACCAGTTTGGTTAGATATCGAAAAAACGGATCTCTCTAATATTGAACCTTTATTTCTCTGGTGGTGTGATAGTGATTTCGTAAATAATATAAGATCTAGTAACCCGATGAATAACACAATGATCTACATTGTAAAATATCTAAAAAAAAAAATATGGAACTAAATATATATCAAGAAATGCCCCATTAATATGTCTAAAATATTATATAAAAAATATAAATTTTCAAGAATGGGAAAAATGTGGAATTGTAAAAATTGCGGAACTTTTAAATGATGACAAAATATTGCCATTTGCAATGATACAGTTCAATTATAACCTCCCTTCGAAAGGAAATATTTAATTACTTAAGAATAAAATCTTTTATTATGGGAAATGTCTTCTCGGAAAGTTCCCCATTAGACCAGTTTGTAGCATTTCACTATAAAAAAAAAATTGCATCTAGATTTAATCAATTTACAAGATGCCAAAGGCAAATAGTTAAAGCATCGGCAATGAATAACTGGGAGCAGGAACTCCACTTTTCATCCTCGGTTGAAGATTGGATTTTAGCCCTACAATCAGTAAAAAGATATATACATGGGGTGAATATACAGGAAGTGTATTTTAAATTGGTGTATCGTTGGTATCAGGTGCCTACTCGCCTCCATAGATTTCAACCCACACTTCTACCAGATTGTTGGAGATGTGGTAGGGAGTTAGGTTCTTTCTCCCACATCTGGTGGGACTGGGAGGAGTTGAAATCTATGAAAACAACTTTATCGGATTTGGTGGACTCTATTTTGAAGGTCCAAACTGTCATTACGGCTCAAATGTTCCTGTTTCATTTAGATATGCCAATAGTTAACATAAAACAAAAAATCCTTATGATTCACTCCTTTATGGCAATAAAAATAGTTATGGCCAGAAATTGGAGAAACATGGGCTCGTTAAACTGGCATGACATATGTATACAATTAGATTATCAACGCAGGATGGAAGCTGGGGTAGCCTCAAATAAGTTATCCAGAGAGAAATATGATGAAACTTGGGCCCCTTGGGTTAGATATCTTAGCCGTAAAAACACAACCCCCTTTCTATAGATAGCCATACTTAGGTAGCACCAATGTGAATTGACAGTAAGATAGAGGAAATGTATGTTATTTTCTCTTTTTCTTTTTTTTTTCTATGGTTTGAATGTAAAAAAAAAAACATTTTAAATCAAAGAGGCATTTAACTCCTTCACTAACAAGTGTGGTTTGTTTAACAAAAAAAAAAGCCCAAGATTAATGTGAATTAATTTTATAGATTTCTATATAGGAATATCTAAAACAAAATTGAAAATAAACACAACTTTTATTTTGTAATATAATTGTGATCAAGGCCAGTATGCCAAAAGTGGTGGCAAAGCAAAATAATAGAACTCAGTAGTGTGCTAAAACAGATATGTGAAATGAAAGAGCTCACCGTGGAAAATATTTGTAAAGGAACGTTTGAGAAGAGGGTGCAAAGATTTGGGTTTGACATGTTGATTTTGGCCTATAAATTGCATTTTGTGGTCAATTAATGACTTTTTACAGTTTACTGAATAATCCTTTCATTGTTCGTTTTTCTATATCTACTTGATTTTCATTTTGTTCTCTGTTGTGTTCTTTGGTTAATAAGTGCTGATAGCGGTCAGTGTAAGATTGGGACAACTAACCATTTATTTAAGCCATGTGTATTTTACTGAGCCGGTGGTCTGGTTGCTATGGGAAGGAAAAGGTATCAATAATTTTAGTTTAAATAAACTATACCTGCTGCAAGCAGACCTGCTGAACAGTGCATTGAGAGTAACATTGAACAATATCTCTCTCCCCGTCCCCCACCCCTCTGTATATATGCATAATGAAATAAATGATAGGGGTCATTTTTACCCCATAACACTAACCAGTTACAACCACATCTACAAAACAGAACATGTACACCACACAATTTGGTAACAGCCACTAATACAATTGATTCTTAGGAAGTATATTCATAAATAAAGAGGGGCTCTAATCCAGAGAAGAGCAAAAACTCAAATTCCAGTATTCAACACTGAAAATAAATTAGGCATTCCAAAGGAACATAATTCAGCTAACTCAGTATCATTCCTGATGGCAAGAAACACGTAGAGGGACCAGTAAGCGCTGTATTTATAATAAGCAAAACCAGGCCTATAGTCTATATACCCCATCTTGATATGAAGTGGACAACCTTAAAATTGCACTGTTACCGTCTTGGAATTTTGCTACATTTACCACCGATGGTGACACTGCCACAGGTGGTCCAGTGGCCAGGGGGAGGCGGGTAAAGGTGAGTTCAACATCTCGAGTGCCACCATCTTCCTCAGCGAATCTGCTTCTGTGCCAGGAACCGATGTCACTGGTGTACCAACGCGCATGTGCAACATTCTAGCATTGAGAACTATGGAGGATCCCACAAGACTGCGGGATTTTCCATAGACAGGCTAATTCACTGCATCCATCAGGAAAAGACGATTTCAATATTTTACATACAACATATCAGATTCAGTGTTTCAATGCCATTTATTGAGAATATAATCATTAATAAATGGCCTCAAAAATTTTGATAGCAAAAAGCTGCTGATAATTTTTTTTTTGTTAGTATGCCCTTCTGTAGATAAATGTTCAAGTGGAGGCTGGTTCACAATGGATGCTGGAGCAGTACCCCCAATTCTTAAAAAAACAATTACAAAAATATATTGCAGTGGTTGGATTAATGATTAGTTTGTGCTAAAAGAAAATATGTCTGTTGTGATTATATCTATAATTTCCTCACCCTTTCCTGATGATTTCATGACTCTGATACAAAGCAAAGTGTTTAGTGGGATACTACACTTCCCAAATACACAATAAATAAATAAATAAATAAATAAAATCACTGTTCAGTAGATATACCTTAAATCAAAACATACATACATTTAATTATGCATTTTTTTTTTGGTCTGCTGCCTTTGCAATAAATTATGATTCGCTTCAAAATCTACCTAGACGTTCTGTGGCTATCCAATCACAGACTTTCTACTGCAGGGCATTACTGGCAATTGATGCCTTTTGAGTTTTGCTCCACTAAGCGAACTAAACCAGGAAATAACAGGTTCTGTTTGTATGAAATCCAAGGTGGGATGTAAAGCAGGTTGTTTTATGAAAGTCTTAATTTCTGATGAAATCTGCACTTTTCACAAAATTAAAAAATTGGGCAGACTCTTCACACACAAAACTTTTTAGCAAGCTAAAGTGTTTTATGGATCTGGAATGTCCCTTTAAAGGACCACTATAGTGCCAGGAAAACATACTCGTTTTCCTGGCACTATAGTGCCCTGAGGGTGCCCCCACCCTCAGGGTCCCCCTCCCGCCCGGCTCTGGAAAGGGGAAAAGGGGTTAAACTTACCTTTTTCCAGCGCTGGGCAGAGTGCTCTCCTCTTCCGATCCTCCTCTTCTCCTCCCCGTCGGCTGAATGCGCACGTGCGGCAAGAGCTGCGCGCGCATTCAGCCGGTCACATAGGAAAGCATTCATAATGCTTTCCTATGGACGCTTGCGTGCTCTCACTGTGAAAATCACAGTGAGAAGCACACAAGCACCTCTAGTGGCTGTCAATGAGACAGCCACTAGAGGATTAGGGGGAAGGCTTAACCCATTCATAAATATAGCAGTTTCTGTGAAACTGCTATGTTTATGAAAAAATGCGTTAACCCTAGCTGGACCAGGCACCCAGACCACTTCATTAAGCTGAAATGGTCTGGGTGCCTAGAGTGGTCCTTTAAAGGAACTCTCCAAGCACCATAACCAAAACAGTACCGTCAACTGATCACTCTCAGCCAGAGAGCTATGTGATGCATCCCTGGGCGTAAATCAGAGCTAAAAGCTTACAGGGAACAATGACCAACATACCCCAAGTAAGAAGTCAAATTGTTTTAAAAAGTGCTGTGCAGTGGTTATGGTGCTTGGAGTGTTTCTTTAAAGCATAAGTACTAGGCATGTGTCGACTTCACATTTTCCTCTTTATGGCATTATACAACATGATAACTCGAGAATACAGAAACATGTTAGATATTTCTTACCTGTCAATCTGTGAATGCGGTCTTCTGTGTGCTTTTCTCACATTTGTTTTCAGTGGAAAAGGTAAACAAGCTCAGCAAATACAAAGGATTGGTTATACAAAGTAAATACTCAAGGGTTTTAAAGCCTTAAACGAAGTGCTTGATGGGCAGAAGGCAGCTTGTGGGGTCCTTGGGCAGTTGGGGATTGGGGGTCCCCCTCCTGGTGCGGAGTTTATTTGCTGCTGCTATTCTCCCCCTTCTTTGTGCAGTTCTCACACAGATATTATGTGCATGTTGCCCAGCATCCAAAATGGCTATGTGAGAGACACACAGTCATGACTCCCACACCCCCAGGGCACTCAAACAAGGCCGAATTTACTTTTAAGGAAACACTATAGTGTCAGGTATACAAACTTGTAGACATGATATAAACATTCTATACACTATAGTTGTATTAACACTATTTATGCCCTCTGCCCCACACTCCTGAATTTAAAAGGTGATTTAACACACATTTATTCCAGTGTTGTGCCAGTTGCGAAGCGGCTGGCTCTGCCCCATTCCTTGGCTGAGATCATCAAATGTAATGATCTCAGCCAATCCAATGCTTTCCCATAGGAAAGCATTAGGAGGCTAATGCACAGGCAGTGCCAATCAGCATCTCCTAACAAAGATACAGTGAATCAATGCACCTCTATGGGGAACATTAAGTCATTCAGTGTCTCCGTGCAGAGTGTGGAGATGCGGAACATCAGTGCTGCACTGACCCAGGAAGCATCTCTAGTGGCCATCTCAGTGACTGTCACTAGACGTGTTTCTAGGCAAAAAAGGTGTTCTCTGAAAAAGCAGTGCTTACATTAAAAAATCTGCATGGACATACTATACTCACCAGAAAAACTAAATTAAACTATAGTTGTTTTGGTAACTATAGTATTAATATAGTCAGCATTTTAATAAAATACTGGTTTTGGAAGGAGTAACCAATCCCCCCTCCCCCCTCCCCCTCCAACTTTAAAAAGAGAAAATAAAGCCACTGTGTTTGCTGGTTATAACACAAGCAGGGACCCCCGCATGAAATGCTGTTGGTGATGTTATGATCTTGCATGTCAAAGTGTTGTGTTAAAATTAGTTGTTTGTTTTGTTTTATCTATTATACAGCACTGCAGAATATGTTGGTGCTATTCAAGTGATTGTAATAATTGTGTGTGTAAGGAGGCTGTATGCAGTATTGCAATGGCAGGGATGCTGCTTGTGATATGCATGTAGTGTGGTTGCATGTGGTTTCACATGTGTGGGGATGTGTTTGTGGGAATGTGTATATACACTTTGAGGCTCCTTGTGGGTTTGCGTGTGGATGGGGCTGCAGTGTATTATGTGAGTGGAGAAGGGTGGTTGTGTTGCAGTGTGTGTGGGATAGAAAGCATCTGGGAGATACTGGGGCTGTTCTTTGTATTCAGGGCCGGACTGGGAATTAAAAGCAGCCCTGGAAAAAAAATATTTACCAGCCCCATAATGCGTCGCGCCAGCATAGTGTGCAGATACAGAGTTAGAACAGATAACTTAAAATTAAAAAGCGCACTCATAGGCTTCAAAAGAAAAAAAAAAAAAGGGCAGATTTATTTTAAGCAGACGTGCCTTTGCATGTAATCAATGTTTCAGTCCAACTACCTTGACATATTAAGGAAAGCTTGTTAATGGGACTGAAATGGTGAATGTATGTAGGGCACAACTGTAAAAAAATTTTATTTTGAAGTCCTGTGGGTGTGCTCTTCACTTTAAATATGTTATTGTGCTGGAGTATGCACCTAGCAACAAGACTGGGCCAATATCTGCTCATTACAAATGGTACATATTAATGACATTTATCTGTGTATTATGCATATATAAATGTACATTAATATGTGTAAATATAATATATATATATATATATATATATATATATATATGTAAAAAACAGATAAAATTCTTATCTTGTAATACCTTTTTTATTGGACTAACAGAATTTTTTAATGACAAGCTTTCGGGAGAACCTCCCTTTCTCAAGTCTGAAGCATTTCTGAGCAAAACGACACATAGAATTCAAAGTTGAGTTGTGATACAGGGGTTAAAGCGACATGAGTGTAGATAAGACACAGGTTTGTTAGAAAATAGACACCATCTTAGCAGAGGGTCATAAATATCTTGTTGAAGAGAAGAGTAGGGGGGAGAGAGGGAAAAGAAAAACAAACAAGCAGACAGTGCACAGGATGATACACTTTATACATGCACACACACAGAAATATGTATATGTGAACGCATAAACATATGTATATATACATAAACACATATACATACATGCACATGGACTCATATACACAAATATAAATGCACAGTAATATATATAAGCATTCATGCATACGAGTATGGGAAAGCATAGGTCTACACATAGTACTTTGTATATAGATAGAATAAACATATAGGAATGCATTTTAAAGTGTTGGTACATATGACAGAACAGTAAGATAATGCTGGGAGAGTGTTCATGTAAAGTGTTGGTAGTGGGACAGGAATCCCAAATCAATATTTAGTCCTCTCTTCTTGCTGTTAAACCATTTAATCATTCTGGCTTCAAAGGCTTTTCTTTCCTGGGTATTTTTAAAAACCCCCTTTCAGTACTTTGATTTTTAGGTCCTTCAGTGAGTGGCCAGGTTGGGTAAAGTGGTGTCCCACAGGAGTGCAGTATGATTCTTCTTTGTGGTGTTTAATAGAGTGTCTGTGCATATTCATTCTGCCATTTAATGGTTGGGTGGTTTCCCCAATGTAGCATCCTAGGTGGCATTTTATGCATTGAATCATGTATACCACATTGCTGGATGTGCAGGAGTATGAACCTTTAATGCTGTAGGTTTTATTGTTGTGTGTGGCTGTGTTGTCTGTGCATATGTGCTGACACAGTTTGCAGCGAGGTTTTTTGCATTGACTGGTCCCGTTTTCTTCGTTCTTACCATCAGTGGGCAGCCTCCTGTTGATTAATTTTTGTTGGAGGTTTGGTGGTTGTCTGAAGGCCAAAATGGGTGTTTCAGGGAAAATGTTTTTCAGAGTCTCATCTTCTGTTAATATTGGTTGTAGGTCTTTGATGATTTTCCGTATTTCCTCAAGAGCAGGGTTGTAGGTGACCACAAGTGGCACTCGTGTACATATTTTTTTCTCTCTGTATTGTAGCAGGCGCGTACGTGGCGTTTTTACAGCAGAGTTGATTTGTTTGGTAATAGTCTTTGGTTTGTAGCCTTTCTGTCTCATAGATTGGGAGAGTACATTTAGATGGGAATTACGGTCATTAGGATCAGAGCATATGCGATGGTACCTAGTGGCTTGGCTGTAATGATGCCCTGTTTAGTATGAGAGGGGTGGAAGCTGGAGCTGTGTAGGTAACTGCACCTGTCTGTGGGTTTTCTGTAAACCGAGGTGTGGATTGTGCCATTATTACATGTCACAGTTGTGTCCAGAAAATTCACAGATCTGGTGGAATATTCCATTTTTAGTTTGATTGATGGATGGAATGTGTTGAAAGAGTCATGGAACTGTATCAGTTTTTCTTTGCTTTCAGTCCAAATTATGAAGATATCATCGATGTAGCGATAATATTTGTATGGTTTGGTGTGTTGGTTATCTAGGAATCTCTGTTCAAGATCTGCCATAAACAGATTAGCATATTGGGGTGCCATCTTAGTGCCCATAGCATTGCCCATGGTTTGTAGGTAAACCTCATTGTTGAAACTGAAGTAGTTATGTGTGAGGATAAATAGTGCCAGTTCTGTGATAATTCGGGGGCTGTATTTTTGGTTGTTGACATGAGAGAGAAAATGGAAGCAAGCATTGATGCCATCTGTATGTGGAATGTTGCTGTACAGAGATTCCACATCCATGGTTACAAGGATGGTGTTAGCAGGGAGATTGGTGATTTGGCTGAGTTTGTTGAGGAAGTCAGTTGTGTCTTTTATGAAGCTGTTAGTGTTGGTGACTAGAGGTTTTAGGGTATTTTCTACCAGTCCTGAGATCTGTTCTGTGAGAGTTCCCATTCCTGTAATTATGGGTCTTCCAGGATTGCCGGCTTTGTGAATTTTGGGAAGCATATAGAAAGTGCCCATGCAGGGACTAGTTGGTATGAGTGATTGCAGTTCTAGGTGTAAGTTCTCAGGGAAGGATTTAATGAGCTCCCTAAGTTGTGATGTATATTCCTTGGTGGGTCTTCATTTAGTTTTCTATAGTATTTGTCATCTGACAATTGCCTGTCACCCTCTTTTATGTAGTCCTGGGTGTTCATTATCACTACTGCTCCTCCCTTGTCTGCTGGTTTGATGGTGATAGCATGATTATTTTTCAGGTCATTTATAGCCATTTGTTCTTGTACTGAGAGATTATGAAACATTTTCTTTTGGTTTTGCTTGGTTGTCAAGGATACTGTTCTTTCTTAGACGGAAACTTTCTACTTGAACACTATATATATATATATATATATATATATATATATGTGTGTGAACAGTGTATGTATATGGGAGGGGCAGTGTGTGTATATATATATATATATATATATATATATATATATATATATATATATATATATATGTGGGCAGTGTATATATGGGTGGGCAGTGTATATTTATATATGGGTGGGCAATGCATGTATATGGGTGGGCAGTGCATGTATATGGGTATATGGGTGGGGGGAAGTGTGTATGTGTGTATATATAGGTGGGCAGTGTATGTATATAGGTGGGCAGTGTATGTATATGGGTGAACAGTGCATGTATATGGGTAGGCAGATAGTGTATATATATATATATATATATATATATATAGGTGGATGGTGTATGTATATGGGTGGGCAGTGTATGTATATGGGTGGGCAGTGTATGTATATAGGTGGGCAGTGTATGTATATGGGTGGGCAGTGTATATATATATATATATATATATGGGCAGTGTATGTATATGGGTGGGCAGTGTATATATATATGGGTGGATAGTGTATGTATATGGCTGGGCAGTGTATGTATATAGGTGGGCAGTGTATGTATATATGGGTGGATAGTGTATGTATATATGGGTGGATAGTGTATATATATATATATATATATATATATATATATGTGGAGGGAAGTGTGTATGTGTGTATATATGGGGGGCAGTGTCTGTATTGGCCTGCTTACCTGTACAATGTGATGGTTTTTGGTTTTCTCCCTCTATCTTCCTGCAGCAGCAGTGGGACAGACAGGCTCCTCTTCTCACCCTCCATCCATGCTGTATGTGTGCTCCGTGTGAGAGGGAGGCAGGGGGTGTGATGTCACTTCCTGCCCGCCTCCCATCCACACAGAGCGCTGCAGGGAGAGAGAGGAGACCTGGCAGTGAGATGTGTGCTGCCAGGTCTCACACTGAATGGGGGGGGGGTATTTGCAGATTGATGGGTTGCAGGGGCCCTTCGACTCATTATGGGCCCCTGCAACTTTTTTTTGCATAACTAATGATGTGGAGATCTCTGATCTGATCTCCACAGCTGGAGCATGACTGTGCTGCCGGGCCCACTGACTGACTCGGCCCCTCGGTCCATGACCGATCTGCCCGACCTGTCAGTCCGCCCCTGCAACAGCTTTAAATCCTGCAGGACAATACATTTGAAATAAAGCACCAGTTTTGATGATGCAATAACAACTTTGCTACTGGTAGAAGACAGGGAATGACATGAGCATTGGTCTTTATAAAATTCTTTTTTGATCAAGGAGTAAAGTAGAATAACCCTTCATCTCTCTTCTATATATATTTATGCTCTTTGTAGCCCTCCCTCCCCACTTAACTTATTGTGATGCTTGTACAATATTTAGTCCCTGTGGCTTTTTGCTCTTTGCAGAATGGTTTTTAATGGTATTTATCTTCATAGAATTGCATTTCCCAGCTATTAAGCACAGTCAGATGCATGCTAAGTGCTTCCTCCAACCACCCACTCTCATATTTGCAGTTGCATCCAAGTTAATATCTTGTTCCCATTTAGAATCTTCCTTTTCATTGCTCCCTATAGCTCATCCACAGGGGAGATAGAATAATAGATACAAACATTTAGCAGGATAGATAGTTTTATGTAAAAATATTTTAATTTCTCATGGGCCTTTCAGTGAAAATGGGATACTTTTTTGGGCACCAACAAGGTTAAACGTTGAGTACATAAAATTTTAGTTTATGGAAGGCACTTTGATAATGCATCTAGTAGTGTCATGTTCAGGCTGCCTTTTTTTTTTTTTTATTGTTATCTACTTGAAGAAGCCTTTTGAGGCGAAACGCGTTTAGATATTTAAGATATTTTATCAATTACTTTATAATAAAGAATTTTATTTGGCATAAGACATTTTATTGCCATTTTTCTTTATTTTCTTTATTTTAATTTATTTTAATTTTGCACCTGACCTATATCCACAAGGAGCCTAAAGAATCCATAGGTGGGGATTATACCACCCAAACATCTACACCGAGCAGTATGAGTCTGCTCTAGAGAATGTAAGTTATTTACTTTATATTCTTACGTTTAATCATATACAGAGAGCACTATATTCTCTTTCTCTCATTTTGGGTCGAATAATATTAATTTGAACACCGAATCTGGGCCAGAAACCCTCCAATCAAACAATATTCCTGCATATCCTTGAGTGGGGATCACGCGCATAATATCAGAGCTATAATCTAGCTCTGAAAAGTGTGAGTATGGCTATTTTCACTATTCTAGAATCTCATTTTTATTGATATACTGTACCATTGGAGTTCCTGTTTCTGTTTCCCTTTTATATATTCTCCACTGGATCCGAGCCTACCATTGTGAAGATTCCACACCGCCAGACGTCCCAAGACTCCTTGTCTTCCCATAAGAACCTATTATTACGGCCTCTTGATAAGTGTTTTGGACTTTTTCTTATTGTTTAATTTCATTATTTTACTTTTTATACTCTATATTTTTTATATTCTGCATAAATTTTTAGGCGCACTCTTATCCTTTTTACTTGTTTTTATCAGGTTGCAATCACCCTATATTGCATATCTAAAGTAAGTTTGTGGGGGGGGGGGTTTATTCCCCTTTGGGATTTTAACATGAAATTTAAAAAGTAGCATCTGGACAA
This sequence comes from Pelobates cultripes, assembly GCA_933207985.1. Lineage (NCBI taxonomy): Eukaryota > Metazoa > Chordata > Amphibia > Anura > Pelobatidae > Pelobates > Pelobates cultripes. Next base: position 227,031,065 of record OW240912.1, on the reverse strand, counting down.
TGGTTTATTTATAAACCAAATTTGTATTGGGCCACTATGAGCATTAAATTACACACACGCACACTAATATTTGCTTAGAAACTAATAAGTATCACGGTCAATCCTAGGGTCTCAGACACCTGAGTGCAAATATTTTCTTGGCGCCCCTATGTGGGCATAGTCATCTTTCTAACTCCTCCCCTTTGCAAATGTCCAGACATGCATGTTTCTAGGGCAACAACTCCACCTCCACAAGCCCCACCCATTTTTAAATCTGACACACAATCACTGAGACACACACACAATCTCACTGATTACAAACACACTTACTGATAGACACACTCATACATTCTCGCACACTTGTCAGGGTCTTACCTGTGGTGGTAGTCTGTAGTGCAGATATGTTTGCTCACCAGTCTGTGCAGGAAAGGTGTTCCAAAGCAGTGCAGACAAAGTCACAAATTGCAGGATAGTCAAAGTCAAAGGATGCCAGAGGTCAGGATAAAGAAGTGTAGCCAAAGTCAGAAGCTGGGGTCAATATGGAATACAAGTTCAGGAGACTTGAAAACAGGAACTGAACACATACACCAGGATCAAAGACTTGATAAATTTCCCAGGGCGAGGCAGTGCTTATATACCCAGCTGATGACTGATCAATCAAAGGTGAAGCACAGCAATAGACGAAGTCCAGCCCCCAGTGCTGCAGACAAGCCAGGAGTAACAGGACTAGAACAATTCTAAAGACTAGGAACTGCTGTGGCTGAAAGGCAGATAGCAAGCCCAGAACAGCAAAATACCCTAGTTCAAATCCTCTGTTGGGCACTTCTATGGTGACCACATCTGGCCATCTGGATGTCACGGTGAGAACCATGACAACACTCTCAAAAATTAATTTTATTCTTTAAGGCCCATCAAGACTCTGTACGTCTTCCTGGGGTTCAGAATCAGGCTGTAATCTTGCAGTTCTTCACTCTTCCTGTGCACTGTTTAGTCTGCCAGGGCTGGAATGACATATTCCAGCTCCCGGCATCAGGGAGGAGTGAAGAACTGCAAGCTCAGCGCTCCCTCCTTGCTTACTCCAGCTACTTGCCTCTTCTCCCCCCTTCCTCCAGCATATATCAGCAGAGTAGGCACCTGCCATCCAGGTAAGCAGTTGCCTAATCTGCCTTACAAGAGGGCAATACAAGGGGCCACCTCCTGGGCATCCTGTAAAAGGGCTCCTCTCAGTGCCCCCCCCCACCTTCAGGCACCTGGGTGCGGTGCACCCACCCAGGACTGGCTGATAAGTGGACACTTTAAGCAACATAACCATTGCATCTTGATGTAGAGGTTATATTGCCTCTAGTGTCCTGGCACTGTCCTCAGTTTAATATCAAATCATAAGAATGGTTTGCTATAAAAGCAGATCTTCATAGAGACCACCACCTCCACAACTGATCATATACAAATGACATTATTGCCACTTTAGTCAGACCTAGAGTTTACAAATGGACCTGAAGTAGTAGTACAGATTCACAAAGAGACACTTCTAGGGGCCAGATGTGGGGATAGTGGACCCTGAAGAGATGTTTGTTTTATTAACCACTAACAAGAAAAGGTGGATAAGAAGATAAATAATCTCATTATTTTATTTAAGAGTCCATAGTGTCCTTTAATTAAATGCTAACGTAGCTTTAGCAAGGATGGGGGGAGGTGAAAGAATGGAGCCATATAGGAAACTAATATAATAATGGAAAATACTCAACATTTTTTGAGGGTATTAGTCAAAGGGCATGAGGAAGGAGCTTTTTATTCTTGTTTAATTAATCATGCATTGCAAGTGCACATTTGATGTGTGATGATAAAGCATGGTCACCCAGGGTGTCATTCTCCCCTCCCTAATACTTAGTCAGCTCATCAGCTCATGCAAGCAGCAAGCCATTACATAACATTTGAATCCTATATAGACTCAACATCTTACTATTCATTCACTCTACTGTACCTAACCTCCACAGGTTTTCCACCTAACTCTTCCTCTACTCTGTGTTTCCTTTTTGATCTGTCCCTCCTTTACCATATATTTTTCTTACTTTCTTTACTATTCACACTGTCTGTTGAGAACATATGGCAAGACACCATTTACCATACATCAATGCTTCCACAAAACAATTGTTCAAGACTACATGAATAAGATACATTATGCTGTAAGGTTGCCATGATAAGCCAGAATGTGGGACTGCATTACTGGGAATTCTGTACAGATACAATTTGAGTTTTCTTCCTTCTTCATTCACTTGTGTACACATTTGCTTTTGCTTTTCAAGTCAACAACTGTGTATGTACACTCTTCTTAGTGATGATACATTACTTGTTAAATGTCTCAGTACTTTCTCTTAAAAGTAAGAGACAAAGAGGTGGAGCAGAAAGAGTTTATATTTCATGCACAATGTTCTAACACAGTGGTTTCCTCTCCATTCCACAAATAACACCAATGGCTCAAGTTATGTCAATATGAAGAAAACAGAACAGGGAAAGGTATACATATTGGACTATTGAAGAGCCATGAGGACTAGGTTGTGAACTACTAGACATATCCTATTCATTACATTTCAAAGCAGATTTAGTGTGAATTTGTCTGTATTTGGCCATCTAAAAGCATCTATTTTGGAATCCTTACATATTGCAATCCCATGTAAGGATAGAAAACTAGAAAATCATCTACTAGGGGCTTTTCTCAATTGTGATCTTCCAGGTGTTTGGTATATATCTCCCAATTTCGTATTCTGAAATATGGCAATCCCACATAAGGAAAGCATATCAGGGAGTTATCTATTAAACAGTTGAAAGATCAGAATTAAGAAAAGGGCTTTTTACTAATTTTAATCTTTCAGCAGTTTAGCAGATAACAAAAAAAAAATGGTGTTTTGTAACAGTGTGACTGCCACCTTCATTCATTGCCCACAGAGAATAAGGGACATCCACATTTTGACAAAAAAACTGAATTTTTAGATGTAAAAATTTTTGAATTTATTTTTTTCAGAATTTCGGACAAACCTAAATTCAAAAGTTAATAAATCAAAACAAAACTAATTTTCCTCACCTGCAAATCTGTAGGAACCATTCCTCTAATGAATAAAATGATCATAAAGACTTTAAAATATAGTGGTGCTTATATTAATTGTGACGCATACTATAAGAAACTGTTTATCCATATACAATATTAATGATAACACTGTAAACATGTAAAGCAATTGTTTTGATTAATTATTTAGACAAAATCAATTACAGACTAATTCAGTTCCTGGAATAGACATAAACTTATAGTTATGAATTGAGGAACTAACTCATAACTCAGTTATATGCGGATTTAAAAGAAATGTATCTTGACATGGAATGCAATACATTACAACACAAGTTTTATTTTTTATTTTTTTCAAGCTGGAAAATAGGCTGCACTGAAGGATATTTCTAGCTCTGTTTCACTTACACTTCTTGATAGAGATGCGCATGGGCAAAAAATTTGGTTTGGTTTGGCACTTCGGTTCAGTTCAGCACTTCGGAAATTTGTGACTTCGGCAATTCAGGAATTCGGCACTTCGGGAATTCGTAAATTCTGGACTTTGGGAATTCCCCAACCCTAACACTAACCCTAACCCTAACCATAGTAGCGGTAGGGTTAGAGGTAGGGGTAGGGTTAGATTCCTGTCATCATTCCCTTAATTTCCCCTACCTCTCCTGTTTTGACACTTTTCAGAAATCCAAAGCACTTCGGCACTTCCGAAATTCGGCACTTAAGCAATTCAGTTTGGTTCGGTAATTCTGAAGTTCAGCACATTGAAAATTCATCTGAATTTATATTCGGAACAAAACGAATTGCACAGGTCTACTTTTTGATTCTCTAGTAAATTCTCAACAATTCACAATGTATTGAATCAACTCTTGAGTCCTTTTGTGCCAGTCTTTTGTGTTATATAAAAAAATAGTAAATAAAAAATAAAATTATTTCTGGAGAATAATTTTTTAATTCAGCCACGCAAAGCTTACCCAGTGAAACATGACCAGCACTGCCATTTCCTTTGGATATCCTCCACTGGTAGATACAGTATACTTTACAGAGAGATACTGTGTTATAATACAATAATACAATAATATACAACACAAAGAGATACTATTGTGAATCTTATTAAGAAAGTCAGTGTCAGTACAAACTTAAATAATTTAATAAATGCAATAAAATTAGTAATTTATTTATTTTAAGTTTACATAATTCAAAGATGTTGTTACGGCTCCCCCGGTATGCGAGGTGATACAGCCGTATGAGACGTTCCCTTACTGAATGCGAAGGCAGCCACTGTGTGTTACAAAGCATTGAACAGTAGCTGTACGGATGCAGCAGTTCCCTAGTAACCGAACAGCCAGTATACGAATGCAATATTCCTCCCAAACAGCCGAACAGCCACCATACGAATCAAGTATTCCTCCAAACAGCCGAACACGCTTACTCCATACGAATAATCCCCCCAAAGACGAGACACAGCTCCGTATTGAGGATCAGCAGGAATCTGTTTAATGAGGGCTACATGCCCGGCTTTTATGCAAGTCCCTCACCCGGTGGACACTCCCCTCGGGGACCGAATGGGGGACTGTGACAAGGACAATACATTAGCCTATCACAGAAGACACAATAAGCCATTCCTCTTTTCTTGCCCAGAACCCCCTGCTCTGCCCGGGAAGATAATTGTGAAGTTATTCAATTATCTCCCCGGACAGAGCCTAAACGCCATTTTGAGTACTAAAAACACAAGTACATAAAAACACTTAAAATTCTATAACTGTTACATTTTACACATTTTTATAGGCATTCCACAGGTCCCCAGATAGCTAGGATCTGAGTGCACCAAAGTACCGAATAGCGCTCAGATCCTATACTCACAGTCGCCGTGGAGCCAAAGTGTTCACACAGTCAGTTTTCATACGAATGGGCTCCACGGGATTCCTATCTGGGGTACGGTGTATTCTGTTTAAATCCACCGAATATAGAGTAATTCGTGCCAATCTACCGAACAAGAAGGGAGGTCGGCGGCTTCAGCGGTGTTCGTGCCAAAATGTGTCCGTTTTTAGTTCCATGAGATAGGCGTCGAAACACCGCTGTGCGTTCGTGTGTTTTAAAATGGCCGTGACCTCGTGTTCAACATTTGAATGGCGGCCACCCAACTGCTATATCAATTACGAGGTGTCTGCGGTTAATCCTCAACGTTCGAATGGGGCCAAGAGGTTAATCAGCAGCACACTCCTCTACTGGGTGGCCGGCCGTTCGGTAGTTTGCCGGTTATAAACAGGGGAATGCCATAGAGTCCACAGGAACGAGAAAAACGAATTAAATAAACAAACAAGCCATACGGTTATTTTAGTCTAAGACAGAGGGATCTGTCACAGATGTATTTAATATATCTTATATAAGTTTATTTTATATTTTATATTTTTTCTTATCGATAGGGGCATGTTGTGCCCTCTGTTTATAAAACCTTCAATGATGCACAATACCCATCTTTTCCCCCAATCACTGGTGGCTTAGCCATTCTATTAATAGCTTTTCATTAATAGATGACTTCTAAGTGCTCCTTCTTTCACACAAGGTGGTTTTGTCATCTTCATCAATACCTGCTACCTAGCGGTGTAGCTTATATCTGGATGTGTCCACATGCATCACATTCATTGTAACCTCAAATAATTAAAACCTCACTGCATAATAGTGAGGTATGTTGTCTAATTTTTGGATTATGGTTATAGTGGCTTGATAGCTAAATTGCTTGAATGATTATTATGAATAATGTGTATTTTTTATATATATCTTTTTCCAGGAATTGACACTTTTTTGAAGGACTTTAAGTATTAAGTAATTGTCTTAAGTCGCCTTTAGACAATTACATCCAGCTTTTTCAACCATCTTTCATGTAAAATTTAGATAAAAGAATGACCTTTGTGGATACCTCAATATATGCAAGCCACATAATCTTTATAATATTTGTAAATAATAGCTTTACTTAGTTTGCAAGTTACACAGTGCTGGGCATTGTCCAATCATATGCTTCTCATTGAGGCGACACTTCCAGTACAAAGTGTATAAAATAGATTGGTAGTTTTATTGATATTTGGGACTAATGTAAACAAATATAATACTCTAGCCCCTTAAGAACGGAAGCAATCAAACTGATCAAAACAAAACCTAAAATTTGAGCTATATGTCTGCTCAACCATAATTTACTTCTTTCATATTATGTGCACCCACACATATATATATAATTTCATTCCAGAAAAATAGGACTTTCATTTCACATCAGAAATTTATATATGAAACATAATTTAAGATAAATAAATTCTGATAAAGTTTGAGAAATTAAGAAGTTATTTTCCAAGTTCTGCATAGCATTTTAACTGTGAACATCCTAATACGGTTAGCTTTTACTGCACTAAAATACATATATTTGTATTCAGCAATGTCTCACGAGTACAACAGTACCACCGTGTACAGATTTTGTGGCGTTTTGGAAAGTTACAAGGTCAAATATAGGGCTTTTCCCTTTTCAGTTTTTACACATTGAAATTTGCCAGATTGGTTTGCTCAGCTTATGTTGCCATTGAGAACGTTTGGCAGCCCGGGAATGAAGATTAACCCCATTATGGTATACCATTTGCAAATCAAAAGTAGACAACAAAGGGTATTCAAAATGGGGTATGCACAGTTATTGTTAGTAGCCACTTAGCCACAAACCTTGGCCAAATTAGTCTTCATTTTATTTTATTTTTTTAAGTTTTCACAAAAAAACTGCCTTTTCACTGATGATATCAACATTATAAATTTTACTGCTCTAAAATACTTGTATTTGTATTCAGCAATGTCTGATGAGTACAACAGTATCAGGCGTTCATGTAGTTTGACCGGCGCTCTGGAAGTCGAGTGTATGATTTTGGTTCCAGACACTCGATGACCAAGTACCGCTGCCTTCTTTCATGCAAACAATATGGCCGCCGTTTTCTCTTGCACGTGGCATTCGGCTATACGAATGGCGGCCACACAGAGAGAGCACTTAATTGGCTGTTTGCTTTGAAGTGAATGAGCCGGGGAGTGGTCGGTGTTCAGTAGTTTTATCTAACGAACAGGGAAAAACAAAAGTAACAAAATAATCAGGGGTAGTTTCTTCACAATCATCACCATACATTTTACTGTTTTAAAACACTCATATTTGTGTTAATTTTAGTTATCTGAGTACAGCAGTATATTTATATATATATTTATATATAATTTAATTCTAAGTGTATCTCAACATTAATATATGTATATTGATAACAAAATACACTAAGAATGAAATTATAAAAATTCCACTATAACAGCATTTAAGCCTACAAAGTGCAAGGCACCATAGTATGCCATAACGCCGTGTAGCTGCTAGTACTGGATTAGTTCAAGAGTATACATATATATATACATATTTTTTTAATGTCCACTAATATGGTGATTTGCTATATAATGCTATTCTGGACTAACTATTCTTATCAGGTTAAGCCAAACATTCGATGAGGTTGATTGAATTTAGCTTGCACATAAACTGATTAGCAAGTGATTGTAAATAATGCCATTATCCCTTGGAAATAAATGGTTAAACATGTTTTGTGAATGTTGCACATTTATTATACTTCCCTTGAAAACATTTTTTGAGATGATACACAAGAGACTGTACAGTCACCAATAAATTATATTAATTTAATTTAATAATAACCTATGTCCATAATGTGTTTTACGCACATTTGCTAATCTCCATATTATCAAATATCAAAATGGTTTAAGTTTAACCCCTTAAGGACTGAGCCAATTTTACAAGTTGGGATCAAATCAAAACGTGAACAAAACAAAATCAGAAACACTGGCCAAAGTTAGCGTTCATATTTGTTTGAGTGCGTAAAATGCAAAAAAACTAAATTGAACGCTAATTTTGGCCAGTGTTTGTAACTAAGTGGCTACTCAAAAGGCTGGACATACCCCATTTGTAATACCTTGGGTTGTCTACTTTTGCAAATGGTATGCCATCATGGGAGTAATTCTCATTCCTGGGCTACCATACAGTCTCAGAAGCAACATAACCATCCGGGCAAATTTCAATGTGAAAAAATGGAAACTCAAACCTTATATTTGGCTCAGTAACTTTTGAAAACACCATAAAGCCTGTACAGGTTTACTCGGGAGACTTTGACAAAGACAAATAGTGTTTTAAAATAGAAAAACATATCAACAATTATATCATGGAAATACTGTTTGTGTGAAAAGTGCAAAAAAATGAATTTTTACTGACGATATCATCGTTGTGATATGTTTTACTGTTTTTAAACACTAACTGTTGTTTCAGCGAAATCTCCCGAGTAAAACAGTACCCCCCATGTACAGGTTTTATGTGTCAGTGTGGCGGTCCAGTGACCGGGACCCAGTATGCCTGATGTTGAAAGTACGAGTCACAGTGTGGAAGTGGATTAGCAGGGTCTGGTGCAGGGTAACCGCACGCCCCCTGGTGTTGAGCACCAGCGTTTGTGCGGCCACATACCAGGACCCTGATGCAGCTTCAGCAGATCCCAGGAACTAGGAGCTTGGAAATAAGCAGACCTCCCAGGAGTTGAATAGGGAGGCTCTGCAGCAGGAATGTATCCAGTACAGAAACAAGGCAAGGCTAGAACAGACACCAAACATGAAAACAAGACAGAACTAGCAGAACCCAGAACCAGAGAAGGATAGGAAGCTAAACCCAGAACAAGTACACAATACATAAGGGAAACATTAACATAACATGGGCAGGACAAGACAGGACTGTACATGGACTGAGAATACAAAATAAAACAAGACAAGATATAATAGGCAAAACAAGAGGAGAAATAACTAAGTTCTATATGTGAAAAATTATGGGGATTTAGTTACATTGCAAGCCTGCCACAACCCCAATGTACCCCATATTTGGAAGGTCCTACTCTAACTGCCTAATGTCTGCTAAATGAACCATAATAAAGCACATACAGCACTTACCTGCAAGAAAAGGCAGAGAACTTGAGCAACTGCCTGCAGGGACCAACTGAAACAAAAGGAATCATTGGAAAGGAACAGGTCTGGCAACATACACATTTAAAGGAATCCAAGAGACTGGGAATTCCAGGAATGGAATACAGGAATGAACCCAGAAAACCGAACATAAAGAAAACCAGACAGAATAGAAAACCAGAAAAATCAAGAAAAACTAAACAAGAATTGTAAAAAGAGTTCTGGATACCAGAAGCCATAGCCAGAATGACCTGCAACTAGGAACAGGATGTGACATTATGGTGTCCTAGAAAGTTACAGGGTTAAATATAGGGTTTGCGAGCCAAATTCTCTGGACATTCAGCCTGGGTTTGTTGGGCAGGTCCCTCAAATTGTAATTAATAAAAGGACTTGATTATGTAAAAATATTATGTAAATTATATGTATATATATATATATATATATATATATAATGTAAATAAATTCTTATTATTCTACATAAAAGCCCTGAGAGTGCATCTCTTCATTCATCTATTTATATTCACAACGCGGGATTGCACCCAGGCTAATATCATTGTGATTACTCTGGAGAAAGGGTGAGTGCCAAGTTACCTATTTTTTGTGTATATATATGTTACGGTACCTCCAGTAATAAATGCACAAACCGCCGTTTAGTGAATGCTCCCCGTTCGCAATAATGTGGTCTGGTAGCGTATGCAGTATAACCATGCGAACTGCCAGCCAGGGAACACTCCAACCTCCCGAACGGTACCTGTACGGATCCTTCCCTTCACGAGCTCCAAGTGCATGAACCGCCAATAGCAGCCAAACGGCAATAGTTTCCAAGCGGCAAATAATCCCAATAAGCAGTCTCTAGTCGCCGGTAATAAAATCCCCCCAATAACCAGACCAAGCTCTGCTTTGAGGGTAAAACACGAACTGAGTTTACTGTGGGCTACCTGCCCGTATTTATGCAGGTCTCCCACTTGGTGGACACTCCCCTAGGGGACCAAATGGGAGACTGGAATAACAGAAGGACATGGGGACATTTCAGACATACATCCCCACAATATTCCCAGCATGCAACACAGTTTCCTCCCCTCTGCTCGGGAGATAATTGAGAAGTAATTCAATTATCTCCCAGAGCAGAGGCAAATCGCCATTTTAAATCAGTTACAAAACACATTAAAATACATAACTTTATAACTGTCGAACGTATTGCATTCGTATAACACATCCCCAGATAGCCTGGATCTGAGTGCATATTATGATCCCACACACATAGTTCAATCGCCATGGAGTCAAAGTCTATTACAGTTCTTCAGTATGCGATTGACTCCATGGGAAGGCTATCTGGGGTAAGTCCATTCGTGCCTTTAAATCTCTCGAACGGCCGGTATTCGTATACTTTTGTCGATTGAGAAGGGGAGGTCGACGGCTTCAGCGGTGTTCGGTTGAAAAAGTGTCAGTTTTTAGTTCCATGGAATAACCGTCGAACACCGCTGGGCTTTTGCATAGTTAAAATGGCCGCCGCCTCGTGGTCGACATACGAACGACGACCACCCTGTATTCGGTTTTAATTTAGAAGTGTCTGTGGTTAACCGCAACGTTCTAATTGGGATCAATAGGTTAAGCAGCAGCACACTTCTCTTCTGGGTGGCCGTCCGTTCGGTAGTTCCGTTCGACAAAAAAATACATTCCCTTAAACAAGGCATACGAATGGGGAAATTCATACAGACGGCAAAACAGACGAACACAGCAATTCTAGTTCATACAGATGGGTCTGTCACAATATATATATATTATATATATATATATATATATATATATATATATATAAACACACCTTTTTAAATAGTTTTAACTTATATATAGCTATATATATATATATATATATATATATATACACACACATATGTATTTATAACGTCATTCTAAATGTATTTATAATTTATTATATATGTATATTAATATCAAAATACAGTTAGAACAAATTAAAACTGGTATTTAATTTTTTTCAATTTTTTCTTTTTTTAATTTTATAATTTTTTTCAATTTATTTTATTTAATTGATTATTTTTATTTTATATATATATATATATATATATATATAAAAGTAACTTAATTTCACATGTATTTTAATATTAATATATATATATATATATATATATATATATATAATTTTATTAATGGTTTATGTATGTGTTTGTGCATATAAAAGTACTTGGATCATATATATATATATATATATATATATATAAAATATATATATATGATCCAAGTACTTTTATTTACGTTATTAAACGTTTTATTAACTTTTGTTAACTTTAAAACTTTTTTGCAGGCGTTAGGGGGACTGCCTGAGAGCTCAGGCAGTCCCCCTGCAGGCACTGCATAAGCCGGCTATTCTGGCCATGTGATCACAAGGACCCTGCGATCACATGGCCGGATTGGGCAGAGAGGGTCTGCCAGAGCTCCCAGACAGACCCCAAGATCATGATCGCCGTCGGGGGAAAGGCGGGGACCCGGTAAGTACAAAGGACAGCGGGGACGTTCTATGCCGCCCTCCGGCGTTTTGGACCGCCCCAAAAAGGACGGCATAGAACGCCAGTCATCCTTAAGGGGTTAATTACAATTTATAATATATCTACTCTTCTGATATACTATTATATAGCATTTTAGATGTTTTTTTATAAATAGTATCTGTATTTATGTTTATTTCATTTTATGTGTTTATTTTGGTCTCTTTCTTTGGCATATGATCAACCAATAAACACATGTTTATTAATGCAAACATTTCTATTCACCCTTGAATTAATCGATTTCTTTTTGAACTCTGTGCATTAATATTTCTTTAAGAAAATACAGGTTTACTCATGTCATCACATAATACTCATTCTATATTTACTTTGGGAAATGTAATCTCCGGTGAATCTTATGCCATTTGTAAATTTTACAGAAATGTTACTCTAAATTGTTCCCTGTCTGAATGTTCTGGATATATTATTCTTTGTATAATGGTTGACTGTCGAACTTCTATTTTCTAAGTTGCTCAATCAAAATAAAGAAATAAATAAAAATTTAAAAAATCTGTCAGCACAGTCTATTTATATCCAGTGTCCTATTTTCATAACACTTCTTCCCTAGTATTTTGTTAAGAAACATATTTTCACCAAGTTTGTGCATGATAATTGCTGTTATTGTGCCCACAATAAAAATATTTCTAAAAATATTTTATTGTGACGATACAATCACAATAAGCAATATCCTATGTTAAAATTATATTATGTATTGAAAGAGTCTAAAGGTACAGTAAGCTTCCGTTAGCTGAGGTAAAATGAACTATTAAATCTGTAATTGAAGCTTCCCAGGACCGAGCGTACTGACCCATACCATCTAGTGGTCTGGCCACCATGCAGGGACATTGCTGCATTACAATAATACTTGGGCCTTGAGCAAAAGCAAAGTTAGTGTCTGCTGTTTAAATGCTGGCTTTATACAGTGCTTATCCCTGCTGTCATTAGCTATTTCTGCAAGTATGCAAACCTGAGACAAGTGGTTCTTTTTTCATAGGTCTCTCGTAACTCAGTGAATTTCACTGTGACAACAAGAAATATTGCTTGTGCTACCATGTTGAAATGTATTACTACTAGGGTTGAGTCACAAAAAGACCCATACAGGAAAAAGCAGCAAGCCACTAACACTCACATTAACCTTTCCCATTCCTGTCACTCACACCCTCTGTAACCATACCACACCCACCTGCCCTCGTACTGCCACAATCACTGTACCATATTACCCAAATCAAATCCTGTCACACTCACCTTCTCTCACACGGCTATACTCACCCTGTCACTCACCTCACTTCCACCAACTGTACCACATTCAAATCAATCTTGGAATATTAAACCACCCAACCATGTCACAATCATCCATTCACATTAACTCCCTGTATCCTGTTCACACTCCCTCCTCCAACCATGTCACACTCATCTACCAACCCTGCATTATTCATCCACCTCGGCCTGCTACAATTACCCCTTAACTCACTCTGTCACAGTCACCCTTTGAAGACAGTCATTATACACACACACAGTCATGAAACATGGTTTCACCATAAACACAATGCACAAAGGCCACAGGCAACCCCCCATACACACAGCACACCGCAAGCAGCTACCCCACACACATACAGTCCCAGGCACAAACATACACATGCTCACAGAGATATACATTCACACACAAAGATACTCACGGTCTGACACACACTCTCAGGCACATACATACGTAGACAATGACAGACACATCCAGAAATACACACCCAGATACACATTGCAACTGTATGTCTGTATTTGTCAATGTGTGTGTCTCTGGGCATCAGTGTGTTTGTGTATGTATGCAAGTGTATCAGAGTGTGTATATATGTTTGTGAATTATTGTGTATATGTGTGCCTGTAACAGTGTGCATATGTGTTCATGTATTAGTGTGTCCATGTCTGCAATGTGAGGGTGGTATGGTATGGGCATTGCAAAGTTAAAGTGGCAACATATATAACATATGTAATATACATAGATATACAATAGATGGATAATGGGGCAGGGCTTGGTCACCATGCAGTGATGAAGCACAGGGGTGCAGCTCCTTTGAACTGACCTGGTTTTCTTCATATTTAACCAAAGATTGACGTTTTCAAAACCTTTCTCCAGGCATCTTTGTTTTGGGAACCTTTTGTGAACATAACAATATAATTTCAGCAGACCTAACTTACTTTCTTGCAGCACTGCACAGCTGGTGGCCTAATAGCTGACTGGCTGCTCTCCTGCACAAATAATACAAATGACAAAATGTATTTTGCATGTATAAAATTGGGTAAGGAACCACCAAAATACTTTATCATGGCAAATAGAGACCTCAATTTTAAGCATGATATGTTTATATATATATGTAATTTAATTCCTACATTGATCAAAAGAATTAGATGTTGCACATGTCATTTAAAGATTACATGTTGTATAAGGTGGTGATGGTACTTTATGGAATCCATTTATAACTTTGATTTTTTTTTTTTTTTTTTAAAACAATGCTACTTGCTGTATGTCTGCTTTCAGTGTTCACTTCATACCAGTGATCCTCCTTAAAGGACCACTCTATGTTTGTAAATGGGTTAATCCTTCCTCCAAATCTTCTAGTGGCTGTCTCATTGACAGCCGCTAGAGGCGCTTGCGTGATTCTCACTGTGAAAATCACAGTGAGAGCACGCAAGCGTTCATAGGAAAGCATTGTAAATGAAAATATGTTTATATGAGTTAGATTATAAAAGAAAGTTCATTTCTAGTTTTGTATTGGATTGTTTGCTAACATATGTCTGACGTTTGACACCTTTTGCATGAACAGATACATTTTTTTTTAAGTTGAATACATTGAAACAAAAAAATAATTTATTTAATCTGTAGGAAATTAATTTAACACTGCCTGCTTAATGACTTTTATAGTATTAAGAATATATTTTGAATCTTTGCTAAAACTTGCTTTGATAATTAAAAGTATATTTGTAGCCTGTATTACTATTTAACATAAAACATTTTTGCCTTTTCCTTTAACACACTTTGACAGGAGTGAGCGTTGCATTATAGTCCATGATTGTTATATGCATGTTCTAACAATAACCATTAAGACAATAACACTTCTATTCCCCCTTTGGCAAACAAATATATTAAAAATTCTATAAAATATTCATATCGTGCCCCATGTAGCTTCCTGCCACCCTCATTGATATTGGAATTAAACTCCATATCTAACAATATCTAACAATAGACCAATAATACATCTTTTATTTCAGCTTTCACTTGGGAAATGGTTTGTCTAAACCTAACTCCCAAGGCTCACACATCATCAGTAGCAATCTGTTATCTACCATTAGTTCCATTGCTTGTATTTTTCCAGCTTATCCAATCTCAAGGTCATTTTAAATGTTATCACTCTTCTCTTTTTTTACTGCCCCCTGGGGCAAAGAGGAAGGATGGGAGCAATCTTTGAAAAAGAAAAGATAAAATCCTGAAGAAAAACAGGAAAATTAATGTGGGAAACTAATCCCCTAATTGGATTTTAATTACATAAAATGTTAATGGTTTTCTTTTTTTTTTTTGCTTTTCCTTGGAGGCACCCTTTGTAGTTTTATTGTTTTCATTTGTTATTAGAGAAAAATATATAAATGCACTATAATCTGTGGACAGCAAAGCGTAAAAGTTTAAACCATTTCTTTACTATGATGATTTTCTCCACCATTTTCACTCAAAGAGTTAAACGTAAGAACCTTTTTTTACATCTGAGAAAAAAATATTAATAATGTATGTGTTTTGAGAGTACTTTCAGCATTAATGGATTTACTTTATTAACAAGTGAGTTGAACTCACAACTGATGGAGTTTGATGGTGTATAAGAATTAATAATATAATTGAAAGGCTAAACATAGAAACTGCAGCAGCTGCTACAAGGGCGTCATTATTTTAAAACAATGCCATAATCTGATCATAATAATAATAATAATAATAATAGCAATATTATTATTACATCTCATGCAGATATTACAACTTGTTTTTTTCTTCAACCAAAAGAATAATGAGTAGCAATAGCAGTACCAACAAATTTGCACAATTTAATAAATTGTGTTGCAAATGGTCCAGCTATTTTTTTTAGCTCATAATACATATTTCTATGTAGGACATCATAATAAAAATATGCTATTAATTGAATGTCACTGTGTACTTGGTGAGCCTGGGTAATCAGATCTGCCAGACTTATTTTTTAAGATGCTATCTTTAATGGCTACAAATATGCAAATAATACAGTTACTATATAAGCTGCTATTTGCCACTTCATATGAAATAATCAGAAGCACAGTAGGCATTTCGTTGCTAAGTTTAACTTCGATAGCAAGAACAAATTTACTTATTTAAAAAAGTCCACTAACCAAAGCTTAGACTTTAGTTAGAGCAGAGTTTATATTCAATGAATGGAAAATATGCTAATGTATTCAGTTGTTAGAATATGAGAGAAGAAAATCTTGTTTCTGCACAGCACATATTTACCCAGGATCGTAATATATAAACATATACTTTGCTTGGTATCCCAGATGACTTTTAACCATTCTTACAATAGGAATACTAGGCATAACTTCTATTCCTTGTTGGCTGCCAGTATGCCTGCAGTTATTAATTTCCCTTCAAATCACGAAAAGCAGCAAGTTCCATTACATTGTCTCAATAATGATGATAAAGTTAGATAAGATATTTATTTCAGATGTTTCTGAAAGTCCTGGGTATCGTTTTTGCTTAAGAGATTAAACCGTTAATGAATGCTAAGCCACAAACTCTGAAAGGCGTGTCCGATCATGCAGTCCATTGACTTACTTTGATGGTCTGAGGCACCACGCGCCTCTAGAAGACTGAGAGAACCAGCTGACTTTTCCTTCAGGTGGGTGAGCAGGGCAGTACATTTATTGGACCCACAGGTGTGATACCCATTATAGGGCAGATTTTATACAGACATGATTGCAAACAGAGACCTCGATGCAGTACCTCTACCTATAATAGCATTGAGCTGTGTGGAATGTGATGTCGGATTTTGTAAAAACAGACAATATTTTATGGATGTATCCTTTCTCTTTGCACATTACGAATAATAGAATTAGGCCCTTAGACAGGGCATGTCACATGGGAATGCAGAGAAAATGACTGCTCATATGTTTTGTCAGACAAAATTGTGGCTTATGGGGAAAAGCACCTGTAGTGGAGCTCCAATACTCCAAGCGAGTATTTACGCTGAGGACCTCTCAGGTTGGAAGAAATTATTCTGTAAGGATTATATCCTCCTTCCAGGCACTAGACAACACTTAGTGTATGGAAGAAGAACAAACTTTATTAAAAAACAGCACATCGAAAATATACCCCCACAGCCTCAACTTACAATAGGGTTACAGTGGTACCCAATGACAATATTGACTTGGGATAGTCACCAATTACAGTGACATCTTACGCCAACCAATAACAGTATGGACTTGGGATTGCAATGAATCATACTACAAAACTTACAACCAGTGTGAATTGAGCCTTGTAATTACCAGGAAGGGTGGGGACAGACAAGAACAAGTGGGATTAATATGAGTGGTAGGGCAGCTAGATTGAACTGGTCTGGAAGTGCCCCTGGAACAATGGGACAACACCCTACTGGTAAAACAATGAGAATGGGGAAGAAAATAACTTCACAACAAACAAATACATTATACACACCCTGCATCTTTAATGGGTACAGGGTAACTAAACCATAAGAGAAATCGGGGGACCTATTTTCATCCCCAGGGATGGTTACTAACATCTCAGTCTGTCTTTTCCTTATTTGGAGTTATAATAAATAATAAAATGACATATATAGATGGTTCAACTGACAAGTTGTTAATGTATTATGCTGCATATGTATTCAAATAGAGACCACTACAGATCATGAGCTTTTGAAATGTAAATATCCAGAGCCCACGTCTACAATACGTTGAATGAGTCGGAACTGCATCAAATATTTAATATTTATAGAACATTTATTGAAGATATCTCAAAAAGTTATCATTAAGTACTGTAAAGAAAAATCAAGCTACAGTTATTTTCTTCTGTAAAACTAAAATAATATGTTTATCTCATCTAGCCAGAAATAGAAGAAAAAAAAAGAAATGAGATTTTGTTGAACTAGTTGGAGTATATTTCATATATCAATTACATGTGTGGATAGTAAGTACAATTATGAAGTACTTTATGGAATAAAATTCTCTTAGATTCATGCCTTTGGGAATTAGAGGTTGCACATTATTTAATTTAAGATACAGTGTTTCAGTAAGTAAATGGGCTTCCTAAAGAAATTATCCTAAGTTTCTCCTTTTCTCGTCAGACTCACACAATTACTTGTTCTTTAATATCACCCTATTATGAGAAAACACACACAAAATAAATTATTGTTCTATTGAATAATGATACCAGGAGTTCAAAGACGCCACAGTAAAAGCCACAGCATTTAAAATGCAATATGGAGAATAAAATAAGTTAATACACAGTATATTATTTTAAGAGAGTACAAAAATCTAGATGTTAGGTTTATTGTATTATGCATTAGTTCCAATGCATACTATAACCACTTATTTCACATATTTAAACTATTATCACATAATCTTTTAGGTTTATAGCTTGCACTATATAAAAAAGTGGGATGAGAGGTATACAACTGATATATCAAATACACTACAATTTGCTCATTTTTGTCGTTGTCTTCACTAGAATTGCTGGGAAATACAGTTGCAGTCATATTTGTTTCTAAGAGTCTACTTTTATAAGGCAGTAAGATGGATCAGGAAAAACAATCAAACAATATCAATGAAAATTTGAAGTCAAGATTTGCAGAAAATAATCAGTCTTACAATGTTTCCTGATGTGGCAAGCACAAAACTGATTGCTCTCAGGCGATTCTCCCCACTTGACATCACTTCCCCTTGTCCCCCTTGAAGGTGTTTGATATTATGTAGGATAGGCTGATGAGAGGACATGGACAGGCTATGGGTGTGTGCTGCCAATGGCTGTCTGTTTGCTAGCATGCTGTGCTTGCTGACAATCAATGCCAAACATGCACAGAACTGACATTAGCAATCCCATGACTTTTGTTCCTAGCTGGCTAATGATGCTCCAATTATGCTGGCAGAGGTGGAGTTACACCTCCAGCACCAGAGGGGTTAAATTCTGTATTTGTAGCATTTCTTCTCCAAACACTGCACATACAGACTCCAGGCACCTTAAACACTGCAGAAACTTCACTTGCAAAGTCACACAGACATGTTTGTGCCTTCTTTGGGACTCATCAATGTAGTTTGCCTAAAACCCGAGGAGGGGGCTGCTGAATGTAAGCTATTTTATTTATCTAATCTCGGCTATTTCTTGCACATGCTTTTAATTTGTTTGCATATCCTTAGGGTCTCCGTAAAATAAAAGGGAAATTCAGACATGTGCCACTTGCTCATATCTGCTACACCTCGATGAAGAGGGAAACTGAGGCTTGTCTGGTATCTTTCTGCTAGTCAGTGACAATGCATTTTATATGTACAACAATTTCCTCAGAACACTAGGCTACAAATTATAAAAGAGCTCTGCTTTCAAATGTTTTAGCGTTTTTATTATCTCTGCCTCTTTCTCTTTCTGCAGTTCACATTGCCTGCATTACTTAAAATGCTGGGCTTCCGGAAGCAACAAAAGAAAACTCCCAAAACTCCTGAAATTGAATATGCTTTGGCATTTTATATAAAGGGTATTACCATACCTTTCAAGCTGCAAAAGAAGAGATAATTTTATGTTAATGGCTGTACCTCGATAGTTAGTGATACAGAACTACATGATTTATACACAGTGAAAGTATAATGTAGAACAAAATCTTTATTTCGATAGACATTTTCTAAACAAACTTATTGTGATATAAAGATACTTTAATGTAAGTTTTACTGATGTGTTGAGTTTACAGTGGGGTTTTACAACTAAATATGGATCTTATAGTAAAATTAGACAGACTCACAGACCCAGAAAAGTTCAAAGAAGAGTTTTGAGCCATAAGGAGGGACTATTCCCCTAGAATAAACAATGCCTTATTGACTCTTTGATGTATGAAGAAAAGATAAGTGTATTAATAGTACAGTATGCTAAATTAATTCTAGGAACATAAATTAGACAATCTGATGGGTACTCAGGATTGAAATGTGTTCTTTACTTTGCACAATATTTCAAATATGTGAACAATTTAATTCCCATTCAAAGTTTTCTGGTTTCCATGCTATAGTTTAATGTAATTTATTTCTAAGATTTAGAATATGAACAAAACATAATGCTTTTACGTTTAGAGACAAACCACGTAGTGTCCCTTAAAAAGTGTGAAGGTAATTTCACTGACAATTTTGAAATGACCACCTCTACTCTTATAAAGTAAAATAACTAACATTCTCTCCAGGAATCTTTATCTCATTAAAGGACCACTCTAGGCACCCAGACCACTTCAGCTTAATGAAGTGGTCTGGGTGCCAGGTCCAGCTAGGGTTAACCCATTTTTTTTATAAACATAGCAGTTTCAGTGAAACTGCTATGTTTATGAATGGGTTAAGCCTTCCACCATTCCCTCTAGCGGCTGTCTCACTGACAGCCGCTAGAGGCGCTTGCGTGCTTCTCACTGTGATTTTCACAGTGAGAGCACGCCAGCGTCCATAGGAAAGCATTGATGATGCTTTCCTATGCGACCGGCTGAATGCGCGCGCGGCTCTTGCCGCACGTGCGCATTCAGCCGACAGGGAGGAGAGAAGGAGGATCGGAGGAGGAGAGCTCTCCGCCCAGCGCTGGAAAAAGGTAAGTTTTTACCCCTTTCCCCCTTCCAGAGCCTGGCAGGAGGGGGACCCTCAGGGCACTATAGTGCCAGGAAAACGAGTATATTTTCCTGGCACTATAGTGGTCCTTTAAGCTTCTCCACATCTATTCCTCCTTCTCCTCCTCTGTTCCAGGAGCAGTAGAGCTTCTACTACAAAGAACTTTGTTGTTGGAAAACAGCATTCTCTGTACTATTATTATGACAAGCTCCTTTCTTTTATGAAATGGTAGATAATGTTGTATAGTATTGCCTTTGGCACAGAATAGTTCCTGACTGGACAATACAAATGACAACTGGGCATCTGCCTCCTCTATTACATGGAGATGCCCTTTATCTGCTTTTGGCAGTTGACATAAACAGCAGCCTCTGTTATATGATAGTGAGTGTACTGACATCCTTGTATGAGTGCAAATTGTTGAATGCTGAAGCGCCTTTCATATAATGATTAGTGACCTGACACTATGTTTCAATGTGATATCTGGAGTGACCTTTATATTTATATCATATTGCTAGTCAATACGAGACTGACTTTATGGATTATTGCATTACTATGAATCCATCATAATTACTAGGGAACCACAACAATAGAAAATCTAGAGTGGTTTGCTTTAAAAAAAATAATGTGTCATCCTTCAGCATTTGCTCTTTTTTGTGGTCATAGTGCCATCCTCAATTCTACGTTTTGTTTTTTTTGCATATCTTGTAAAGGTCCACCTGCATACTTTATGAGCAATTAATCCTAGTACCCAAAGTCTTTATTTAGAAAATATCCCATGTTGGTTGACAGTAAAATGTTTCTAATTGGTCTGTAATACTTATATGCTTAACAGGCTACAGAAATGTATCAAGACTGTTTTATGAGAGCTTTTCAGCTGTGTTCTATGATGTTTTTCAGAGTACACTGCTGGAAACCATTCCATTAACACAGTGGTTTCTGAATAGTCAATGGATTTCCAGACTCACAGAACCACTGATATATAACATTTCAATAGAAAGACATATAGGTCATCAGACTAGATGTCGTTCTCCATTAAATTACAAATGCATTTTTTAATTTAATACAAACTAATCTGTTTTAAAAGGTTAATGTTGCAGGGCTTTCAACAAAAGAGGTTCTGTTGATCTCCCAAGTCACACATGACTTCTTGTAATGTGAAATTGTACAAAAATCAGTTCTATGTCCAATATATGTTCCCACGGGGAAAAAGAAGAATCCTGACTGTGCATCATTCAATTATTACATTTATCAAGATGAATAAAAAGATTTACATTTTTACATTACGAGGATTATATCCAGAATTTCAATTTTATTTAAACAAAGTCTAGCATTCTACATTCTATCAGCATTTACTGAACAAATAAATGAGAACAGGAAGAGGCCGAGTACTGTATTTGGATTGCCAGAGATTACACGTGGCTTTATAAAAGAAAATATCTTGGTAGTCTGAGCATCTGATGATATTTAAGGCAACTGCCACAGGGGTTCTGTGACACTGAACAGATGTATGGCATAGTTCACTTTGTGTAAGTACAATAAAACCAATGAAGCAATACTGTATGCTTATTTCACTTTCTTTTTATAGTAACCTTTAAGTAGCTTGCTGTAAAATGGAATGTTTGATGTTATTGGTCCTAAAAGTTCTCAGACAACTAATACATCACTAAATATCTATCATGGCCATTCACTATAGTGAGAACTATGTATATTTCAAAGTGAATTTCAAATTTTTAGGCCATAATTCCTGAACTGGAAAAGTTATCAAAGTCAGCTAAGCTACTATTTCAGCTACTTTGGTCTTAAATGGTTACTGTCACCATTTTTGTGACATATAACTAGCTAGCACCTCCCCCTCACCCACCCGAAAGGGCCTTGTGCAGTCAAATCAAATGCTTCTCATTACAGAGGAAACATTGGCCAGTGATGTATCAGACAGATACCACCCACAAAGGCAGAGCAAAACAAAAAATGCCAGAAAGCTCCTGCTGCATGAGAGATACAAACACTCCAGACAAAGGATTCGTATTCTTTTTGCATAATGAATATGCATTGTAAAATGAAAATGAAAAATGAAATAGTGATTGGAAACACTATGATACCAATTCACTAGACAGTGAGATTAAGTAAATTGAAAACCAAGTTGCAAAATTAGCAAGTCAGTTAGACACTTTACAATTTAGTTACTATGCTACACTTTTTTCACTTTAAAAGCTATACATCTGCAATCTGTAACACACAAATTATAACCTCAAAACTGCTTCTAGGTTTATATTTTTTCATACTCAGCAACACATTTTTTTCCCTCCTCAATATATGTCAATCACTGTTTAAAATATTTATTGAAAGTGAATCATTTGAGTCTAAGTGGTAAAAATCATTTTTTGGAAGCTTATCATAAGATATCAGAGCACAGAATCATCTTTCTTGTGATACTTTATGGCTTTTTAGATTCTATTTCTGAGTCTCTTTATTCCTCCGGCACTCCTCCCAGCAGCTCGTTAGAGGGAGTCTTCTCACATCGTGTGTGAAATCCAAGTCACTGCTTTCATCCCAGTGGGGGCATGGGGAGAAGCTGAAGTGTCATAAGCAAAGAGCAGTGCAGCACTCAAGGGCAAAAAGAGATGACAAACCATTGTGACATCTGATTCATCCACAGGGAAAACCAGCATCTCCTCGTATAATGAACATCTTTTCCAGAGAAAAGTATGAGGGTCTTATTAGGTGACAATTTCTCAATGTGGCCTTAGTAACCCTGACAAGCAGACTTAAAAAGACAGATTTTTATACGGATTTAGATCTGTAAGTCAGTTATTGCGACTCTAACCAAGAATTGCACTTTCTGTATTATGTTGATCATTTTACTTTGATCTGTCTTTCAAGTTGTAAAGTACAGCAAACAGTGTATACTCATAGGGATGGTCAAAGAGAAGTGAAGCAGAGCCCATATTAATTACATCATTTATTAATGACATCAATGTCTGCCAATGTGTTTTATGCAAATCAGTTTCCTCAGGGATAATAATAAAAAAGGCAATTTGCATGGACACATGACTAGAAAACCTCCTTTCACTAAAAGGTCCTTAGGTGAATTAAAGGAACACTAACGGAATAAAAACCTCCAATGATCCTCTTTGAGTGCCATGCACGCATCCAAGCGTCCCCTCATGGAAGCATTGAATCAGTGCTATGGGGGCTGCAACGTCAAGTGACTGCGTTTTACTCAGTTCTTGCAGCTGAAACGCCTCCAGTGGCTGTCAGTATAATAGTCACTGGAGGTGTGTTTAAGCATTAGCGTTACTTACAAACAGCAATATTTTACCTTGAATGGCTACTCTGACAGGACTACTGTGCCAAACCCACCTGAGATAAGGTGACCTGGGTGACTTTAATGATCCATTAAAAGGAAACTTCAGGAAGGAAGTGATTCATAAACTGTTAATCCATTATATAGATTTTTCATTAAATATATATATATATATATATATATATGCTATAACAATAAATTTAAAAATATATACTCTTTTAAAATTCACACTTTTGATGCCACACTCCATACTTCACATCAGTTTGATACTTCATCACTTAGATTTGTCCATACTAGGTCTGTGAAATTTAAATTGCTGGACATATTGTGGGAGATATAGACTATTAACCCAGCACTGACAGGCTTAAAGTGCAGATCAAGCACTGGCTGTTTACCTCTCTTTGTAGAGAATAAAATGTGACAGTCACCCCTTATTCGCCTTATTCACTCTAGAGCCTTCTAAGACAGGACAGTTTGCTCACTCAAGTGCATTTTGAGGGAGAGTTGGACTCAGCAGCAGACTTATAAGCTCTATAGCCCTCTCAAAAGCAGCAGTAAACTACAGACAGTGGGAGAAAATGAACAGACAATTCGAGATATCAGACAAGTAGTTATATACATGACTGTATGCCCTGTAGTGCATCTCTGCATGCTGTAACAGGTGTCTGATGTCTTCTCTGATATCACACACTCCAGGCAACAACCAGCCTAAACGAAAATGTTTTAGAGTTAAGAGTTTAGACTGTGGGATAGAGGATGGAGATTTATTTTAAATACAAAGCATTTAAATTAAACAAAAAACAAAAGGTTAAACATGCAACAAATATTGAATATTGAGGCCAAAAGCTGTACAATGCAAAACATTTTTTTTTTTTTAAAGTGTGCTGCTGGGTGATGTGTCCTTTTAAAGCTCAACTATATTGTCTTAGGATTTCATAAAGCGGTTTATAAAAATGTATTTCATGTATTGTATTTCCAATGCATTTCTAAAGATGTATTGGTCTTGGCCCCTGAAAAAACAAGTAAAATTAAAATACTAAAGCTATGAAATCTTTCAGATGCATAATAAGACCAGTTTCCTTAGATTTCCTACAGTATGATAAACATAAGTGACTCTTTATGCAATATTCAGATTATGCACTCTGAATGGCCCCTGTACACAGCCAGATGGCTTTGCTTTGTTTTGTATGGACCATTCAGACTTTAATGAATAAACCTGGCTATGGTCAATATGATACATCATTATTTTGTTATCCTTATCTAAAATACCTGGACAATAAATTATGTAATGGTCCTTAGTAGCCAGTGCTGCAAATGTCTCTTTAACTACTGTTCCCGAATTAGAAATGTATTTAAAAAATAGAATATAAACCTTTCATAACTAAAAATGATTTGGATAAAATCTGTTCCCTCAGATTTGACCGGTAGCAAATATTTTACCCTAATAAGCTAAAAATACATTGGCCAGAAATAATAAAAAATATGTCATCTTTATAAAACAAAAATAAAAATAAAATTTGTATTTATAGTAATGGAAGTACAATGAATTATTAAATTTTCTTGCTTTTAGTTACTCGTTCAAACTTTAGCAAATGCAGCAGCAGTGTTGCAATTGCTATTTTTGGGACATCTTTGACATATCGTTGATTTTTATTCCCACTTAAGAAGAAAAACACTGGAGTTGCTTCAACAAAATAAAATCACTCAACTTATCTACTTTCTTACTTTAATATGTTGTCTGACGTGTTTCTTAATAAAAAAAAAATTACATTTACAGCTTTTTAAAAATAATTCTCCCAAAAGTATTTTTGTCAGTGACAGAGCATAAAGTATAAAATGTAGCAGTTTTGCAATCCAAGAGGAGAGCACAGGAGGAGTTTATAACAAGCTTGCTGATTTTCTTTGCATAATATAGACCTTTTAGCTTAGTTAGTCAGTGATTGACCAGTATTGTGGTAAAAAATAAAAATAAATCAGATTATTCTGAGTAATTGACTAAGGTGCCTCAAAATCGCAAAATTATTGATCACAGAAGATAAATTCAAAATTGAAATATAGATATTTTTCAAACAAAATTTGGCAACAGATTTCAGAGATTAGCTCCAAATGAAGAAATTTGGTCTGTAGGAAATTTAAGTCTACTAAAAAAAATTACTTACTAGTAGGCATCTGGGACACATTACCTTAGTAAGCACTTCTTTGAGTGTGTACATTTACCCAGGAGGGTATCTCTGACTTGAAAATTTCCACCCCTTAAGAAATCATTAAAAATTTGATTGTTTAGCCATGGCCTTTTATCAAGTGTGGTTAGCAGAGTGACAGATCAAGAAACTAAACATTGTCTCGCATCTGCCCATCTATGCGGCTGATATAAATTGATAAGAGTGTCCAGGACAAACTTATCAAGAGGGCAGTATATCAATATCCCTTATCCACATGCATGTGCAAAGTTGGTGTTTGTATTTGAGAGGAGAGGGTGGGCATATGTGCCTGTTCTTCTCCTGTGTTGTAGCTACATACCAGAGAGATACCCACCCTCTCGGTCTCGTGGGAGTTATAGAGAGGGAAGAGCGTTAATGTACACCGGCAATCTCCTGGGCCCCCTCTGCAAATACTGGGAGCCGGAGGCCCACAGCTGCACATATATATATGTTCAGAGAGGGAATATGGGGGCCAGGACTGCCAAAGCAGTCCGGGCCCCACAAGACCACCGGGCCAGTGACAACCGTCATGGTTGTCACCCCCTGATGGCGGCCCTGTCAGAGCTTAGTAAAATGGTTGAGTTGTATCAGTCATTGAATGCATGTTCGTAGTGGTGGGAGATAGCCAGCATTGCATTCCTTCGTTCCTGCCAAGGCCTGCATTCAGTATGATGTATACGGAGGACACACCTGCCTGTTAAATTTGTTGATTACTCAATACTTCACTGCACTTGTTGTTTGGAGATTTAAGTGGCATAAAATGAGACACAGAGATTTTCAAGGCAGAACATGTGATATTCTGTGTCCATTTGATTTGTTTCCATTGTGGTTGCACTTTAATTAGCGCATTGACAAAGAATTGCTCCTGGTTTTTTTTTTTTTATAAATCTCCCTCATTGTCTTTGGGTGACTGTCAGCAAATATCACCAATGCCAACTGAAATGCACTTTGCATACATGTTGATCAATGCTCTGTTCCCAAAGCTTTGATTTTTATTCTAGGTTCTGATGTTTTATTCAGCTATCTTTTAATCTCAAACTTAGGGAAAACACATTTTTTCCTAATTTTAGGCAAATCATTTGGGCTCAAGTCCTGCTAGACAAATAAATGTGCCTAAGCAGCATGCAAGGCTAACCCCCGGAGTGGAAAAGGAGGGGGGGGGGGGGCAGGGGCGTTTTAGCTGTGAGGCAAACAAGGCATTTGCCTTGGGTGGCATTTTCCAAGGGGCGGCAAAAAAAGCGGCTGGCGAGGGAGCTCTTCCTCTGAGCGGTCTTCTCAGCTCCCTTGCGTGCCTCAGAGTGAGGCTGGGATATGACGTCATCAACCCGGCTCCCAGCCTCAATCTGCGGCGCGCGAAGGAGCTGAGCAGACCGCTCAGAGGAAGAGCTTCCTCGCCAGCCGCCCATCCAGTAGCCCGACAGGCAGCCACTGGACCACCAGGGAGAAAGGGAACCCTCCCCCCCACCCCCAGCATTCCCAAAGGTAAGGAGGCTGGAGGGGGGGGTTACAAAAAAAATATGTTAATGTGAGTGAGTATGTTAGTGTGTGTGTTAGTGTGTGTGTGAGTGTGTATGTTAGTGTGTGAGTGAGTGTGTCTGTGAGTGAGTGTGTCTGTTAGTGAGTGTGTCTGTTAGTATGTGTGTCTGTTAGTGTGTGTGTGAGTGTGTCTGTTACTGAGTGTGTGTGTGTGTGTTAGTGAGTGTGTGTGTGTCTGACTGTTAATGTGAGTGTGTTTGCCTGTGAGTGTGTGTGTCAGTGAGTGTTTGTGTCTGCTAGTGTGTGTCTGCTAGTGAGTGTGTGTGTCTGCTAGTGAGTGAGTGTGTCTGCTAGTGAGTGAGTGTGTTTGTGTGTGTGTGTGTACTGTGTGTGTATGTTTGCCTGTGAGTGTGTGTGTCAGTGAGTGTGTGTGTGTCTGCTAGTGTGTGTCTGCTAGTGAGTGAGTGTCTGTGTGTGTCAGTGAGTTTGTGTTTCTGTTAGCTAGTGTATGCAAATCTGTCAGTGAGTGTGTGTGTGTGTGTGTATTTAGTAGGCGGGCGGGGGGGGAAGGGATGGGTGGGGGATGCACGCGCGTGGGCGGGTTGGGGGGGGATTTGGGGGGCGTCTGAGTTTTGTCCTGCCTAGGGCAGCACAAAACCAGGATACATCACTGGGGGGGGGGGCATGACTTCTGCCTGGAGAGGTTGGCATGGCTACAAGGGATACAATGTTTGGGATGCACCTGGTCCGACCGGTGACACTGGGAAAAGACTTACCATACCACTGGAGAGTGCGCTGAGGGAACCTGGCAGTGCTGTTTCCCGCCCACCCTCCTTGGGTTGGTGTGAAAACGGGATATGGTTTTGTTGAATGTGATGTGTTTGGTGTTATTTCTTACTGTTTATTTTGTCACAGCTGCGGTTTGTCCTTCGCCAGCAAGTGAAACTGAGATCATTGCCTGTACGGGCTTGGGGAGTTGCAGCCTGGTCTGGTTGAGGACGGACTTCAGGCTGAAGAGGGAAGAATAAAGTTATGGTTAGTGGTCTGCTGAGAAAATCCAGCAGCTGACAGTCGTTTAAGATATGCTGGCTTGTTAATAAAAGCTGAGGCCGTTGCCCTTACCCAC
Source organism: Pelobates cultripes (assembly GCA_933207985.1). Lineage (NCBI taxonomy): Eukaryota > Metazoa > Chordata > Amphibia > Anura > Pelobatidae > Pelobates > Pelobates cultripes. The sequence continues at coordinate 227,002,510 of OW240912.1, read as the reverse complement.
AATTTGGTTGTCTGTGAGTTATTGGGGGGAAGGATAATGAAAGGAAAAGGGAGAGGGTCAGCAGTCAAGAGCTTTTTCAATCAAATTAAGCAGATTTAGAGGAAGTGAACTGTGAGGTTTCACACAGTGTAAGTGTGAGCATTGTGAGAAAAGCAGTTGTGGAAACAGCTGTCAGCTGACATGGGGCTGTGTTTCTGACTGTGAATCTGTACATTGGAGAGTGAATAGAAACAAGATCCATACATTTTTGATTCACTATATTAAAAATGTATGGAGGTAAAATGTATTCACAGAGGTTATTTATGAGAGGTGAGAGGAACAATTCAAAGTGAATTCCATGTAAAACAGTATGTTTGTATATATTGCCTATTATAGAAATATAGTCTTCAAATTACTTTCAAAATGAGGTATACAGTTATTTAATACTAGGAAAAGTCCAACGATCCATAATCAAGGTGCTCACTTGTAATGATTACGTGATAGCATGATGTCATGAAATTGAATTTGCTGATTTCTAAATAAAATTGTAAAAAATGTATTGTCTTTATTATTCCATTAAGAGTTTTGAAGAGCAGAATTGAATCTGTCTGTCCATCTTCCCACACCCCTTGTACATTTACATATTAATAGTTTTACAACATGGAATTAAAAATGATTTATTGGGATTATCATAATTTGATTAACAAAACATATCTAACATTTCCTTTTTTCCCGCCCCATCATTTTTTATTTAAACAAACATTTAAGGACCATATGACATATGTCATCATGCAGTGCAGGGCTTTAACGCCCATTGACAGCATCATGCAGTAAAAGTACCAGCAGGGTTAAATCACTGCTGGCACCAAGTAACCTCGGGATCACTGAATACCTGAGGGTCCTCTCTGCTAGCTGGGGTCATATGTTAGATGGACCCATACTGACAGTTGAGCTTTGTGTAGTGCTCTAAGAGAGTGTGGCACATTTCCCTTTAAATGAATTTACATACTGCAACAGAGCAAACACAAGAGATATATCCCTCTCATGCTGGAATCACACAGAGAGTGCTCGCAGAGCCCACTGCATTGTGTGAGCTGAGAAGCCCATCTTTTGATGTCAGTACTTATATCAGCAGTGGGAATGCCTCTGAGTTTGTATAAAGAGATGGATTGGGAGGAAGATCTGGAGTATGATTATGGGAAATACTACTAGTTGGATTATGGATAGGATTATGGGTTGGGTTATGGGTTGGATTATAGGTTGGGTTTAGGATGGATTATAAATTGTATTATGGGTTGTATTAAGGATAGGATTAAAGTTTGGATTAGTGCTTGGGTTAATGGTTGCATTAAGGATTGGTTTAAGGGTTAGATTAGAGCAAGATAAGTGGAATAGGTATGGATGTGAGGTATCATTGTAATCAAGAACAGTAGAAGAATACAAATATGGTCACATGGTCTGTAAATTAGTGGAAAAAAACACAAGTAATTACAATTTTGACCTTTATTTGTATTAATTAATAAAAAGTGTAGAAACGCTTTTACATACATAGCTTCGGGATGTACTTTCTACAAATATATACTTATATATCATTGTTTATTTCTATATCACTACTTGCTTATATTTCATTGCACATATTATCTCTGTGGCGCCATCTTTTTCTACTTCCTTATGCCTATATATCTATAGGGCCTGTGAGGGAGCGATATCCTTTAGGTGTGTTGCCTTTATTTACGTTTTTAAGCGCTGATCCTTCTGTACACTTTTCAGGACTAATTAGTGAATCTTTTTTTTTTTTTTCAATTTGACAATTTTTATTTTCCATATAGAAAAAGGGGGGGGAAGGGATACAAAAATTAATGAGGGGGGGGGGATGAATGGGGCAGGGTGGAATAACGAAGGTTCCACTCATGACATTATACTTTATACAACATTTTCACTTTATACAATACACAGGTTATTAGTATTTATAATCATGACTACAACCTTGTCCGGCCTTTCTGTATAACCAGCTTATTGTTTTGGCTCTTTAACATGTATCTCCAGATGCCGGTCTGGCTGAGGTTACCTGGTATACCATTAGTGTTTCAAAGGTGGGGGTGGGAATCACAGACGCCAAATGTGGGGTATGATGGAGTGGGGTTAGTTGGTACCGTGTGTATTTCCAACGGTCATTATATCCCACTTTACTTAGTACAGCCGTAGTTTGGATAGTTTAAACAGTGTCGGCAGGGCACTGTCTATGCCCCTCAGCCCGGAGGTGTCCACATGTTTACCAGCCTGTCCTGCGCTCGTTGTCGTGCCTTTTTACCGTGTGGCCTATGTCAATGAGTTGGACAGAAGGAGGTGGTGGGGGGAGGGGTGGGGGGGGTCCAGGTGCTCACCCGGGGGGGGAGGGGTATGAGGGGAGTTAGCTTAAATATATACACTGGTGGGTTGTTTGTCTCGTCTGTATGTGGTACATCTACCTGGTTTCTTTTGAGAAGGGTTCGCTGTACCTGTTTGATCTCTCATCACCGGCCTCTTTCCACTGTTTCCCGGGGTATACCCTCTCAGATTGCGTTGGTGAGGCTAAAGAATCTTACTCATCCCCAGTTGTTTGGGACTTCACCTTGTTCCAGTATTGTTCCCAAATTTTCCCCGCCTCCATAGTTGCCACTCCCGTCCCCAATTGTTGGGCCGCCATGTGTTCATATTCCCAATTCTTTTGGATCTGGGTAACTAGCTCAGCTTTTGTGGGGATGTTCCGTGATTTCCAGTTTTTTGCTATTAGGTTACATGCTGCTATCAGCGTGTGGAATAGGAGTTTGGAGTGGACCTTGGTCAGGCCTTCTGGCCATATGTATAAGAGGCATGTAGCCGGGGTCAGGGTCATCTTTGCAGGAAGCAGTTGGTCCACGATGGTGCTCACCATGGCCCAGTAAGGTTGCACGTCTTTACACGTCCACCAAATATGTATTAGTGAGCCTGTGTCTAGCTGGCATCTCCAGCACTGAGTAGACACATTCGGGAACATGTGTGCTAGCCGTGTGGGGACCAAATACCACCTGTATTGCAGTTTTCTCACTTGTTCAAAGTGTGTAATGCAGGCTGTGTTGCCCTTGTGGATTGTGAAGGCTCTGGACCATTGGGCCTCCGTGAAGGTGCTGCCAAGGTCTTTGTGCCATGCCTGTATAAAGTTGTCTGTGGATGCGTGAGTGCCCTCAAGCAATGTGTTATATATTTTTGAAATGCTTCGTCTGTGTGGCTTGCCCGTGAGGCACCACGTGTCAAAGTTTGAGATCATGGGTGTCGTAGGTGGAGTCTTGGGTTGCCGTAGGGTGGACTTGAGCTGCAAGTATGAGAAAATTGCTTTACTCGGTAGGTTGTACTGTGTTTGTAGGTCCGGGAACTGTTTTAGGGATGTACCCTTGTATAAGTCGTGTATGTGTGTACACCCTGCATCCGTCCAAGTCCGGTAGTCAAATGTTTTGTTTCTCAGGTGGATACTATACATTGTCGATGCTAGCGATGTGGTTCCTGAGCCACTGAGGTGCGTTCTATATGTGTCCCAGGTATGCAGCATTAGTTTGGTGGTCTCTAGCATGGTCGGTGTTGTTGGCCTTAGGTGTTTTGGCACCCAAAACAAGTGGTGCATCCCTGCTCTACATGTCCATTGGGATTCAATGGCTACCCATTGTGGTGGGTTAGCTGCCCTGTGTGTCGTGGCTAGCACTGCTAGAATGGCCGCCTTGTAGTACAGTTTGACGTCTGGGAAGCTCATACCCCCCCTCTCCGTTGTTCTTTTTATTGTAGAGTATGCCACTCTGGGTGTTTTGTTCGCCCACACGAATCTCGTGATGATTTTTTGTAGTTTGACCATATATTGCCTAGGTATAGGGATTTGCAGCGTGCGGAATAGGTATTGTAATTTTGGCAACAGTGACATTTTAAATGCCGCTATGCGCCCATGCCACGAATGGAAGTCACTGTTCCACTGGTCTAACGTCTGAGAGATTTCCTGCAGGAGTTTCTCATAATTATATTTAAACATTTGGCCGCTCGTCTTGGCTAGCTTAATCCCCAGGAATGTGATATAGTCTTCCCTCCAGTCAAAGGTGAAGGAGTTCGTCAGTGTTTGTAAAGTATGTTCTGGCAGATGGATTCCCATTGCTTGTGTTTTTGTGAGATTTAATTTGTAGTAGGATACTTTGTTATATTCTCGTATGCACTGTAGTAAATTCGGTAGGGATATTATTGGTTGCGTCAACGTCAGGAGTATGTCGTCTGCGAATAGATTAAGGGTGTACTCCCTGTCCCCCACTTGGACCCCATGTATATCAGGGTGGGCTCTGATCACTGCAGCCAGCGGCTCCAGTGCCAGTACATATAGCAGGGGGGACAGGGGGCACCCCTGTCTTGTTCCATTGGTAATGGTTATCTTTTTTGACACAAAACCCGAATTAAGTACTTGGGCTCTTGGTGCCGAATACAGTGCCCTGACCACTGAAATAAACCCCTCCGGCATCCCGTACCTCCTCAGGGCCGCCTGCAGGAATCCCCACCCCAGTCGGTCAAAGGCTTTTTCTGCGTCCAGTGAGAGCAGAACCCCCCCTTCCCGTTTCGCCCCTAAGCTTTGCATGAGGTCGAGGACTTTTCTGGTGTTGTCTGCCCCCTGGCGCCCCGTCACAAATCCCACTTGGTCATCGTGTATGATGTGTGGTAATATCGGGCTTAGCCTCATAGCGAACAGTTTCGCCAGTAGTTTAGTGTCAGTATTAAGGAGGGATATGGGTCTGAAATTTTGTGGGTAATTTGGGGGTTTGCCAGGCTTGGGCAAAGTGATAATGTGGGCGAGCTGCATTTCCTCCGGTAGGGTTTGTGTTCGCACGGCCTCATTGAAAACTTCTGCTAGGCATGGTGCCAATATATCTCTAAATTTGCTATAGTAAGAGTTGGCAAATCCATCAGGGCCCGGGGCCTTGCCCCTTGGTAGCGACTTTATGGTGTCTCCTACCTCCTCAGGGGTGACTGGTCGGGTAAGGGTGTCTTTCTGTTGGGCTGTCAAAGTCGGGAGGTTGATTTTGTTTAGGTATGTCTCTATCTCGGCCGTTGTCGGTGTGGGTATGGTTGCATCGTTGCTAAGATTGTACAGGTCCCCATAGTATTGTGCGAACTCATCGCTAATAGTGAGCGGCGACATAGCTTTCCCCCCTGCTTTCGTGTGTAGGTACGCTATTTTCTGTGACTGTTGTCGCTTTTTTAACCTTGCTGCCAGTAGTTTACTCGCTCTATTCCCCTGGGCGTAGTGTGAGGCTTTCAATTTCCATAAGTTGTGTCCTACCTTAGTTAGCGCATGTTGGCGAAGTTGCTGGCGCACTAGGGCTATTTGTTCTTTTAGCTGTTGTGTGGGGCGGAGTTGATTTTGTATCGTCAGTGTGTAAATGTCTTTTTGCCACTTCGTCACTTGTGTCTGTGTCTTCCTTTTGATGTATGATGCTTGTTTTATAAGGAGTCCACGGGCAACTGCCTTATGTGCTTGCCAAATTGTGTGGTGTTGTAAGTCGGGGTTGGCATTGTCTGTAAAGTAGGTTTGTAGGGACTCTGCTAGCGTTCCCGAGAAGGTTTTGTCTGTCAGGAGGGTCTCGTTAAGCCGCCAGGGGCTCCTATGTTTGAAGTCATAAGTGTCCCTCAAGATTAGTTCTATAGGGGCATGGTCAGACCACACTATCTGTCCCACCCGACAGTCCACTACCTGCCCTAGTGTGGTTCCCTCCACTAGGATCGCGTCGATTCTCGAGTAGGTATTATGAACCTGCGAGTGGTGGGTGTACTCTTTGTCTTCTGTGTGCGTGACTCTCCATGCATCATAGTAGTGATGCATTGACAGTAATTTGGTCAGGGCCGCGCTTTGGCGCTTAAGTGATTTATATCGCGGGCTGGTTCGGGAGAGAGTAGTGTCTACAGCTGGGTTTAGGACATGGTTCAGGTCCCCACATATAATTGTAGTGCCTTGTTGGATGTGAGAGATTTTGTGTATCATTCTGTGTATGAAATTCCTCTGGTTGGTGTTTGGGGCATATATATTCACTATGGTATATAGTATATTATTTATGTGTCCCACTATTATAACGTATCTGCCTTCTGGGTCGGTGTCCTCAGTGATCAGAGTGAAAGCGACTTTTTTACTGAGCAAGGTGGTGACTCCCTTAGATTTGGTCGTGGACGTAGAGTGGAACTGGTGAGGGTAGGAGTTGGTCAGGATGCTGGGATGGGACGTGCCCCTGAAATGTGTTTCCTGTAAACACACGATGTCCGCATCAGCTTTACCTACATCCCTGCTAAGAAGGTGTCGTTGGACCGGGAGATTGAGTCCCCTTACATTGTGGCTGTAAAACTTAAGGTGGTTTGTATGGGAAGGTATTGTGAGAGTTTGATATGTATTGGTCTATGATGGGGCTCTGCCCTCCCCAGCTACGGCAAGCTGGGCAGATCCCACTAAGATAACCCCTGCGGGTATTCGATAGGTATGTCTGTTCGGTGCTTTGTATCCGGTGGAGAGGCGCTCGTGGTGCTACAGTGTAGATGGTAGGTAATACGTGCGGGCCACCCACCTGGCCCGAATTGGTTGTAGGGGGGCTAAGGGAGGGAAACATAACAAGAACAGAACTCAATATTACATAAAATGCAAACCTATATACAATCATAAACAAAAATGCCAGAATAATGGCAAGGTTCCCAATTAGGGAGCCATGGGGGTCGGAGCGTAATGCTTCGATCCTGCGTGGGGGGGGTGTGCTGCCGCGAGTGCGGCCCTCTTGTTTCTTTTAACATGGTGATTGACCCAATTTGCACTGTTATGCCGTCTTCTTATTAGCTAACACTCTTTAGTGAGCCATCGCTCTACATTATTAGGCGTATTTGGTCTTTGGGGCTTTTAGCATTAACACCGTTGGGAGAGGTTATCCCTAACTCTGTGCGGACTTAGCTTAGGTCTACACATGACCCTTAAATATCTGGTTATAACTTTGTCTGGCTATCTGACCTCAATTGCTCCCTGGTTATCATACCCCTAGTCTGGCTTGGATAGTCTAACATTAAATCATACCAAAATCAAACAATATACATAACATAACATGGCTATTTTGCATTGCGTGATGCAGCATACTGTATACTTGCGGGCGACTTGAAAAGTTCGTATTTGTTCCCCGTCCAGGGCTATTTTCGCACCCGCTTCCATGTGGAGGTGTGACGCTCGTGCGCTGCAGGCCTCTGGGGTTCTGGGCGCGGGGTAATGCCCCATTCTCTCAGCTTCAGGAGACCTTCCTCTGGGGATGTGATGGCTGTAAGGGTGCCGTTGCGTTGGACCAGCAACTTGGTCGGATATCCCCACCTGTATGCGATGTTGCTGTCTCGCAGAGCCGCTGTGATAGCGCCAAAAGTCTTTCTCTTCCTCAGCGTCATAGCAGAGATGTCCGCGAAGATTCCCACCTTTTGGAATTCAGTAGGTATGTCTTTTCGTGTGCGGCTCGCTCTCAGGACCGCCTCCTTCGCATGGTAGTAATGCATCTTCAAGACGATATCTCTTGGCGTATCAGCAGGTAGGTATTGTGGCTTTGCCACTCTGTGGATGCGATCCAACAGCAGGACACTCTGTGGCAGATCAGGGGCAAGTGTGTGGAAAAGCCCCGTTGCGTACGCCTGCAGCTCTTGCGGGCCTATGTCTTCAGGCACGTTCCGCAGTCTCAGGTTACTGCGGCGTGCGCGGTCCTCCAAGTCCGCAATTTTGGCCTCATATTCTTGCATCCTGTCCCATACTTCCTCCACCTTATTAGCTAGGCGGTTGTGAGCCTCCGATTGCGCCTCCATCTGATTCTCCAGATCTGAGGTGCGTGACCCCAATTTGTGGATGTCTGCACGGAGGTCTGTGAATGAGCGTTGCAGTGTTGTTTGCAGTTTCGCCTCCATATCGTCGAGCATAGCCTGCATCCCCTCCGTGGTGAGGACGCGGCCCGAGGCCTCTGTAAGCATTCCTTGGGCTCCGTCTGTTTCGGCGCCATCTTGGAGGTCTTCCTGTGTTGCCGCTCCCCGCGTGTGCCCTTGTTTGGCGTTGAAAAACAGGAGTTTGTCCTGTTTCTCGGTCGCCCGCTTTGCCTTGGCGTGGGACATGGTCGGTAGCGCCTGGTGCCCGTTGATTTTGTCCGGTTTGGGTCTAATTAACGTGTGAGGGCCTGTACTGCCGCGGAGCTGTTAGAACATGCGACCGCTCGCGTTCCCGTCCAGGCCACGCCCCTAGTGAATCTTTTTTGATTAGGTTTCGTTAGTTGCACTTCGTGTATATAAATTAAGTGTAAAACTGAATACATTTAAAAAAATATATATATATTTTAATTTATTTACTATGGCGTTATGCATGCATCCATGGTAACAAAAGAAAGCTCTATTACTTCTTTAATATATATATATACACACACAAGGTCTGTCCAAAAATGGAAAAAGTCCAGCCATTGTTAATTTAATAAGAACGGTTTGCGTGACATTGATGTAATCTGAAAGTGAGGGTGAGAGGACTGGAATGCACTTGCAACTTCCCTGTGCTTGTCACAAGGGTCACTAGACACCATTGAGTGAGCATGTGTACTGTGTGACTATCGCATTAAAAATAGACTTGATTGGACTTGACAAAAGCTCCAAGGAGAGAAAACATTGTTTTTGTTCTGCACTTTATAATAAAGCTGCCTACTGAAGAAACCACCAGGTGTGCCCTGATCTACATTGTTATATTGAATCTATCCTGGGTTTGTGGCCCTGATTGTCTGGAGCACTCTGATGGGAGTACTCCCCGGATAGTGTGTGCATATGCTCTCTACCTTTGCAATACATTAAAAATGACTGAGCAAGTAGAGCATTAAATCTGCATCAGATTTTATGTTAAGCTTGAACATTTCTCTGTGGAAACTATTCAGATGGCTTTCAGAAATGGTGCAATGAGTGTAGCACAAATAAAAGCGTGGCACAAATGGTTCAAAGATGGTTGAGAATCTGTTGGAAGATTTGGCATCCTGTGAATTCTGGCTTTTCCCAAAAATCACCTTTGAAAGGGAAAAGATTTCAGACCCTCAATGAGATGCAAGTAAATATGATGAGGCAACTGAGAGCAATTCCAACAAGTATTTTTTTAGAGTATTTTGAACAGTGGAAGAGACACTGGGAGAATGGTGTGAGGTGCCTACTTTGAAGGGGACTGGGGCGTCATTGTCCTATGTTCAATATTGTATCTTCTTCAATAAATGTCTATTTTCCATATAACATGGCTGGAGACTTTCCAAACAGACATTGTGTGTGTGTGTGTGTATATATATATATATACACACACACACATACACACACACACACACACTCAAACAGAAAGATTGAAATTGTGGCAAAAGTGCCATAATGGACAGTCCTTATGAGGTTAAATGGACATGTATCACTTTTAGACAACAGTCTTACATTGATATTAGTTGACTGGTCTGAAACTAGTGGCAGAATTACGATAGTGCAGCTGCTGCAGATGCACCTGTGCCTGCACACTAAGAGGGCCCATCTAGTGGCCCATGCACTAAGGATCACCCGGTAGGCATTTGTCAGCAGGGGCCCAGTTGGGCAGGGTGGTCCTTTACAAGTTCAAATGAGTCCCTTCTTATCAGCAGCTTGGGAGGGAGTGATAGCCAGTCACTTCATCCCTAAGAGACTGCAGCCAAGCGGGAGGGAGGAGGAGAAGGCAAAGAGAAGGGGGGATGGGCCAGGAGAGCCAGCCCCTAGCTCCCGACAGCCTCACAAAGTTAACTAGACCCAGGGAAGCCATCCTCCTGCACCCCAAATGTAAGAAACTGGAGGGTGGCTATAAAAGTGTAAATTTTGAACAGCATGTGTGTCTGTGTGTGTCTGTATGCATCTGTATGTTTGTCAGTGTGTGTGTGTATACGTCAGTGTGTTTCTGTGTTTGTGTGTCAGTTTGTATGTGTGTTCAGTGTGTCAGTGTGTATGTGTGTATCTGTATGTCTGTCAGTGTGTATGTTTGTGTGTGTGTGTGTATCTGTATGATAGCTGGTGTATCTGTTTATCTGAATATGTGTCATTGTGTGTATATCTGTGTGTAAGTGTATCTGTATGTGTGTCAGTGTTTATCCGTGTGTCTGTATCTGTAGGTGTATCAGTTTCTGTATCTGTGTGTCAGTGTGTGTATATATGTGTCTGTATATATGCATGTGTGTCAGTGTGTGTATCTGTGTATCTTTGTTTATGTGTATCACAGTGTGTGTGGCAGTCTATTTGTACGGTATATGTGCGCTCATCTCAACATTCAAACAACAATACTACACACAAATACAACCTTGCATTCAAACATTAACACTGCATACAAACACACCTGTGCACTGAAATGTCAGCACTACATACAAACACATACAGATGGTATTAAACACTATAATTTTATATACACACCCCTGCATTAAAAAAATAAAAAAACAACACTATACAAACAGCTGTGCTCAAAGGTTTGCATACCCTTGGACAAGTGATAATATATGTAAAATTTTTAAAGAAAACATGAGTGAACAGGCAAATCATAAAACAAAACATGGCAACAAAGAAAAAAATGAAATGACCCCTGTTCATCAATTACACTGTGCAGTCTTTTGAAATAGTTGTCCATCAGGCCCTTAATTCTTGCAGGTGGTATATGCTGCCCATTCATCTTGACAAAATGCCTCCAGGTCATGCAAAGTCTTTGGTCCTCTTGCATGAACCACACGTTTGAGATCTCCCCAGAGTGGCTAGATGATATTAAAGCCAGGAGACTGTGATGGCCACTCCAGAAGCTTCACCTTTCTTTCCAGTTGGGATGGTATTCTTTTCACTTTAGGCCTTGTTGACCCCTCTTCAAACATAGCGCTTATGGTTGTGACTATAAAGCTCTATTTTGGTCTCCTGATTTCAAATTACAGTGTGCTAGAAACTGTGAGGCATGTCAAGGTGATGTTGGGCATAACCGGGCTTTATTGTGGCATTGGCGCAGAAAAGGCTTCTTTCTGGCAACTTGACCATTCAGCTAATTTTTGTTCAAATATAGTCGTATTGTGCTCCTTGAAACAACCACACTGTCTTAATGCAGAGCATCCTTTATTTTTCCTGAGGTTACCTGTGGGTTTTTCTTTGTATCATGAACAATTCTTCTGGCAGTTGTGGCTGAAATCTTTCTTGGTCTACCTGACCTTGGTTTGGTATCAAGAGATCCCCAAATTTTCCACTTCTTAATAAGTGATTGAACCGTACTGACTTTCATTTCCAAGGCTTTGGATATCTTTTTATATCCTTTTCCATCATTATATAAGTTCCATTACCTTGTTAAGCAGGTCTTTTAAACAGTTTTTTTCTGCTTCCCATGGCTCAATATCTCGCCTACTCAGTACATCCAGGTGAAAGCTAACAAACACATTGTCTATTTATACACTGACACGAATTGCAATTTAAAAAGCCACAGGTGTGGGAAATTCACCTTTAGTTGCTATTTTAACCTGTGTGTGTCACCTTGTGTATCTAAAACAAGGCCAAACATTCAAGGGTATGTAAACTTTTAATCAGGGTCATTTGGGTGATTTTTGTTTTCATTATTATTTACAAAGGAGCCAAACAACTATATGATAAGAAATTGCTTCCTATGATCACAATCCTTCAATAAAAATAAATAGTTTTGCATGATTAGTCGTATTTTCAAAATCAATGCCAAAATTTCACAATTTCTGCCAGGGTATGCAAACTTTTGAGCACAACTGTAAATGCATGCTTGCGTTCAAACACGAACATGATATACAAACACATCCCTACATTCACACAAACATATTCTATACAAAAACATGCTTACATTCAAACACACAAACACTGTTCAGTGCTAAATACAACCCTGGTAGAGCAAAGCAGCTGTCAAAGCATTGTTAGAGATGTATGACAGATGGGGATCTATTTTTTGGCCACTCTTTCCATGGATGGATTAAAAATAAATCTTGCACCAGGGCCCTGTCTACTTTAGTACTGCCACTGTTTGAAACCAAGTTGGGTCAGAAAGAGGGACTAGGGCGGAGGCTGAAGAAACTCCCATAACTGAGAGACATGCCCAACAATGCAATGTGATCAAATTTATAGTAAGTTTATAAATATTTACTATATAGTTTTCAAAATGTCTTGCTTTATTTGAGTTTACTTACTAGTTTAAGAAAATATTTGTCACGTGATGTATGTCCATTGAAGATGTTTTGCATACAAAGTCAAAAGTAGAAATAGAAAACCATATGAATAAAGTTAGAAATTTGGAAGAGTACAAGAAAATTTACATACTAGGCAGTACCTTGTTAAAAAAGCCAGAGATATAGCATAAAAGAGACAAGCAAGTAACCGAATCGATAAAATTAACAGGGAGGGAAGGTGTGCATCCCAAATAAAGTATGTGAAGGAGGGGACAGAGGGGAGGGAGTTGAGGACACAGCCATTATTTGACTGTGTACTATCAGAGAATGTCACCTTCCCAAACACGGGGCATACCTAACACCTCTAACAGTCTATTGCAATAAAAAAATTAAAAAAAACACCCTATTGACTGAGATATTTCAAGATTAATTTTTTTGTTCCCACTTTTTAATTTCGAGCACAATCCATAATGCACTGATCAGCCACAACATTAAAACCACTTTCCTAATAACATGTAGGTCTCATTTGTGCTCCCAAAACAGCTCTGGTGCATTGAGGACTCTATGAGACCTATGGATTTGTCCTATGGTTGCTGGCACCAAGACATTGGCAGCAGATCCTTTAAGTCCTGCAAGTTGTGAAGGGGGGCCTCCATTGATTGTACCCACTGTTCCAGCACATCCCATAGATGCTCAATCAAATTGAGATCTGGGGAATATGAAAGCCAAGGCAACACCTTTAACTATTTGTCATGTATCTCAAACCATTCCTTAACATTTTTACAGAGTGGCAGGGTGCATTAAACTGCCGAAAGAGGCTACTGCCATAAAGATAAACCATTGACACAAAGAGATAAGTGGTACATGTCAAAGTAACATCCTCATGAATGCCAGGACTCAAGGTTATCCAGAAAACATTGTCAAGAGCATAACACTGCATCCATCGACCTGAATGGGCAAGCCCTAGGCAAAAAAATATTTTGCCGCCCCATTCGCTCCACTCATTCATGCAGACTAACACACACACTGACCCATACAGACTGATGCACACTGACCCATGCAGAGACACACATATAGACACGAACTGACCCATGCAGACCCACAATGACTCATACAGACTGACATGCACATATTGACATATTAACTGAAGCACACCAACACATTCTCTGATACACATCTTACCTTCGTTGCTGTTTCTATGTCCATCTTGCCTGAGCTTTTTCTGCACATTTCCTCAGAAATGCTCCAATGCTCCCACCCACTTATCCCTACCTACAGGGGAAGGGGCAGGAGCGAGGAATTGAAGCGCCCTCGCGCTGCTGTTGCCTACCGCAATAGATGTCTGGGAGGGGGTCTGGCTGAGGGCATTGATGTGTATGCCGGCGGACTGGTGTTTTACCGGGTGCTAGTGAGCAGCAATGTAAATGCTCCCTAGTGTGTGGGAACATGACCGGTGGCCCGCTAGAAATAATAGAGGGACGGTCGTGGTGGAAACTTGATAGAGGGATGGCACAGATGATCATAAAGCCAGAGGGCCGATGCCCCCCTTTAAGCAGCACCCTAAGTGGCCACCTAATTGTCCCATAGGAAGCGCTGGCCCTGCTACCATCTCTTCCCCAGGTAAACGACACACAACCTGCCATCCACCGGATAGAAAAAAAAAATATGTATCAAACCAGGCAATTGCTCCATGGTACAGATCTGATATTTATGTTATTATTGAAGATGCTTTAGGCAGTGGACAGGGGTCATCATGGGCACTCTGACAGGTCTACAACCTTTCTATCTAAGATTTTTTTCTAAGATTTTTTTTAGCAATTTGTGCTACAGTAGTTCTTCTGTGTGATGAAATCAGATGGCCTAGTCTTTGCCCTGCACATGCATAAAAACACCTTGGGCACCCATGACCTGGACGCCAGTTCATTTGTTGTTCTTCCTTTCACCACTTTTGCTTGGTACTAATCACTGCATTCCAGAAACACCCCACAATACTAGCTGTTTTGGATATGAGCTAGCTGTCATTATTTGACTCTTGTCAAGTTTACTCTTTTTTACTCATTTTTATTGACCATTTTTACTGAGTCCAACACATGAAATTCAAGAACTGACTGTTCACTTGCTGCCTTATATATCCCACCCCTTGACAGGTGCCATTGTAACTATATAATCAATGTTATTCACTTAACCAGTCAGTGGCTTTAAAGGACCACTATAGGCACCCAGACCACTTCAGCTTAATGAAGTGGTCTGGGTGCCAGGTCCATCTAGGTTTAACCCTTTTTGCTGTAAACACAGCTATGTTTACAAATGGGTTAATCCAGCCTCTAGTGGCTGTCTCAGCTGCATAGAGTCTTAAGTGTATATCCAAAATTGTTCCTTCTTTTTAGAAGTTTCACTCTGTCACCTTCTTTGTGTAAAAGTTAAAAGTTTGCAAACTGGCATGGAACAAGGAGATCTAACTGGAGCTATTTTCCTTGATTTTGCAAAGGCCTTTGACACAGTAAACCACAACATTCTACTGCACAAACTCAAAAACACAGGTATTGGTGATTGTCCGCTAACCTGGTTTCGATCATATGAATCGGATCGCTCACAATATGTGTCCATTTCTGACTGTGACTCCTTCAGTCTCCCAGTCACGCGTGGTGTTCTCTAAGGTTCCATTCTCTGTCCCCTACTATTCACATTATTTATAAATGATCTGCGTAATGTCTCCAAATCCTCAAATGTACACATGTACGCAGACGACAAAGTAATCTATGCAAGCAAATCCAATCTACCGCAGCTTGAGGCTGTGCTCCAAGACCAGTTCACAGAGGTAGAAAAGTGGATCACAAAAAACAAACTTTTCCACTGACAAAACTGTCAAGGTGATCTTTGGAACAGTACATAAATTACACAAATTACACAATTCCCACCTATTCATCAAAACAAAATCAAATAGCACACTGACCGCAGTCCACTCTTTCAAATACTTGGATATGTTGTTAGACCCCAATCTATCTTTTGGCATCCACATAGAAAAACTTGCATCTAAATTTGATCCAAAACTAGGTGCCCTATACAGAAACAAATCCTGCCTAAGTAAAGGAAAGGATTGTACAGCAAATGCTGATGCCAATCATTGATTATGGGGATGTAGTATATGCATTTGCACTGCAAACCCACCTTCATAAACTCAAAACATTGTATAACTCATTCTGCCGACTTGTGCTACAATTTAATTACAGGACCCACCATTGTGACATGCTAAAATAACTAAACTGGTTGTCGCTTAAATCCAGACGCACCCTTCATCTTTCCAACCTTGTGTTTAAGAGCTTTTCTGGGAAGCTCCCATCCTACCTGAGCAGAATGCTCTCCCTGGCTGTTCCACCTCCTATAACCGCCGATCCAGTACCAGCACTTTATTTAGTCTATCTCAATACAAAAAGAAAGCAGCCCAATCCTCTTTACAGAGCACCGTAATTATGGGACGACCTCCCGCAGACTTTCAAATCTTCTCCAAGCCTAAAGTCCTTTAAGAGATCCCTATCTACATACCTCAAAACAGAATGCACATGTCATGGTTGATTATACATTTCCTACCTCATAGGGAATAAACAAAAAAAGAAACAAATGCCATTCTACCTGTGTA
The DNA here is from genome assembly GCA_933207985.1 of Pelobates cultripes. Taxonomy (NCBI): domain Eukaryota; kingdom Metazoa; phylum Chordata; class Amphibia; order Anura; family Pelobatidae; genus Pelobates; species Pelobates cultripes. The sequence continues at coordinate 226,986,688 of OW240912.1, read as the reverse complement.
TGATTTACTGAGAAAATTGTAGATTAAAAAGTAACTTTTAATAAATAAATCTAAAATAAGAATATAAAAAAGAAAAATAATATTATTTTAGATTTATTTATTAAAAGTTACTTTTTAATCTACAATTTTCTCAGTAAATCATACACAGGTAGAATGGCATTTGTTTCTTTTTTTTTGTTTTTGTTTATTCCCTATGATATTCACCATTTAGGGGTTACCCCCCTTTTTTGTGCCCTCTACCTTGTGATATCTAAATTTTGGCCCTAGGTTAATTCTTTTTGTTTTCCTCGTATAATACATTTCCTACCTGCTCTATGTTAAATTTTGTATATGTTGTGTATTAATATTGTTTTTGTACCCTCTTGTATCAATGCAATGTTTTATGGACCCACGACATACTTGAAAACGAGAGAAATCTCAATGTATCTTTCCTGAAAAAATATTTTATAAAATAAATAAGGGGGTACACTTTAAATTACTTGAAACCATAATTGGGAGATGGCGTGACTATGTGAAATAAAGCTTTTTCCAATAGCTCCACTTTGCTTGTTCTAATAGGGGACACAAATTTGCTTAAACAGACCTTAATCTACATTGTGATTTTTTCAATGTAAATCAGGCTGCATGGACATTTATGTAAAAATACCACACAATCGAGTCACAGGTGAACAAACCATGTATCTTAAATGTTTAACTAGAATATAACTGTATCATTAATTCAGGAAACACATGGATCAATGAGCAGCAAGGTAAGTGTGGGTGGTACCAGATCCACCCAGGGCTTAACCCTTGTAATAAATACTAAGAAAAGGAATAAATTCAACTCTAAATAAGAGTAAGGAATTCCAGGCTGGTAACTAAATGTAAATTAAACAAATAAAAAATCACAAGCAGTGTACCAAAATGAAAATTTGATAGGGAAACGACCACACAGTCACACTGTGGAACTAAATACAGAACAGTGTATCAAAAAATATTAAAGGTAAATTTATTGTAATCACAAAAATAAAAATTATACATATGTTCAGTCTGTATCCACTTAGGGAGTGGAATAATAATGGGATGCCCTTAGTGACTCTCCTGGTTGGGAATATAATCCAATTGATAGTTTGGAGGAAAATCCCCTAAACAGTGCGCTGTCTAGTTGTTTGGAGGCATAAACTGCATATAAATGGGGTGAAGGACGGATATGTATCCAGGAGAGAAATCAATCCTCAGCAAAACCAGCTGAGAATGAGCAAATTGTCTATAGAGGAGAGCTATTGGAATATAATAATAGTACTGTGCAATTATTATTCTAAGAGGTAATTGCTGACTCCCTAAGTGGATACAGACTGAACATATGTATCATTTTTATTTTTGTGATTACAATAAATTTACCTTTATTTTTTGATACACTGTTCTGTATTTAGTTCCACAGATTGGAGCACCCATGAAGGTGCTGTCATAGGAGCTGTAGATTTTATTTACATTGATATCTAGTTTTTTCCTTATGGTGTAGTGTATCTAGGAGCTGTCTTGTATATCCATCATTTACCAACAAGCACATTACAATTGCACAGTACTATTATTATTTTCCAATAGCTCTCCTCTATAGACAATTTGCTCATTCTCAGCAGGTTTTGCTGAGGATTGATTTCTCTCCTGGATACATATCCGTCCTTCACCCCATTTATATGCAGTTTATGCCTCCAAACAACTAGACAGTGCACTGTTTAGGGGATTTTCCCCTTGTGACATTTTTCTCCAAACTATCAATTGGATTATATTCCCAACCAGGAGAGTCACTAAGGGCATCCCATTATTATTGCACTCCCTAAGTGGATACAGACTGAACATATGTATCATTTTTATTTTTGTGATTGCAATAAATTTACCTTTAATATTTTTTGATACACTGTTCTTTATTTAGTTCCACAGTGTGACTGTGTGGTCGTTTCCCTATCAAATTTTCATTTTGGTACACTGGTTGTGATTTTTCATTTATTTAATTTACATTTAGTTACCAGCCTGGAATTTCTTACTCTTATTTAGAGTGGGATTTATTCATTTTCTTGGTATTTATCTTAAATGTTTAACCTGTGATCATGGAGCTATATGAACCACAATTTAAGCAAAGCAATGTCTCATTTACTGTGTGGATAACATTTTTTTTTTTTAAAGATAGACCAATATCTCAAATAACATTTGTTATAATAGAGACTGTGTGCTTAGAGGACCATTCACAGTGACTACTCAATTTACTTGTCAATCCAGGCTAAGTTATTACAGTCATAAGCTCAAATAGTGGTCACAGAGTCTTGGAGCCTTCTGCAGTATTACTATACTGGATAACTTGGGAAGCAGCCCACTACAACACAGTACACCCCATGATTGGTGTGTACTGCCTGGTGGCCTAGGGCTTAGATTATTGGCTAAGAACGATCACCAAGGCTGAGCTTAAAGTAATTCCTGCTTAGCAACCGTTGCCTCTCAGGAGACAGTAGTGGAGGTGTTGAGTTGTCCCTGATTAAGCACAGGAAATAGTCAAATTTTTCTAATACAGTTTATCTCCTTATGATGAGGAAGGTTGTCAGAGAACTCTTGACACCATAACTACTAGAGTGAGTTTTAGTGGTTATCGTGGGTGTGGAGAGTTCTTTTAACTTACTTACACACAGAAAAAACAACCAGTGATCAGAGTTTGCTGATTAAAGTAAGGTGTTGTCAAATCCTTTAATCTACACAAAAATAAGTGTTTTAAAACATGAAGAAAAAAAAAGTTTTATTTGGAGATTGTTTTTAGTAAGGCTTGACAATAACCACAGTAGGTGAAATGGTGCTGTGTTAATTTGAAGTCAAAATAGATTGGACAGTAGCTACATCTTTCTTAGTTTGCTAGTCAAGGAACTGGGGATTCTGCACCCAGGATAGTTACAGCATCCTTATTGTGTATATTTGACAGTTTTGTTTTAAACTTTTACGTTATTTGTAATGTTTTCAAAAAATGTCATGGGAAATAAAAAGCTATTATATAGAAAACATTATATGATTCTTTTTTTACAACTGTCCACTATTAATTATGACTGTGGAACATTGAATATAATCGAGAATCTATCTCTCAATGTCTTCTTTCTGAGGCACAGAGGATTTCAGGAACTTGTAAAATTGAGGTAGGCTTGAATTATTCATGTGTACATTGCACGGCAATAGCCCATTTCAGGCCAGGAGGCTTTATTCAACACAGTGTACAAAAAATAATAGGGATAGGTGGAAGAATTTTGTAGAGTATTTTATTAGAGCTGTTGAATATCTCTGCATCCTAAAAACAGAGGGCTCCCATGCTTTGTCATAAATACGGATTTCCGAGACAGCTGTATAGAAGCATACAACTGAAATGAACTACTGAAAGGAAAATAAAATACATTTACTGTTTCAATTAAATAAGAACGAATTTAAATTTATAAAGAATGGCAAAATATTCAGCAAAATAATGTTTTATCAAATATACCCACACACGTGCTGGTGTGGCGATAAGAGTGCCAAGTTAAAAATTAGCGACTAGCTATTACTCAAAATCAATGGAATCGTTAAGCTACACAGATTTCCTGAGTGGCAAAGGAGCCTCTGTAGAAGAGATCATAAACCAGATTCCACAGCTACCATGATCTGAAGCTCACACCATAAAGACTAGTCCCCTTTCTTCTGGCTGACTTTGGAATTCTTAAGTATCAATAAAGAACAAAGCTGGCTTGCTCAAATATATAATTTCTGAATTGGCCCAGGCATTTTTACTTTCTTCCATCTTCTACAAGCTATGGAGGCATTGTTGACATTCAGCAAAGTTGTATTAGCACAGCAGAAGCGTGTAGAAGTTAGAGCGAAGCACATATATAAAGCTAAGTAATTAAGAATCCTTAGTCAGTGGTTCGCTTAAACTGGAACAGATTAATAGAGCACAAAGCAAAACTTTGTTACATCGCAAAGGCAAAATGGCTGTATAGCAAGAGAGAGAGGAAGTAAGGTAAGGCAAGATGTTAACAAACTTCCTCTTCAGCACCATAGAGACAATTAAATGTTACCAGCAACAATAAGTCCTCCAAGACATTCAGATTAGGAACTAGCAATTATTACTTAGAGGAATACACAACTTGAAACATTTAAACTGATTTATATGGTGGATAAGGATCATTTGATCAATATGTACTTTTACACTTTTGTTTTTTGTTTTAGACAGTAGTGTCATAATTTTTTAAAACTCTGCTAAAGCCAGAAGCTGAGGCTAGTTCAGTTGATTATTAGTTTTTATTTAAACATGTCCTTATTCAATAACTAAAGCAAAAGATTGTGTGGCCACTGGCCACTTGAGATGCCAAATGAACATTTTTTCTGTCAGTCCAATAAAAATAATACTATTAATTGTTTTTGGAAGCATTACCATCATTGTATTTTCCCATGATAAGTTGGCAATGACACCTAAGCAGACCAGAGGGAGACTAGTCACTGGAAAAAGGAGAGTAAAAAAAGGATTTTAAACCTTTTATATGCCCAACAGGTGGCATAATATGAAGTGGGACAGAAACATTATAGCATTAGAAACACAGATTTGTATTCCTAATGCTATAGTGTTAAGTATGAAACTAAATCTTAATCTTCTTCGGCACACCCAGTAGGCTTAATTAAGGAGCAGTATACTATTTCCTTTGCCACAGGAAAATAGGCTTTAGAATGGAGGTATCTCCTACTATTCATGACCAGGGATTGACAGCTTGGTTTCTTACAGCTTTAAATAATATTGTTAAGCTATAAGTAATCCTTCAGCTTCTAACCTATACTAAACTCACTGTATCTTACACTGATCAACCACAACATTAAACCACTAACAGGTATAGTGAATAATATTGAATATATTGTTACAATGGCACCTGTCAAGGGATGGGAAATATAAACAAGCAAGTAAACAGTCAGTTCTGGAAAATTATGTGTTGGACTTAGGAAAAATGGGAAGCAAAATGATCTGAGTGAGTTTGACAAGGGCCAAATAGTAATGGCTAAATGACTGAATCAGTGCATTTCAAAATGTGAAGTCTTGTGGGGTGTTCCTGGTATGCAGTGGTTAGTACATACCAAGTGTGGTGCCAGGATGGACCACAGGTGAACCGGTGCCAGGGTCATGGGTGCCCAAGGCTCATTAAAACACATGGGGAGTAAAGGCTTGTTTGATCCAATCATACAAAATAATGACTGTAGCTCAATTAGCTGAAAAACGTAATGCTGGCCAAAATGTGTCAGAACACTCAGTGCATTGTAGTTTGCTGTGTATGTGGCGGTGTAGCTGCAGTCAGAATAGTCAGAGTGCCCATGATGACCCCTGTCCACTGAAAACGGATTCAATGGGGATGTGAGTATCAAAACTGGACAATGGAGAAATGGAAGCAGTTTGCCTGGTCTGAATCATGCTTTCTATTCAATCAGGCAGATAGCTGGGTGTGTGCACATAGTTTACCTGAGGAAAAATTTACAGCAGGTTGCACTATGGGAAGAAGGTAAGCCCCACAAAGGCAGCGTTATGCTCTGGGCAGTGTTCTGATGAGAAACATGTTACTTTGATATATTCCACCTACCTAAATATTGTTGCAAACCACATAATTACTTCAGTTTGAAGAACATGACAAAGAGTTCAAGCTGGACTCCAACTTTGGCCTCCAAACTCCCCAAATCTCAATCCAGTTGAGCATCTATGGGATGTACTGGAACAACAAATTCAATCCATGGTGCCCCTAACTTGCATCTTGCAGGACTAATTTATTGGTGCCAAATGCCACAGTCTTTTGGAGTCCATGCCTTAACGCATCAGTGCTGTTTATAGCATGAGGGGGACCTACACAATATTAGGTAAATGGTTTTAATGTTGTGCCTGATCAGTGTACAATATAATGACATTGCTAACTGGTACCTGTTAATAAATCCATTGAGATACTTGTTAAAAAAACAGATACTATTGTTCACCAATAGCTCCTGAAATCCTTTGCAAATTTTCTTTATTACCTACATAATTGTAATTGTCATTTTACAGTGGTTAAAGGGACACTAAAGTCAGCAGCATAAATACAGGCAGCAGGACAACTACAGTTTATTGTACATGTTCTGGTGAGTTTAGTCAGTCCCTGCAGTTTTTTTTGTTTTGTTTTTTTGCAGTAAACACTCTTTTCAGAGAAAAGGCAGTGTTAACATTACAGCCTAGGGATACCTCCAGTGGCCACTCCTCATATGGCTACTTGAGGTGCTTCCTGGGGCAGTGCTGCATACAATGTCTGTACCCATTGCATGTAGACAATGAATTTTCCTTATAGAGATGCATGGATTCAATTCATCTCTATCAGGAGATGCTGGTCAGGGCTGTATTTGGCTTGTGCTGGCTCTGCCCCGATCTGTGTTCTTGTCCTTATCTAAGGGAAAGCGTTTTTACTATATTTAGTTGGACAATATAAATGTTGCTTATAATGCTGAGGAAATACTCTTATATTAAAATTTGCGTCAATATGTTAAGATTTTGCCACAGTGTGGTTCCCTGTATTTGCCACAATCTTGATCCCTAGTGGCTGCAATGTTGCACCCTATACTTGATACAATACTCCCTATGCTTTACACATGCTGGCCACTAGAAGCACTCCATAACAAAATGCTGCTTATGACTGTGTTGACATGCAAAAACAGCCACAATATTGTCTGATCTAATGGCTACACAATATCAGCCATTTTTGCAATGACAATTCTGTGTTAAACCCCCCCCCCAAAAACAACATATCTGGATTTAAAAATAAAATAGGAAGTGGGAGTTTTAGAATGATTGATTGTAATCATTTTCCGTTTGCTATCCCACACATCCAGTCTATAGCATCACTGACTGTTCTTCAGTGTTGAAAAAAACAGTACCCTATCTGCTTCTACCAACTGCATTTGTGCAGGTAGCAGGCTCTACAAGAATCAGCCAGGCAGGGCAGGAAAACATTCATTGGTAGGTTTAATCTTTTCTCAACAAGCATGGACCTCTCACTACAAATCATGGACCTTGTTAATAAGTCTTTCCCTCCAGTATATCAGACTTTGTATCGGAGTGCCACTTTCCATAATCCTATGTTCACACACTGAAGCTAGCATTGAATCAGGACAAAAGTTTTTCCAGCGCACCAGAAATGGAGTTCCACCTCATGCTAACATCCTGTTACATGTAGTGTGTGGTAAGCACATGACAGTCAATTTACTCCTGGGAGAGACTATTAAATGTCTGGGGTGCTGGGAGAAAGAGTAATATCATGACTACGTTCCTCACCAAGAACAGGCATTGCAGACAGACACTACTTGCGTACCCTGCTCTACATCTTTAATAAAGAGTAGCACTGATGACACGGAAAAAGAGCTATCCCATAGTAAGTTCTTGGGGAAGCTAAAATAAATTAAAGGTAACATAGGCAATGGCAACATGTCTACTGGTTTCACCGATCCCTTGCTCTGAGCACCATAAAGCACATAAGCTTGAACTAGCTGTGCTAGAGGGAGCATTGCAAGACTAAAGATACTGTATAACTGCTGGTCTGTCTCCCTCAGTAGCTAAAGGCAGTGTCTAAAATAATCTTAGTGGGAAGTATAGTTGTTTTATTGCTCCTATTCCCCTTTCTCTTAATCTGTGAATAAAATCAACATTTAATGGCTGTCCCCTAACCATATAAAATGTTTTTTCCTCCCTTTTGATTGGACAGGAGATCCAGTCCATGTGATTGGGCAGACCTCTTGTACATCATGGGAAATTAAACCGCTATTTGCTTATTTGCTCCAATCCAAAAATAGCCTCTTCTCCATTACATCCTTTTTTTTTTTTCTAGTTCCAGAAACAGCACAAGGATTCATGATTGAAAATGAGCACATGTGGGCCTTTGAAAAGTCTGCTCATGTAAGATTCTGTTAAGTGGTTGTTTGGAAATCAGAAAAGTCTTCCAATTACACAAACAACCTGATTATGGCCGAATTGCAATTTGTTCCAAAATGAATCTCCAAATCTTGTTGCTTCCACATTGACTAGTAAGGATATATTCTTGCCCACTTAAGGATATGGATAGGATGATGGTTAGGGATTAGGTGAGGGATAGGGTTATATGGTTAGGGATGCAATCTAAATTAAATATATAAATTTACTGTACTTTGAATGCACAACAAAGTTAGACTTTGTCAAAGTTCTTTCCCCTCCTTTTCTCCACTTTTTCACTTGTACAGTGTACAGTATGTGGATTATAAAATGCCTGAAAAAAGACAGGGGGACGGTGATAGCTCTTGTGACTTCAGAGTCCATATGATTTGGTAAATTATTTGAAGGAAATTAAGATAGCGTTGTGCGGAAAAAAAACCAAAACATAAATAATACTAATTCATGTGAAAAGACAAGGTTGTTCAATTGAATGTCTAATTACTTTCTGTAATATCACTCTCTAGAATTCTGGATTCTACAGTAATGCACTATAATCAACTAAGAGATAAGCAGAGCAGATATTCCACATATGAATGCTGCATATTTCTTCTGTCTCACTTCACGCTGCCTTTTCAAATTCAGAGCAGTTTTCAGTCTTGTAGATATACATAAAACCAAACTCATTAGAAAAACCAAGTACATTTTGCTGTTAGAAATTACTTTCTGAGTTGATGGTGTATACACTTATTACGGTCACTTGAAAACTTTGTTAATCAGGAGCATTAAAAGCTGTCTTTATGTTAAGTTAACATGTTTTAAATGGTTCAGGAATTTTAAGATGCGCTTTATAATAGACTTTTAGCACACATGCCGTGAAATACATTATGCCATGCACATTAAAAGGTTTGTTTAAATCTCCTCTTATTTTCGATTTTCTTTATTTAAAATGAAAGTCTAGGTTTAGAAAAAATGCAATTTTTTGTGCATTTATTAGTGTTATAAATACAAATATTTCCTGAGTCCCTAAAATTTAACCTCTTCTACAGTTAAGCTTATCTACTTTCTTTTTGATCAGCTATAACTTTGGTCTTGATTTAATATTGTTGGATAAAGTTTCCAAGTGATTTTACATTATTGGATAAACTTCTAAAATGATTTGATGTTTGAAAAACATTTAAATTTTATAATATTTTTTATTGTTTGTGCACAGTTTTGCAAAAGCACTTTTTGCTGTTAAGCACTTTTAAATATAAAAGGCGCAAAGTAATTTTTAATCGAAGTCACGATTTAAAGGCACATGCGCACTTTATTTTTTATGATTTTAGAATATATTGATAGTAATGCTATATTTTTTTGATTTTTTTTTTTATATTTTGAAAAAAATATTTTAAAAGTGTATCCAAAACTTTTAAATCATTTGGAAAGCTTATCCAACAATATTAAATTGAAGCCTTTGTTGATCATGGTGAGCAGTATCCAATCAAGTACTTCCCATAAAGAATATATTTGAAAGCTTTAAAACATAAAAAATACATCAAAATAGATATTAGTAAACAATTATGTAGCATAATGGGCTTAAACGCAGTTTGGATGGCTAAGCACACCACTGCGTTTTAGACCTCCCACCTGTGCTGGCTCTCTCCCAGGCTGCAGATCAAGGCCGAGGGACCTGCCAGGCAGGTCCCTTGTGGCCAATCAGTGGTGATCTGCAGCTTATAATCGCGATGACAGCCACTCACTGCGATCATTGTTACAATGTGTCAGACAATGATTTTAAATCATTGAGTGACACATTGCCTCTGCCAGTCTCCTCACCTCACTTCGATTGAGAGAGAGAGAGAGCGGCAGAGAGATCATTGCAAATTGTATCTGTAGGGAATTTTTTTTGAGTTAAGAAAAGTTTTTAAAAAGTGAATTTTTTAAAACCCTTTCAGTGAGGATCACAGCATTAGCACTATGATAAGCCTGACTAGGTCTTTTAGTACATTTGTACTAGACATGTGCAATTTGTTTCATTCCAAATGTTAATTTGGACTAATTTCAGGTGATTCGGACATTCGGATACTTCCGAATGTCCAAATAGCTGAATTGTGAAATTGGCGAATTTCGGAAGTGGCGAATTTCGGAAGTGTCGAACCAAACTGCCGAAGTCCCGAAGCACCGAATGTCTGAATTTCGGATTTGCTGAACCAAACCAAACTGCCGAAGTGCCGAATGTCAGAATAGCCGAAGTGCCGAATTTCGGATTTGCCGAATAGCCAAATTGACGAAGCACAGAATTGCTGAAGTGCTAATATACCCAGTGGAAGAATGAAGAATGTTACACTGTATACCAGTTTAAATAAAAAGTATACACACATAGCCAGGATTCAACACTTACAACAATCAAGTATCACGTTCATATAAAATGTAAGTTACTTAGCCAGTCAATGAATGGGAATAAGTAAGTAGATAACTTCCTAACTCCCACGGTAAAAATTACCTAGTATGTGCATGTGCCTGGATACTTGAACGTGGTGGCTGATGCTTTGTCTCATTTGCAGTAGTCCCGGTATCGGACGGTGCACTGCCCAGACGAGATGTGGCAGCTCGGAGCATCTTGCTTCTGGGGTAGCATCTTTGGCACTGGCCACGTGGGCTCGATAGGAACATGGCGTTTTGGTTTAAGTTGTGTGGGTGGGACGATCTTATCAAGTCCTTTGTGATCCGCCAGGTGCTTAAGGGGGTATCAGAGGGGTCATAGGGTTCCTGATGCTAGTATCTGAAGGGTCGTAGGGTTCCATGCGGGTGTTGAGGGGTCTAATTCGAGTGTTGCCCAAGGTTTGTTTCAACGAGTTTGAAGAGTTTCTGTTTACTGTGGCGTTCCTCTTGGCCTTTTTTGGTGCGTTTCGGATCGGGGAACTGGTAAGCGCTAACCGGGTGGTGAATGGTGGTCTTCAGTTCTCCGGGGTGCGCATGCAGGATGGGCAACTTGTGCTTCACCTTGCCTGGTCCAAGACCAATGTCAGGGGATGGGTTGGGACGTGACAACGTCAGGGGGTGCCGGGATCCATGTTGTGCCTGGGGGCCGTGGTGACGCGGTACCTGGCAAGAAGGCCAGCGGTTAGGGGATAGTTACTGGTGCATGCGGATGGCTCTTTTTAATTTTTTTCTAGCAGATTTAGATTCCAAAAGAAGTAACTGTATAAGGGTGGATTTCAAGAACATGAGAACAGTTGGGTGCCTCCTTATGAAACAATTTGCGACAAAAGACTAATTACCAGACCTATTGTGAAAGTGGCAAGAAGCAGCACCTGGTCAAATGTATTTTACTTAGTTGCTTTATGTTATATGCATTGTTATTACTCTTGCTGATTAGTGGGGTGTGTGTCTGTCCGTCATGGGGTGTGTGCCCGTGTGTCATGGTGTGTGTGCCTGTGTGTCATGGTGTGTGTGCCTGTGTGTCATGGTGTGTGTGCCTGTCTGTGTCATGGTGTGTGGGTCTGTCTGTGTCATGGTCTGTCATGGTGTGTGGGTCTGTCTGTGTCATGGTCTGTCATGGTGTGTGTGTGTCTGTCTGTCCGTCATGGTGTGTGTGCCTGTCCGTCATGGTGTGTGTGCCTGTCCGTCATGGTGTGTGTGCCTGTCTGTGTCATGGTGTGTGTCTGTCTGTGTCATGGTGTGTGTGTGTGGGACTGTCTGTGTCATGGTCTGTCTGTGTCATGGTCTGTCATGGTGTGTGTGTGTGTCTGTCATGGGGTGTGTATCTGTCATGGTATATGTGTGTTTGTGTCTGTCATGGTGTATATGTGTGTTTAAAAAGTGTTTTTGCTCACTTTTTTCTCCCCACGCAGCGTGCTGGTCTCCCCTCGACTGGCCCTGCCTCTATAGCTGAGATCATCAAGCTTGATGATCTCAGCCAATCCAATGCTTTGCCATAGGATTGGCTGCAAAACACCACTCCAATCAGCATCTCCTCATAGAGATGCATTGAATCAGTGTATCTCTATGTGGAATGTTCAGCACCTACAGAGTGTGGAGGCCCTGAATGTAGGTGCACTGTCACAGGAAGCACCTCTAGTGACCGTCTGAGTGATTGTCACTAGCAGTGTCACTTTGAAGCAATGTAAACACTGCCTTTTCTCTGAAAAGTCAATGTTTACGTTGAAAAGCCTGTAGGGACATGCTATAGACACCAGTACCACTACATTAAGCTGTGTGTGTGTGCGCCTGCTAGTGAGTGAGCTTGCTTGCATGCATGTGCCTGCTAGTGAGTGAGCTTGTGTTTTTATGTCAATGAGCTGATGTATATCAGTGAGATTTTGTCTATGAGGCTGTGTATCAATGAGCTTGTGTGTGTCATTGAGATGCCAGTGAAATTGCCTGTGTCTGCACGTGAGTATGCTTACTGTATAATTAAACGTTTTACCCTGAAAGGGTAACAGCTGCTTAGTAGATATACCCCAAATTAAGTAGTACATTCATTTAATTATGCATTTTTTTTTATTGGGATTCTATCTATTAACACCTTGCAACACCTGCAGTTCTCTTGTCTACTGCCTTTGTAAACTCTCTCCTCTTTTAACCCCGCCCAGACTTTCTGTGGCTGTAAAATCACAGACTTTCCAATTCATCTCAATGAGAAGTCTTTGAAAAGCAGGTGCTCTGAGGAATTGTGGCCTCTTGCTTGAGTTTGGCTCTGCTGCGCTAACCAAACCAGGTAATAAGAACTGTTGCTTGTTCGAAAGCCAGGGGATGTAACCAGGTTACTTTATAAAAATGTAAATTCTATTGAAATCTTCACATTTTGCAAAAAAAGACATACTATTCACGCATAAAGTTTTTCAGCAAGTTAAAGTGATTTAGGGGTCAGGAGTATTCCTTTTAACAAGATTTCCCTTGAATTTGCCTTGCCTACACTTGATTATGATTTAACTTGCTAAACCTTTAATATACATTTAAATAATTATTATGCACCACATGAAAAGAATTTACATGAATCATACATAATTTGAAATGTTTTATTCAATTGGTAAATTCCATAGAAGTGTCAGTTCCTCTTTAATCCACTTATGACCAAATGTTGCACCATCAAGATTATTTACTAAAGTGAGAATTCAAAGTGAATTTCAAAGTAAGGGCAGAGTAGTCACAACTGAAAAGCATGGCTGACTTAGATATTTTTTTTTAAGTTTGGCTACTTTAAATTTGTTCATACAGTAAAAACCAAAGAAAAAAAAGTTACCTGAGCTCTTCCCAAATCTTTATGTATATTTTAACAAATGGAGGTTATTTTGTTTCTCCAATGGCCATGAGCAAATTTAGCCCACATGCCACGTCAAGGCAAACCCCTCAGGTGGGTCCCAACCTTTCACCTTGCTTCTGGCAAAGATATCTCTAATGAGACAGAGAGGGGTATTTTTATTATATACACCCCTACATGCTTATTAACCCCTTATAAGTAACACATGGGATGGGTGGCAGCATTGTAACATACCTGTGTGATACGAAAGTGATTACATGGCAGGTAGGCTAAGGTCTCTCATGGCCATTTGAGAAACAAAATAACCTCCATTTATTTAAATATGCATAGGGATTTGGGAAGAGCGCAGGTAACTTTTTTCTTTAGTTTTTACTATATGTATTGGGGCTGATGTGTACTATGATTGTTGCTGCTGCCCAGGAATGATGGGAGTTTGAACGCAGGGCGTGTTTTTTTTTTGTATTTAAATTTGTTCAGCTCGAATTCACTTTGAATTCTAACTTTAGTGAATACCCTGAATGTCTTCATCACAATCTCATCCCTAAAAGCTTATACCGGGATGGAACATTCTGCTTACATTAATTTGTTTTGTTGAACATACCACTGTATTTCAAACATTTATACTATACCTCAGTCTTACCATATATGACTAGTGATGTACCGAACGGTTCGCCGGCGAACGGTTCCTGGCGAACATAGCATGTTCGCGTTCGCCACGGCGGGCGAACATATGCGCGGTTCGACCCGCCCCCTATTCGTCATCATTGAGTAAACTTTGACCCTGTACCTCACAGTCAGCAGACACATTCCAGCCAATTAGCAGCACAGCCTCCCTAGCAGACCCTCCCACCTACTGGACAGCATCCATTTTAGATTCATTCTCAAGCTGCATGCTTAGTAAGAGGAGGGAAAGTGTAGCTGCTGTTCATAAGATAGGGAAAAGCATAGCTAGGTTAGGGATAAGGGTATGCTTTTTTTTTATTTTTTTTTCTATGTAATGTAATTGCACTTAGTTGTCTGCCACTGCTGCCAGCTTCTGTGTCAGGCTCACAGTGCCCATTTCCCCAGTCAGTGCCACCAATTACAGCCTGGTGTCTGTGTAAGCTTGGATTTAAAACAAAAACTTTTTCACTGTTATAGATTGAATAGCAGTCAGTTGTCTGCCACTGCTGCCAGCTACTGTGTCAGGCTCACAGTGCCCATTTCCCCAGTCAGTGCCACCAATTACATCTGGTGTCACAATAGCTTGGATTTAAAAACAAAAAACTTTTTTCACTGTTATAGATTGAATAGCAGTTAGTTATCTTCAAGCAGGTGTGTCAGCCCTTCAGCGTGTACTCTGCCAGTTTACAGTGCCACTCATATCTGGTGTCATAATAGCTTGGATTTAAAAACAAAAAACTTTTTTCACTGTTATAGATTGAATAGCAGTTAGTTATCTTAAAGCGCGTGTGTTACGCTAACAGTGGATACGGTGACCAGTGCCACCACTTAGATCTGGTGTCACAATA
>OW240912.1:226913706-226966542 GCA_933207985.1 Pelobates cultripes | reverse complement strand
ACTGTTAATAGCTCCTGACTGATTCCTCTTCTGTAACTGTCACTAGTCTAATACTATCCTTACCTTTTTGTGTAATTTTACCCCACTCAGTCTAGCATGTAAGCTCATTGAGCAGGGCCCTCAACCCCTCTGTTCCGGTGTGTCCAACTTGTCTGGTTACAACTACATGTCGGCTCATCCACCCATTGTAAAGCGCTGGGGAATTTGACGGCGCTCTATAAATATCATAATAATAATAATAATAATAATAATTGTCTTTTATACACATTCTTACACATTAGTACCACCCACAGGGTTTTGGAAAACTACCAATAAACACATACAATACACTCAGACACTCCCACACAAAATCCTCTCCCCTGCCTGTGATACAATTACCTTACACAATGGGTAATGTAATTATCACAGGCAGAGAAATACAGTTTTTCCACATTATTCAAGTATGCATCACATACATACAGTTCAATTGCCATGGAGCCAAAGTCTTTCACATAGTCTTTCGTTATACTAATGGGCTCCATGGCGTAGCTATCTGGGGTATCATTGTTCAAATAGGGAAAGTACAGAATGACCCGGCTTTCGGGTATTTGCAGGGGAAAATCAAGCATTTCAACATGGGGCCATAGTCATAGGGCAGGAGGCTGGCACTCAGTCTTTTCCAATGCCCAGTGGCGAGGCTGGTTCAGCCACATATGGATGTAACTTTTCTTTTTCCAGTTAATAAACACTGAGGCAGATCGGCAGTCATATTAAACTTAAAGATAAAATCAAAATAGAGAGTCAGCGCTAAGTAATGGATAAGTCAGCAACCACAAAGGGGATCCCTCAAAGTACCCTTAAAAAACAACAGGAGAGAAAACAAAGAAAAAAGGCTGCGCCACACAAAATAAATATAATAGGATAACAATAGTATTTCCCAATAAAAAGTCTTAACTTGACAGTTGTTTCTGTCAAGTTAAGACTTTTTATTGGGATATACTATTGTTATCCTATTATATTTATTTTGTGTGGCACAGCCTTTTTTCTTTGTTTACTCTCCTATTAAACTTAAAGGCCTGTGCGGCATTCGTTGCAAAATAATAGCTTTTAAAATCAGGTACACCCAAACCACCATTCGCTCTGAGATGTTGCAGTATAGATCATTTGATCCTACTAGGTTTGCCTGACCAAATATTTTTTATTATAGCTGAATTAAGTTTCTTAAAGTAAAGTGGGGCCAGGGGTTCCATCACCAGAATAAATAATAAAGGCGACAACCCTGTCGCGTACCATTAGTAAGTGGAAAACTTTCTGAGATGAAACCCGTGGCAGACACTCTGTAGGATGATGATACAGAGCAAATATTGCATTTACTAGTGGAGTCATAAAACCAAATTTAAATAAAACCTCTTTCAAGTATTCCCAGTGTTGTCTATCAAACGCCTTCTCGCGCCCAATGAAAGAAGCTGAGAAGGCGCATGATCTGTTAGAATTTGATGATTAATATTGATAAACCTCCTAGTGCCATCCATGGCTCTAAAAACTTTGGCATATAATTTGGTATCATTGTTGAGCAACGAAATAGGATGAAAATTAGCACATTTATTTGGATCCTTACTCGGCTTGGGAAGAGTCACAATCTAGGCGCACAGTGCTTCACCAGGCATCCCACCTTTATTCCAATATGAATTAAATAGCCCAGTCAAGTGTGCGGACAAAATAGTTGAAAAAGTCCTATAGTAATGCATGGTAAAACCATCCGGTCCTGGTGCCTTACAAGTAGGAGTATTTTTAATTCCCTCCAACACCTCATCCGGGGTTATAGCTAAATTTAGAGTCTCCAATTTATCTTGGAAAATTTGTGGTAGGTGAATTTTATATAAAAAACATCTAATTGTGTCCAAATAAACCATATTGTCATCTGCAACACTTCCATGTCCAGAACCACATAATTGTTCTGTGATGCTATGGACACACTAAGTAGAATTCTGTATGATTTACCTGTATAATTGGGTAAGACGTCTCAGTAAAATCCTTGGCAAATTGATTACTTCGCAAGTCGATTAAAAGGGATTTGATTCAGATGAACCTACTCAAATTAATGTTTCAACAGGTAACAACCAGCAACTATTGTGAAATGCTAAATGATCACATATGCATTTTATGTTGCTCACGTCACAAGTGCACTCCCTGATCCAGCAAAGGGAGGGTAAGTGGAAGGGATGGAATGGTGGAGGAGAGAGTGCAGGTAACTAAAGAATAAAAATTTAAAAAAAAAGGAAGGGGAGAGGGCTTCACTCCTTATTGAGGGGAGACAAGAGGTTAGCAAGGGAAAAGCAGTTATGTCAGTTGGCAGTGTGCAAAGCACAATATGCACAGAATTGACATTAGATAGCGTGGAAGAGAGTTCTGGGCTGCCTAAATCACGTTTGCCGGTGTTGCAACTTGCTTCTGGCATACAAGTGCCAATAACTCGGGAAGTGCAGTGTTTCAAGTTTAAACACTGCACACCCAAACTCCTATCACCATGACCACTTCAAAAAGCAGAAAGGGTTATGGTGGTTGGCGTAATACTTTAACCCCTTAAGGACACATGACATGTGTGACATGTCATAATTCCCTTTTATTCCAGAAGTTTGGCACTTAAGGGATTAAGTTCATATGCACATACATAGATAATGTATAAAAAAAATAAACTGGATTAACTTCACCAGAAAAATAAAATAAAAAACACAATGGAAGTTCTAGATACAACTAAAGAAATGTCCTTAGGAAAAAAGGGAATCATTGGATTTAAAAGATGAACAAGATATTATAAATATTCTAACAGTGCTGTCGCAGTGATAACTGTCAAAAAACTAGTACATTAGATGTTGAACTCTGAGGGACCCAGATCAGTGAGCCAAAAAAATCCAGCCAAGTCAGTGATCATCTTTTTATTTACATAGCCGCACATGGGTCAGAAATAACATTAGGCCTGCTACCTTTCAGTCTGCAGCCAGACAGCATCTGGTCCGGCTCTCTAGATGCTCATATACACATACACACTTCCAAAATCAGTAAGTCTGCTTTTTATATGCTTATCTTTGCCCAGTCTAATGGATTTTTATTATGTCTGAGACACAGAAAGTACTATGCACCCTTTTAATTTCCTGTTCCTTTCACATATTTGGTTATTAAATTTTGCCTTCTCTTCAAGTCATTGACCACCGAGCTGGCTCCAGACTATACCAGTTTCCTGCAATTTAAATGCCGCCTTTATTATGATTGGTTCATGATGACATAAGAGGCTTTTTAAAAAATACATTTTTTCTTTACTTTTAACGTACTATGCAACTTGGATTTAATAATTTATAGTGCAGCTAAATGCAGAATGCTTTTAGGGCTTTTTAATTTTCTTAAACTGCTTTTCATATTACTGTCTCAGGACCAGAGAGCATGGAAATTAGTCTTCTATTTAACCTGGGAAATTGAAGTGTTGCTTACTGCTTTCAACTGTGGATACAGCATCATAAATAATTTTATATATTAAATGGACACTATAGTCACCAAATCAACTTTAGCTTAACACTGAAAGTCAGGGTTGTAGAACAGTGCCATGAGCTGTTTTTGGAATGCTATTTCTAAAATTCTCTACCTGCCCATATAAGGAATACACATGTGTAGGTAGTCATACCTTTTCCGTATTGGTGTGTTTTATAGGTTATGATCTTTGTATAGCAGATCCCATCGAATGTATCAAGAATGAAGAGAATTGCCAGTCATCTGAACACAGAATAATTGTTCATTAAATGAACAATCCAGATACCATTGCAACTTCATCTCAATAAAGTTGTTAAGGTGACTTTATTTAACCTTAAGGGGTTAAACTATTTTTGTAAGTGATCCATACAGAAGGTGTCCTCCAGCTCCATCTCCCTCTTCAGGCTGTGCAATTTCTGCAGTGAGCTCAACCCAGACGAGGAAATGGCACAGCATTATTATTAAAACATAAGAGGAAACCCTGCAGATTGGAAGAGGCATGTGCTTAACCCCTTAAGGACCAAACTTCTGGAATAAAAGGGAATCATGACATGTCACACGTCATGTGTCCTTAAGGGGTTAAAGGATGAGCTTTCTGAAATAAACCATTTAAAAAAAAAAAAAAATAAGTGACACTATTAACTCCTTAGTGACCAGACCAGTTTTCAATTTTCTTACCATTAAGGACCAGGGCTGTTTTTACATTTCTGCAGTGTTTGTGTTTAGCTGTAATGTTCCTCTCTTTACTATACCCACACATATTATACACTGTTTTTCTCACCATTAAATGGTCTTTCTAAAGATACCATTATTTTCATCATATCATAATCTACTATAAAAAAAATGAAAAAATAAAACAAACAACTTCTATGACCCCCACAATCTGTTACGCATCTACAACCGCCAAAAGAAAAAAAACACCCAAGCTAAATAGTTTCTAAATTTTATCCTGAGTTTAGAAATGCCCAATCTTTTTTTTGTGTGCAGGTTATAGAGCTGTAAGTAGACGTAGGACATATATATGTATATACATATATATGGTCCCATGCCCAAAACAGTTCCAGGATGTTTGGTGCTTTGGTCGGTCATCTTTCGGGAGTTCCTATGCGCAAATAAAAAAAATGTTTTCCCCTGGCTCACTGGTAGCAAATGCATGCCTGGTTCGTGCTAAAATTCCTACTGAACAGCACTGTCCTGTCTTGTCAGGAATGGAAGCAGGCATCGACACAAAATCACAGAGGTTTACACGTGGATGTATCTGACTTAGAGTTCCATATGTTTGACGACCAAGTGCCGCTGTCTGCTATCGCGAGACAAGATGGCCACCGTTTTCCACAGTACATGTTGTTCGGTCATATGAACGGTGGCCACACAGGGAGAGCACTTGAGTTTGTGGTTAGTTTGTAGTTAATGAGCCAGGGGGGTGGTTGGTGTTCGGTAGATTGCAACTACTGAACTGAGGAAAAGTATTTGGGTTTGGGGGAACTGTCCTTAGAATATGAGATAGTTTGTCACACTGTCAATTAGGGATTTAAATATCAATTAGGGATATATATATATATATACACACATATATATATTATGAAAGTTTATCAATAGTGACATTAACACTTATCTGTCATAAATCTCTGAATCAGTATTTATTTTTTTAAAGTAGGTTTTTCTAACCCTCTGCAAGAATAGCGTCTATGTTCTATCAAACCTGACTTATCTGCACTCATGTCACTTTAACCCCTGTATCACAACTCAACTTTGAATTCTATGTGTCTTGCTCAGAAATGCTTCAGACTTGAGAAAGTGAGGTTTTCTCGAAAGCTTGTCATTAAAAATTCTGTTAGTCCAATAAAAAAGCAATATAGTGACTATAATTAAACAGATGTGATCGTTGCTGAATAGAAATCAGTTCAGAAAATATGAGACTTGTGCAGGGTGAAATTTTTGGGTTCTTGTTCATTGAATCAGTTCAGATTTCCAATAACTTTTGGTTCTGAAGAACTTTAATCAAAAAAATTTCTATTCTATTAAAATTTTAGGTTTGGATTGAAACATATAGTTCTACAATGATGATAAAAAAAAAGTGCCTATAGTGTCCCTTTAACCAAAACCCAAAACTCTTCCACTGTCTGTAATAGATCCTCCACACTTTGAGTATATCTGTTGTAAGTCTCCCAAGTCCCGAAGTGAAGTAGTGATTATAGCTCAGGTATACCTAAACATCAGCCAAGACTTGATGTAGGGTACAAGAAGAATGTTTTATTATTGCCCAGTGGCCAATTTATACACACAGACCCCCAGCATGGGGTCTCCATTCATTTGTACATTAAGTCCACCCAGGCGCCTCTGTGTCTGGGAGATAAGAGCTTGCTTTTCCAATCTCCCAGGCACTAGAGGTACAAAATATTACATTAAAACACCCCAAAACACACATTTATAGGAACCCCACAAGTATTATATCCCCGAATAGCCTCAGTCTGAGCACACGAGTTGTCCAAATCGTGCTCAGATCCATGGATTCTAACCGAATTGCCACTGGTGTAAAGTTCTGACCAGCCCCACACGTGGTCCCATGCCCAAAACAGTTCCAGGATGTTTGGTGCTTTGGTCGGTCATCTTTCGGGAGTTCCTATGCGCAAATAAAAAAAATGTTTTCCCCTGGCTCACTGGTAGCAAATGCATGCCTGGTTCGTGCTAAAATTCCTACTGAACAGCACTGTCCTGTCTTGTCAGGAATGGAAGCAGGCATCGACACAAAATCACAGAGGTTTACACGTGGATGTATCTGACTTAGAGTTCCATATGTTTGACGACCAAGTGCCGCTGTCTGCTATCGCGAGACAAGATGGCCACCGTTTTCCACAGTACATGTTGTTCGGTCATATGAACGGTGGCCACACAGGGAGAGCACTTGAGTTTGTGGTTAGTTTGTAGTTAATGAGCCAGGGGGGTGGTTGGTGTTCGGTAGATTGCAACTACTGAACTGAGGAAAAGTATTTGGGTTTGGGGGAACTGTCCTTAGAATATGAGATAGTTTGTCACACTGTCAATTAGGGATTTAAAGCTAGTACTATGCGGCAGTGGCACTACAAAACCAATTCCATATCCTAAATAAACAAAATTGTCTCAGCTTTCACATTATTCAGTTTTATCTTGATTTAGCTAAATTGTGGATCGAATTCAGAAAGTTTGAAAATGCACCGAATCTGTGAGATTCAGTATAATCAAATCTGCAAGACTAGAAGATATCACTTGAAATATTGTGTTAAATGAATGCATTACCATTTTTATGAGGTCCTCAAATATGTTTTTGAATAGGTCTAAGGAGTTATTTAATTTACTTTAAATTCCAACATTACAAAATTGTTAAAAAGGACTTTTTCATTTTCACTACTTTAGTGGAATATTCTTTTTACGTTTTACATTTATTGGTTGGACAGCTTTGCTCTAGAGTTTCATATAGTAGAGTAGTGGCTCAGGAGATGAGACCAGAGTCAGACCATATTGTAGAGCTCTATTTTTAAATGTGGATTGCCTCAAATTAAAATGTATGGGAGAGATTTTTGCTGCAGCTAAATTCATGTTGAAATGGCTATAATATTGTCTAGAATCTTCTTCAAACTTGAGAGAAACTACTTCTAAAATAAATAAATCAATAATTGTAATCAAGAGATATTTTGCCTGAAAAATTATGCAAAATAAATACTCATTAAAAGACGACTAGTGTGTTAGGAATACAAACCTGTATTTCTAACTATTTAGTTTCCCCCATCCGTTTGCCATTACAAAAAAAAAAGACGTTAGATGATTTACTCACTTCTCTGTCTTTTGCGACATCACTATTTAATGCTCCTCAGAGAGGACCATTGGGGACCTGATGCGTGCACATCCAGACTTACCCGTAGGAAAATGCAGAACAAAAGCTGTGGGATTTCCGCATCAGTGACTGACTTACTGGAAATGCCTCTAGTGTCCGTCAAGAAAACAGCTGCTAGAAGTGAATTTAACACTGCAATTAAAACATTGCAGATTCTAAAAAAACTGCAATGTTTTTTATTGCAGAGGTAAACTAAACGACCATTTCATCTCAATGAAGTGGTCTGGGTGACTTTAATGGTCCTTTAAAAGGTCATTAGGCTAGTCTTGCTAACCATTCATTTAGTTATTCTTTATTATTTTAGTTATTTTTAAGTGACACATATGAAGACAAAAGCATAATAAAAAACGGCAATTCCAGAAGTCCATTGATGTGTGTTAGGGAAAATCCTGCACATTAAAAGGGAATTATTCACTAAATAGAGAACTATACATTGGAAAAATGAATTACATAATGGATGCCAAAATCACTGATATGGAAACAAATCTTCAATTCAGCAGTTTTTATAGCTTGACTATTAAAGTCTGATTTGTTTTAGTTGTTTTTCAATTCACCACTATTTGTAAATAACCAAGGTTCTATTACTCTATATTGCAAGGTTCTATTACTCTATATACCTTATTATTAGTATTCTTATAGCACCAATAGATTTTGCAGCTGTTTACGGTTATAGAAAGGGGGAATATGGGTGAAGAAGTCCCAGTTTAAACAAACTTATAATCTAAGGGTTTTGAGGTAGGCAGAAATATATCATTAGGTGTCTTGTCCAAGGACACTTGCTGGTGCGGAGGTCTGATTGGGATTTGAAGCTGGGTTTCACACTTTTAGTGATGTTTACATTGCTCTAACCAGCATCTAAATGAACAATAAGCACCGTAACCACTACACTGTAGTGTTAATGGTAACGGGAGGGCTCTAGTGCTCTCCCAGAGTAAGTAGTAAAACCATTTAAGAATTGTTTGATAACTTACCTGGGTCTCACTTTTCCTGCTAGAAGCTTCCAGTTCACTCCACTAAGCTAAGTCCTTATGTGCAGGACTACACTCATTGACTGTGAGCTGAACTCTTTCAGCCAATGATGGGTATATGGGTAACTAAAATAATTGATCAGGGTGGTGCAGTTGACATTGCTTACCTAAATTTCAGTAAGGCTTTTGACATTGTTCAATATAGAAAGCTCATCAATAAACTACAATCTTGAAGTTTGGATTCCAATATTGTTGAATGGGTAAGGCAGTGGCTAAATGACAAGCAACAGAGGGTTGTAGTCAATGGAGTATATTCAAAGCAAGGTCTAGTTACCAGTGGGCTACCTCAGGGATCTGTACTTGGACCCATTCTCTTTACTATTTTTATCAATGATATTGCAGAAAATCTTGATGGTAAGGTATGTCTTTTTTCTGATGATATTAAAATTTGCAACAGGGTTGATGTTCCAGGAGGGATAAGCCAAATGATTTAGATAAATTAGAAAAATGGTCAGAGCTGTGGCAACTGACATTTGATGTGGATAAGTGCAAGATAATGCATCTTGGGCATAAAAACCCAAGGGAAGAGTATAGAATATTTGATATCATACTAACCTCAACATCGGAGGAAAGGGATTTAGGGGTAACAATTTCTGATGACTTAAAGGTAGGCAGATAGTGTAATAGAGCAGCAGGAAATGCTAGCAGAATGCTTGGTTGTATAGGGAGATGCATTAACAGTAGATAGAGACGTGCTCATGCCATTGTACAGAACACTGGTGAGACCTCACTTCTAGTATTGTATGCAGTACTGGAGACCGTATCTCTAGAAGGATATTGATGCTTTAGACACAGTGAGGGGGTTTAAGCATGCGTGGGATAGGCATAAGGCTATCCTAGACTTAAGATAAGGCCAGGGACTAATTAAAAGTATTTTGGCTGACTAGATGGGCCGAATGGTTCATCTTATCTGCCGTCACATTCTATGTTTCTATGTTTTCATGAATGTGGCCCTAGACAGCATTTGGGAGGAGCGAAGGTTGTGGCAGCTGGAACCCAGTGGGATCCCAGGCCATCTGTGAAGTTATTCTTAAATGGTTTAACTAATCTGGGTTACAGCCTGGACATTTATGATACTATAACCCCTACAGCCAGCGTTGATGGACAAGGTACTTAAAGTGTTCCTTTAATTTATCCATGCAGTAGTTATTAAACAGAGCAGTACTAATTTAACATAGGGAAACTGGAAGTGCATCTTCAGAGTACAATAAGTAATTTCCAGACATCCTAAAGGTTAACTTTCTGAGATGTATCAATAATTGAGAAGCTTCCAAAGCTTTCAGTGTGAGGCATGCATACATTTCCTCAATATATTGTAAACAGGATCTTGCACCTAAGGCATAATCAAATAATTATAAATATAGTTCTTCATAATGGATGCTTTAAGCTTCTTATAGAAACCACTGGTATCCAACGCTCAATATGAAATATCATTAGGGTGATGTAATAATTATATAATTACAATTACACAAGTACAGCTTGACGGCATCTGTAAAATAATAAAAAAATAAATCTGTATTTTCCTTTTTGTGAAGGTTTTGGTTTATTAAATAGCTTAGTGTAGGATGGGAATATATGCTGAATCCCCCCAAATAGATTGACTAGACTGCAGATAAATATAAGTCTAGTGTGAAGACAAGCCAATCCAGGTGTCGTGTATAGCTCTATTTAAAGGGGAATAAAATTAATATTCACTATTCGAAATTAATAGTCACTATTCATTAAGCAGTGGCTTTGGTAAGATGATTTATTTTTAAAAATAACTTGAAAAATTTACTTCAAAATAGTTTGAAAACAGAATTGCTGAATGTTCCCACCATGATTACTTTGGCATTTTGACAGTTGGTTTTCAGCTGTCCACAATTTAATGAAATACACATTTGTGTTTCAGTATTTGGATAATCTTTTGTTTAGTTTCTTGTTAGCTTGATGAATCTGTCAGTTTTGTCTACCTGTAATCGACTTAACATACAAAGAGTGGTCCTCTAATATAAGAGGCAGATTGTGTAATATATATGCAAAAAGGAATATCACATTGCATAGTTATATAGGCTGAAAAGAGACATGCGTCCATTATGCCAGGCATTCACACATGTGTTTTTGCTGTTGATCCAAAAGAAAGAAAGGAAAAAAAACAAAAAAAAAAAAAAACTATTCCAAACATTTTCCAATTTTGCTACAAACTAGAAGAAAATGCCTTCTTGACCCCAGAATGGCAGTCAGATCTCTCCTTGGATCAAGATGCTGTTATCAAAAGAATTAAAAAAATATTTTACTGAATATTAGGTCTTTGCAAGAATTTAGATTCTGCTAAAACAACCTCTTCAGGCAGAGAATTCATTTTGTTCTTCTTTTAAAGACCATTTACTTTGGCTTAGACTAAATCTCCTTTCTTCCAGTCTAAATGACCTTGAATTCTATGTATGTATAATCCTGTTTATGAATAGATTGCCAGACAATGGTTTATATTGGCCCTGAATATATTTGTATAAGGCGATCATATCTCCTCTGAGTTGCTGTTTTTCTAAAAAAAATAAAAGCCTTTTG
Source organism: Pelobates cultripes (assembly GCA_933207985.1). Lineage (NCBI taxonomy): Eukaryota > Metazoa > Chordata > Amphibia > Anura > Pelobatidae > Pelobates > Pelobates cultripes. Next base: position 226,955,595 of record OW240912.1, on the reverse strand, counting down.
TAACGGATTACCTGGCACCCCAACTGGGTACCTCCATTGAAGGATGCTCTGAGCGCTTCCTGAGGACTCCAAGCACTGCAGCAGACACCACAACCACCGAACCGGAGAAGCATATGAATGCTCTCAAGCATATGAATGCTGTAAGCAGCTAAACAGGAAAAGCATACAATCAGCTTACACTCCTGGCAATCAGCATACAATCCAATTCCCCCAATAACGAGACGACACTTCGTTTTGAGGTCAAGCAGAACTGACTGTACTGGCAGATACAGCCCACAATCCACAAACATAGTACAGCCCACAGGGTTTTGAAATACAACCAATCAATCCGTACAATATACACAGACACTCCCACACAAAATTCTCCCCTCTGCCTGTGATCAGGCAGAGAAATACAGTATTATAAAACATATCACAGGGACCCCAAAACATGCAATAACCCCATAAAGTAAAGTATATCCTCGGAACCGGGGGATCTGGGTGAACCACATATCCAAAATTCACCCAGATCAGTTCAGTAGTTTGGAAGATACTGTTTAATGCAGGTTCTGCAGAACATACACAAACTAAATGAAAAACAATTACTGTATAATGTGTCCCCTGTTGTATAGTTTAAAACTACTGCACGATGTCTTTGTGCACCAAATACCGGCGAAATGGCACCATGTAGAAAAGTCCAAACAGTGTCTGTGAGTTAAAATGGCCGCCATCCATTGTTCTCACCATGTGCTTCATCCATTGTTCTCACCATGTGCCTCAGATACATGAAATGGTGGCCACCCAGTAACTCCACAGTATGTCCCCAGATGGTTCTTAAAGGGCCAGCAGCAGCACAACACAAATCCATTATGCCCAAATCATGTCTTTAAAGGGCAATACATCCCAGGGGCCATAGTCACATGGCAGGAGGCTGGCAATCAGTCTTCTCCAATGCCCAGTGGCGAGTCGGTTTTGCCACACCTTTCTTCATACCTAAAATGTTCCATACCTTTAAGTAATTTTGTAGCCCACCTCTGCACTTTTTCTAGTGCCTTCATATCCTTCTTTAGAACAGATGCCCCAAATTGCACAGCATATCCAGGAATGGTCTTATTGATTTATAAAGATGCAAAAAATATATTTTCATCTAGAGAAGTAATGCTCCTTTTTATATATGACAATACCTTACTGGTCTTGGTGATTGCTGAAATTGCACATTGTTGCCTAGTTTATGGTCTATAACAATTCCCAAATCCTTCTTGTGAGTTATCCTTAATTTACTATGGTTTAGGTCAGGGATAGGCAACCTTTGGCACTGCAGCTGTTTTGGACTACACCTCCCATGATGCTTTGCCAGCATTATGGCTTTAAGAGCACCGTGGGAGATGTAGTCCACAACATCTGGAGTGCTGAAGGTTGCCTACCCCTGTTTTAGGTTGTAAGTTGCTTGGGCATTCATTACCCTAAAGTGCATAACTTTGCATTTATCTATGTGATAGAGATCCATCGGCTAAGTCTGCTTCCTCGCTGTTATTAGCGACCATAGAGCACTTCAGACCCAGTTACCAAAGCTTGACTTGAGTCTATTCCACCCTGGATCAGGCTGCAGCTCCCTCCTTACAAGCAGGTATCATGCCCTTTCAGTTACACTCACATGCAGGTATCCAAGAATAGTTCTTGCCTTTACAACGGCACTTGCGGCTCTCAGGCCTAGCTCTTTTGCACTTGTCCCAGACTACAGGGACCATGAAGCCAACCAACAGGTCCAAAGACTGATACTGGGATCCCTGCTCAAATCCACACAGGACACAGCTCCAAAAGGTACTAACAGAATTATTTACATTAAAAAGAAAGACCAGCTTTTGGGGAATAGTCCTTAATCATAGGGTGACAAACATTCAAAAAATAAATATGTAAAACATTGTATAATGAGCAAATATAATTAATAGAAACATAGAAACATAGAATGTGACGGCAGATAAGAACCATTTGGCCCATCTAGTCTGCCCAATTTTCTAAATACTTTCATTAGTCCCTGGCCTTATCTTATAGTTAGGATAGCCTTATGCCTATCCCATGCATGCTTAAACTCCTTTAATGTGTTAACCTCTACCACTTCAGCTGGAAGGCTATTCCATGCATCCACTACCCTCTCAGTAAAGTAATACTTCCTGATATTTTTGAACCTTTGTCCCTCTAATTTAAGACTATGTTCTCTTGTTGTGGTAGTTTTTCTTCTTTTAAATATAGTCTCCTCCTTTACTGTGTTGATTCCCTTTATGCATTTAAAGGTTTCTATCATATCCCCCCGTCTCGTCTTTCCTCCAAGCTATACATGTTAAGATCCTTTAACCTTTCCTGGTAAGTTTTATCATGCAATCCATGAACCAGTTTAGTAGCCCTTCTCTGAACTCTCTCTAAGGTATCAATATCCTTCTGAAGATACGGTCTCAAGTACTGCGTACAATACTCCAAGTGAGGTCTCACCCGTGTTCTGTACAATGGCATGAGCACTTCCCTCTTTCTACTGCTGATTCCTCTCCCTATACAACCAAGCATTCTGCTAGCATTTCCTGCTGCTCTATTACATTGTCTGTCTACCTTTAGGTCATCAGAAATAATCACCCCTAAATCCCTTTCCTCGGATGTTGAGGTTAGGAATCGATCAAATATTCTGTACTCTGCCCTTGGGTTTTTACATCCAAGATGCATTATCTTGCACTTATCCACATTAAATGTCAGTTGCCACAATTCTGACCATTTTTCTAGTTTACCTAAATCATTTGCCATTTGGCTTATCCCTCCTGGAACATCAACCCTGTTACATATCTTAGTATCATCAGCAAAAAGACATACCTTCCCATCAAGACCTTCTGCAATATCACTGGGTCCAAGTACAGATCCCTGAGGTACCCCACTGGTGACAAGCCCAAGCTTTGACTATACTCCATTGACTACAACCCTCTGTTGCCTGCCACTCAGCCACTGCCTTACCCATTCAACAATATTGGAATCCAAACTTAAAGATTGCAGTTTATTGATAAGCCTTCAGTTTGCAACAGTGTCAAAAGCCTTACTGAGATCTAGGTAAGCAATGTCTACTGCACCACCCTGATCTATAATTTTAGTTACCCAATAAAAAAAAATCAATAAGATTAGTTTGGCATGATCTCCCTGCACTAATACACGAACTATATAATACAAGTGACATTTTCAAACTATGAAAAGCAACAATATATGCATTTAACTACATATTTGGTTGCCCTAATTTGCATACCAACATTATATTATAAAAATACACTTCCATTCAGCCAGGCAAGATGACGGCTCCAGTTCTGGAACTGGCATGAGAGAATGGTGTACAGAGAACCCCAAAGCATTCAGCCACGGTTTACAGGGACTATCTCCAGGGACTGCCCAGAAGGCTGTGATAAATGTGGGAAATCCAAAGAGTAGACCTTGAGGTCACTTCACAGCTGTAACTTTACCTTGCATCTATCTCCATGTCAGCTACTGGGATTCTGTTCTGCCCTTGGAGGGTATAGGTTAATAGAGGTTCTGGGTATGGCACTCTAACTTAAAATTAAGCATTTAATGATTTTTTTTCAATAGGAGTCACAATATTGCACTTGCTTGGTTTTATTTTCGGTTTTCCTCTTGCTCAACTTGCTGAATTTTCCTTTTTGTTTATTGTTGAATTTTATGTCTGATTCTAACTATTCAAATGGAAAACTGATCTACAGTAGATAATTTTATAGGCCTCTTGGGTGGATTATTACTCTTAAATGAGATCTCGTACTTCAGTTCTGTTCTGGGGTTTTACTTTATTTACTCATCTTATCAGTGGCATACCTACCTGCGACCAGGCCAGTCACTCCAAGGGGCTCGGCCGCAGCAGCAAACCCTATGACCATGGGCTACCTGCATACCTTCTGGACTCACACAGAGAGCACTTTCTGTCAGAGGAGTACCACTGAGAGAAGCAAGTACAGGAGGGGAGGGAGGGGGAGGGAATTTTACACATGGATGGGCTCTGGGGGGGACAATCAGGAGGGTAGGGGGGAATGGACACATTCAGGAGCTGGGGGAATAGGGAATTGGACACATGGAGGGCTTAGGGAGTGTAACGTAGCTCCCTGTACCCCAGGCTGGGTAGCTCCGCCAAGGATCTTTTTTTAGCTGTAACAGGGGACAAACCACAGCACTTCTGCCCACAGTCGCTGTGGCGTGACTGGGGTCCTGGAACCGCCCCTTCCTGGTGCCGAAAGGGGAATTCACTCTATCCACCCCCAGGCACTGGAAGACACATTCCTGGGAGCTCTAGTTCTTAAAAGGACTTTCCCCATTGAATCCTCCACACTGGAACAGTGATTAGTCCTTTTCCCTACCAGTAACCAGACGACACATAGTTCTGCAAGTACAATCTGGCCAGATGGCCTGCTTTTATACAATTCTGAACACAGTTAAGCATGCCCATAACACTCCCACACAAACAAGATAATCGCTCCGCTGGTCCTGAGAGGGGACTAGTTACCAGTCCCAAACTCCTCCCCTGTGCCTGAGAGATAATTGAGTCAGGAACTGAATTAACTAAATTATCTCCAGACACAAAAAAACAAAACACAATTTACCGACATCCCAAAAATACCTTTAAAATACATTAAAAAAACAAACTAAAAGTTACATCACCGGATAACCCCGATCTGGGTGACCACCATATCCAAAAATCACCCAGATCAGTTCAGGGGTTTAGGAATTTCCTGCAAGTCTTAATTTGGCCGACTGCACATGAAGCCCCTGCTCAAAACAGTTACATAAAATCAGGGCTAGCGGTCAGTCTAGTTTGGTAGTTTAAAACTTAACAAACTACTGAACAGTCAGTATTCTTACCATGGAGCTTGTTTCCCTTGTTTGTGGGAGCGTTTCCACCGAACAGTGTCCTCCTAAGTGTTGTGGAACCGAACACAGGTGGTTCTGGAGGTCCAGCGGTGTTCAGGAGTTTCTGTGTCCGTTTTCAGTTCCATGAACTCGATGACGAAACACTGTTGCCTGTATTCGTGCAAACAAGATGGCCGCCACCTTGTGGTTGTCCATAGGAAATGCGGCCACCCAGACGAACAATTATAACACTGTAGTGGAAATTATGCTTAACAAGCTCCCAGGTGCTCTCCGGTCCATGCGGCTGTTCAGTTCCTGAACCATATAGTTCAAATACACAAATGGAGACTTTTATAGGGTATATTACAGGGCCCATAGTCTGTGGGCAGGAGGCTGGCAAGCAGGCTCCTCCAGGAGCTTGTGGCAAACTCGCATGGGAAGAGCAGTTTGTCACAGGGAAGGAATGGGACAAATAGAAGGTCTTTGGGGGGGGTGGGAGTCACATGGAGGGACTTTGGGGGGAAATGAGACTAATACGGGTCCAGTAGTTTCTAGTTACACTTTTGCATCTTATCTATCATTCCCCTCTTACTCAGAGGGCTATTTAGTGACCAAATTTCTAAAGTCTTTATCCATAGCTCTCTGTTTAGGGGGACATTCACTCGACAGATTATATAACAAAATGAGGCATTGCTAACCCTAAGCTTTTGATATAGGCATTACAAACATTGTGAGGGTTTAATATATGGAACCCAAACATGCAAAAACTTGTACTATCCAAATAAACAAAAGTAAAAGGACAAATCCAATAGGGCAAGGCAAAGGCAAAGTCAGACAATCTAAGTGTCAAATTGCAGACAGCAAAGGTTCAGTAATGGTGAGGCAACTCAAGGTCAGGTAATGGGTATTCAGAAAACCATTAACACAGGTAACAGTAGGATCTAGTACAGAACAACAGTGTAATGAAGGCTCTTGGTTTAAATTGGGTGCCAAATTGAAAGTCCACCTACTTTGGCAAGCTTACATAACAATATATCATCTGGGGTTGCCATGGGGAGTGAAATTGGGTGCCAGATTGAAAGTCCACCTACTTTGGCAAGCTTACATAACAATATATCATCTGGGGTTGCCATGGGGAGTTAATACATTTCAGCTGAGCTGTTATGCGGTGTGAAACAATCATGCATGCCTCCCAGGGTCAATGGTTGCCTGGGAGATGTGACACAATCAGAGTTCATACACCTGGAGATGCCGTCGGAACAGGGAGGGAGTGAAGGTGAATAATGACAGACATGTTGACTTGATGCATACTTGTCCATAATGAATTGTACCTACTCTTATGTCTCAAAAATATTGACAAAAAATATAGTAGAATGGTTAGGAGCAATAGGATAGAGTAGAATAAAATGTTAATTGGTATAAAAAAAATACATAAATAAGTCTAAATTTGAGGTAACAGAAGTTCAAATGGGTACACAAAGTATAATAAAACAAAGATTCAATATATCAGATAAAATAAAATATAAAACCAGATATTTCCATTCCCATAATAGGAATCACCACAAACTAAATAGTTGCAATTTACTTGCAGTGTCTCTACTGTTGAATGGCTCTTCCTGTACCTGCAATGCTCTGAAGCAAAGAGGAAGGAAAGCAAGTTAATGAGTGAGCTTGGACTATAACAGAGTTGGAGAATGCTTTAGCCTCAGTGAATGCCATTCTTTTTAATTTTGTACTTTAGTTTATAGATGTCAGTGACAGGGTTACTCGCTACACCCTGGATTTTGAATTTGTATCACAATGAAAATTTTCATATTTACTAAATTGTGGTTGGAATTTGGTCAGTCTGATATAATTTGCAGCAATCACTTGGATGCATTTTGTGTCCAGATTAAAATCAATGCTTTTGCATCCAAATACTATTCAAAGCATGAGATTCGGAGCATACACAAAGCACAGATTTGATTAAAATGCAATACCGAATGTCTATTGCAAGAAGCACATTTGCAAATCATTCACTTGCTTATTCCAAACAAATAATTAAAGGAACAATATAGGGTCAGGAACACAAACATTTATTCCCAACCATATAGTGTTAAAAACACCATCTGGCCCTACCCCACCCCCCTTTTCCCCTAAATATAGTAAAATCATACTTGTATTCAAGTCTGCAGTTGCTGCCTCTGATCTGCCTGCATGCCTGACAGCAGCAGAAGTGATTATGTGAGCCAATCACAATGCTTTCCAATAGGATTGGCTGAGACTGCCAAGGAGTCAGATCAGGGGCAGAGCCAACACAAGCCAATCACAGCCCTGGCCAATACATCTTTATGAGGAAAGTTGAGTGTCTGCATGCAGAGGGCAGAGACACTGAATGGCTGTACTGCACATTGTGCAGCTCTGCCCCAGGAAGAACCTCTATCAGCCAGCTGATAAGTGGCCAGTGGAGGCATTCCAAGGCTGTAATGTAAACACTGCATTTTCTCTGCAAAAAGCCTGAAGGGAATGATTCTACTCACCAGAAAAAATACATTAAGTTGTAGTTGTTCTGGTGACTATAGTGTCCCTTTAAGTTCTATTTGCCAGCTGGCAGCAATAACAACCAGAGGACAAATCATCAAATATCTTAACCTCAGCATTGTCACCCCCCAGGTGACTGCAGCCAACTCTTTAAAATAAATTATCCTTGCCAACCCACTCACCATAATAGTAAAGGGAGCCCATTAAAACCCAATACCTATAGAAATAATAAGTTATCCTTACCATCTGAAGTCTCAACAAATTTCCCCATGCTAGTTCAGTTAGTGAACTCTGACTTGTTGGCTTATAAGTCAACACATCAGATTGCTCTAAAAGACTTGTCCTGTTTCAAAGCATCATTCTGTGCTGAGCCCTCACAAGGCAAAGATGGATTTGTCAGAGCGCTCTAACAGACAAGTCTCATTTCTCTCGAGACTTGCCATGTAAATTAACTCAGTTGCTTAAATGCAACTCACATGTTAGGTATCAGCAAATTTGTGACATGCCAGCTGCTTTGGACCAAAAATAAAACAATTACACATATTTTTGTTTTTAAATAATAGATATTTTTTTCCCCCAAGACCACGTGGTATAAAACATATATAACCCAGAACGATGTGTTATGGGAATATAATGCAGTCTACGTATTTTAATTTATTTTAGTAACCAACCCCACAATGCTGAAAGGTGAAATTTCTTGTCAAATTGCATGACATTTTAAAACTTGCATATGCCAACAATTAAAATGTGTCTTTGTTTCGATATAATTCTGATATTTTGTGGAAGATGTGGTTGACGTTACATACATTTCTTCTCTCTATCAAAAAGTTGATTGCATAATAGTTCCTCTGATTTTTCTGTACCATTGTAATCTGCTTATTTAGGACTCAATTTAATTATTTTGGATAAGCTGCAAATGATCACAGCGTGTTAGAAAAACTTTTCAAATTATTTATCTAAATGAGTCAACATTAATGTTTATTGGAATATTTGTAGATAAATCATTTGAAAAGTTTTTTTTTTTGTTTTTTTTTTAATACAGATTATGATAATTTGAAAAGTTTATCCAAAAGAATGGAGTCAAGCTTTAATCCTTACTAAACTGCTAAAAAACATAATTGAAAATAAAAATAAATAGTGCCTGTTAGTTTAATTTCTACTTTAAAAAGGGATATATACAGTATCTCACATTTTTGTAGATGTTTTATTATATATCTTTTCATATAACAACACTGAAGAAATGACACTCTGCTACAATGTAAATAAAGTAAGTGTACAGCCTGTATAACAGTGTAAATTTGCTGTCCCCCTCAAAATAACTCATACAGCCATTAATGTCTATACCGTTGGCAACAAAAGTGAGTACACCCCTAAGTGTCAGAGTGTCATTTCTTCAGTGTTGTCACATGAAAAGATATAATAAAATATTTGCAAAAAAATATGGGGGGTGTACTCACTTTTGTGAGATACTGTATAAAACAATTGAGAAACATTTTTTCTCTTCAGAATTCCTGCAATGCAGGAACAAGAGATCCGACAATTAAAAACTAACTAAATTGCTGTAAACAAAAACAATTTCTACCATCTCAATCTGGAAATCACTCAATAAATGTACACAGAGAAATTGATTTATCAACATCACTTCCTTTTTTTTTGAGCAGTATTTCATAGTAAAATCAAGAGATTTATGAATGCTTTAGTAAGACTTCATTTGATAGTGAATATGGTCACTAATTGTTACTAAGAATTAAAAAAAGATTATCTGATAAGTGTTAAAATTGTGCTGAATAAAAGTTCTCAAGAGAAGGCATAGTGAATTATTTTGATTTATGACGTTGCCATATCTGTAACTAAAAGGACCATTTTCTTGTGATTTAAAATGCAGTGCCACTGTGACATAGTCTGTGCCTCTCATGTACTTCACTTACATTTCTGATATATTGAAAGTTACAAGAACATTAAAAAATTATATGAAAAACTGAATATTTAAATACCAACTCAAATGGTCAAATTGAATAGCCTGTTTATAATATAACATTGCAAATGATAACATTTAAATATATCACCAGGATAGATGCATTTAGTTTTTGACCATGAAATTATGAATATAAAACTAAAGGATCACTATAGTCACCCAGACAACATCATCTCAAATAAGTGCTCCTGTATGTTGAACACTTCAAGTATCAGTTAGGCAACCAAAAGTCGCTTAACCACCAGGAAATGCCTCTAGTGGCTGATTAACAGCAACTAGAGGCAGTCTTAGTCCTGCAATGTAAACATTGCAGTTTCTCAAGAACTGCAATGATTTACATTGAAGGTCTAATGGGGACAGGGACACTGCACCCAGACTATTTCAATGAGCTGAAGTGGTCTGGGTGCCTATAGAGTCTCTTTAAACATGCCTTTAGTAGCAGTCATACTGACAGCCGTTAGCGGTGCTTCTGTTGCACTGACTGAGTAAAACTTAGCCATGTGATGCGCAAGGTCATAGAAAAACAATGGAAACACTTGCAGAGCTTGCTTAGCATGTGCATCAGGTCCACAATGCTCTTCTATGGGGAGCTTTAGATTGTACCATGGCTAGATTAAGCCATGCATCCTTAAAATACATTGTGGGAGGTGGAGAGATGAACAGCAATAAAGAAGTCTCAGTACTGGAATAAGGTGAATAAAACCTTTATTTGAATATTTTTTATGGAAAATGAGGGGGGGGGGGGAGCTTTATATAACAAGGAACAGGGGCAGAATACAGGTTTGTATTCCTAATGCTATAGTGTTCCTTTAAGTGGCACTCATTTAAAGTTTTTTTTTGTTTGTTTTTCAGGATATCAACACCAACTTGCAAGAGGTGGTAGAAAAGTAATTACGGAGCTATCTCACTTGTATTATGGCATGCAAGGTTTTTATCATAGCTGCAACAAACAAGGAAAAATAAATGAACATATTTTACAATACTGCATAGGAAAAAAGGTTACTTGCCAATTTTTAGCACCGATCATATGGTCAGTGAGCAAGTTTATCAGTGCCTTTATACTTCTTCCTTGTTTCTATTGAACTGAAAATATATAATTTTTTTCACAGTATTCTAAAGAAGACTCTGGCATCATTACAAGGTGTGATGGAACTGGGCAGGAAGAGCCCAGTGATCACAGCTCCCTCACCATTGAGGGAAGAGCACAGTGATTACAGGTCCCTCACAGCTGACATTTCTCCTGCCCCTTCCCCGCCCCCCCCGACCAAGTAAATCTTATTAGAGTAGGTACCTGCCATGTGGACTGGAAAGTGCCTACTCTGCATTTTTAACCCCTGAAAGAGAAAAAAAACTGTGTGGGTGGTACCCTGCACCAGGTGGTTATTCGGCATGACCAATAGCCTGACTGGTAAATCAGACCCTGGGGATGGCAGGTAAAAGTATACTGGACCACTATATAAAAATATAACCAGAAAAAAAACCACAGCGGTCCGCACACATGGGTAAATCCAAACACTTAGCACATTTATTGAAAGAAGTAATAAAATTATATACACATGGCATCACACTAACAGCAGTCCTTGTGTATGCCAAGGTAGTTCCAATATCATATGTACAAAATAGTATCAAGTATGTAAAATAACAGTATCGAAAGAAAAAAAATATATCAATACTTAGTGATTGAACTACTCGCAGCTACTGTTCAGAGGAGAGACCACCTAAGAAGACCACCCAGAAAATGGTGACGACCTCGACATGTTTCGCACCCCACCTGGTGCTTTCTCAACATGGGCATGAAGAGTGATTCTCAGAATATAACAAGGAGGTAACTAGGATAACAAGGCTTGCACATCTGAGAAAGCCCACACCCTTGATTACTTGCACTAATTGCAAGAGACACCCCTTAGATGCCAGAATGTTGGTAACCATGTAGATCCATTAGTAATTGAAAAGTCCCTATTATATTCTGCCTAAGATGTCCAAAACTTAAAATGGACAGAATGGGCAACCATAGCTACTCCAGCAGGAGCCTCGTCCATGGTAAACAACTAAGGGCTTGGGGCATTCTAACTTCAAAAGTAATTACTAAGTCCAGGTTACCCTCTGTGAATTGATGACAAGGGGCAACAAGTATTTGTTAAATAAAAAAATAAAAAAAAAATCATACAGTGCTCCATGTATATCAAGGCGCTTACGTTCAATAGATAAAGTTATAATTACGAGCAGGCTACTACACTAAGGTGGATATTTCTCTAGTTCACCCCAAAATAGAAACCAACAACCACACAGTGGTCTTGCACAGTTCCATCATCCTTATAATAATGCCAGAGTCTTCTTTATTTCTATTACTTTTTTCAATAAATATACTACTTTTTCATTACCTTTTTTCTTTTGTAAAGTTTTTGGGTTTATCCATGTAAAACCACTGGGTTTTTTTCTGGTTATATTTTTGAATATTTGGGAAGAGTCCAGGACCGCAGAGTTATTTCTTAATCCTATTAGTCCCGATTCAGCCTCTCTTTCAAATGTATTTTTGGAGTTGCGGCAAGCCTTTTTGAGTGAGGGATCCCACCCCACCAAATTTATGTTTTTCTAGACCACTATATAACATTACCTAAGCACCATCTCCTGTATGAGTTCCTGTATGCGCTTTTAATATAACTATGCTCAGGCTTGTTTGCACATAGAATTGTGAAATTACAAAATTATTACATTCAAGCACCCGCTAGATTGAAACGTGGTTAGTAATTGGGGTAATTTGGAAATATACATTTAAATATGAGATGTGTAGTGTGATGATAATTTTACATTGCTGCATGCTCACATTATTATTTACATTATCTATTTAACACATTAAAATGCATTGAAATGAGTTGGTATGTTAAGTCCCTTCTGTATTGTCTTTTTAATAGAAAAAAGAAAGATGGGAGTTAAAATTCTAAATGTTGTGGGTATCCAACTTCTGAATAAAGAAATCAGGATAAAAGGAACTGGACGTCTGCTCAGGGTTACATTACACCATAAGCTTATCCCCATTATGTCTGACTAGCCAATTTAAATGCAAATGAATGCATAGGATCTAGAAGTATAGTCCCATTTTGTAGAGATTTAGATTTTTCTTATTCTAACATTAGAAAATAGCCTCACCTTTGACTAGAAATGATAGCGTAAAGGAATATAATTCCACTGCATACAAAGACTTTAAAGGGTAATATGTAAAATATTACATAAACAGCTCAGCCCAGAAAAAAAATACATTAACTCTACGGTGAAAGCTGACATTTCCTAGCACTTTTGGATATGAGATTATAAAATAAAATAAATGAAACTGGGTCAGATAAATAAATAAAAACCAAAATAGCAACATATGTTAGAAAAGGCACAGTAAACCATAAATCAGAGACCTGAATTTAAAGCACCACAACCACTATATTGCACTGTAGCAGTTTTGGTGCTAACAGTACTGGAACATTGTTCCACTCTTAAGAATCAAAATATTTTTTTTTTTTTTGGTTTGACACTGGGTATTGGGCATTTTTTCACAGATATTGCTAACGTAGAAATTCTTTATTTAACCTTTTCCCTCTTAACCTCTATTCATCTGTATTTAAACAAGCTTCTTTAGCTGAGGGTGTCAGCTGACACTTCTCAGCCAATGAATTATGTCAAACCTTGGACAAAATTGATACTTTTAAAGTGCTTTCCAATTTTGCAACAATCTAGGATCCTTCTTGACCCCAGAATGGCAGTCAGATCTCTCCTTGGATCAAGAAGCGGTTACTCCACAGATTCAAAATTATATACCCAAATATTCTGTTTATGCAAGTATTCATCCAGTTACTGTTTGAACGTCTGCATAGACTCTGATAAAACCACCTCTTCAGGCAGAGAATTCCATATCCTTATGGTTCTTACTGAAAAAACAAAAACAAAATGAACTTTCCTTTGCTTCCCCAAACTCCGGCCTTCCAGATGTTGCTGAACTAAGACTCCCTTGATTCTATTAATTAAACAGATAGGCTAGTCAATTAGGTTTAACAAGCTTCAGGGTGGTCTCCGGTTCGTGCTGCTGTTCGGTTCCTGAATCATATAGTCCAAATACACGAAAGGAGACTTTTACATTACATTTTATAGGTTCCATCATCTGTGGGCAGGAGGCTGGAAGGCAGGCTTCTCCAGGTGCTTGGGCAAACTCCCTTGGAAAAGGGAGTTTGTCACAACTGGGATGAGGGGTGAACAAGATGTAAGCAAAAAAAAAAATTACCTGCAAAGCAATTTCCGGGATTACATAAGTAATGCTCCAGGGTCCATCATCTTCGGCATATACTTGGAAATGCTGTATGACTGCATAAATTCTTTGACAGTCCTTCTATAGTCCTGTAAGCACATATGAAGCCTTAAAGTAACCAAGAACACATAATAGTGCTACACAAATTTGCATTATACACTTTCCCTGGTTTATAATATACAATTAAATAATTTTCCTTTTTGTAAAAAAAAAAAAAAAGCATAACCCATCTCTGCTTAGTGTGTAGAAATTAGATAAGTCACTGCCACAAAATAAACTCTAATAAACTGTCTAAAAGGAAAGCAAGAACAATCTTTGTTCTCAGAGTTCTCAAATTATTTTTGTTTTTGTTGCAATGCATTAACTTGGCTCTCCCCAAGTTAAGTGCACACTGCGCCTAGAGGAGTATCAGCTACACCTCCCTGACAAGGCCCAAAGAAGGCCAGAAGATTGTCTGTGGTTGCTGTATCTCTCCTGCAGAGAGAACTTGCCCTTATGAACCCTGCCCTTATGGGTGGGTTTAGTCTGATATGCTTCGGAATGTGTTCTCTCTCTAATGGCACAAGTGAGCAAAAACTATTTTTCAGACCTGAGCAGAGATTTACCGAAGGGATAATGACTGAGTTTCTATAAGCTTTTGTCCATTCTCAGAGTTCTTATATTCTAGGTTTTTGTTGACAGAACAATATATTGCCTGTATTCTCCAACAGAAAACATATGTCGGTCAAGCAATATAGCAATAGGTCATTTCTCATAAACATTTTAAGCTCCATGGAATTCTGGCATCAGATTCATCTCTGAACTGAAAAACCTTCAAAATAATTGCATGGCAGTCATGTAATATCAGGAAAACTACTCTAACATGTGGGCGTTGATATGGTTGGGAGTTATATCTTACAATCTGCTACCTTAGTTGTGATTGTCAGTCACATATATACAGCAAATATCTGTTCTAATAAAAAAAAAAAAGAAAACATGGCAGAATATATACGGTAAATTAACAATTTACTTTTGTCAATATATGTTTATTTTACTGCACTATTTGAATCTTGATAAAGACCCAGGATGGTCAGATTTTTGGTTGATCCTGTGAGTACACAGTTTTTTTTTTTTTTTAAATCTAAAATCCCGTGAGTGCCCCTTCTTTGACACACACACACACACACACACAGAGTTTAGTATTAATCATTTTATAATTTTATGATTCTGCAGTGTTTTAATATCTAGTGAGATTGCTTTGATAATATGAAATAAAAACATATTAAGCAAATATGGGTGATGTGTAGAATACAGAAGCAGCCCACTACCAATATAGCCACTTATTATTTCTAGTGTCAGTGAGATTATTAGCTTTTAAGTTGAAGAAACAGCTGCTACGCTGCTGGCTATGAGGCAGCACATTGCTACTGGCATAATATTTATATCCTTGGTCCTCATAATTCAAAAGTGGGTGCATTAGGCAGCAAACTGCATGCAAGATATAGAATTCACCACTAGAAACTCTGCTGAAATAAGCACAAAGTCATTTTGATGAAGTGCAAGGTGGAGTGTAGGTGTTAATCTCATGCATTAGAAAGTCATATGCACTAGAGGCATTTGAATAATCTAAAAGGTTTAAATTAAAGGGACACACTTATCTTCCACACAGCATACAGATATTGTTTGTTCGTTCATTGAGTTAGCGTTTTATTTTTCTTAATGTATTAAATGAGAAATGAACGCTCCCCATTTCTCTTTGTCACTGTCCCACGCTACGTGCAGAGTAACCCTTTTTTAGCTAAAATAGTACAAAAGTGTGCGAGGTACAGGTGTAAAATGCATGATTGTGTAAAGATTTTAATAGTAAATTGGCAGGTACACAGTAGACCCTACAGCAGATAACGTTTTCATTGACAACCATGAATGAAGCCATTAGATTAGTTAGAAATGCGTAGGCTGTTGGTGGCATCAGGGCAAGGGATATTTTAAGACATTCTATAACTGCCTGTCCTACTGACAACCATTTCTAAAATTTATAACAAAAGCAAATCTTATTTACGCACACAAATTCCTAAACAAATAAAAAATTTATAGGCATATAGCCATGTGTTGCATTGTTGTGAAGCTCTGCTGTACAATCTCACACATCATGGGACTAGCATAAAGGCTAATGGATATATGCATAGGGAAGAGAGTGCAAGGGAACAAAACGTGTATTCAAATCAATATTTTTTCAGTCATTTTTTCCATTGTTTTCATTTTTCCTTTTTCTTATTTTTTTTTTCTTATTTTGTTGCTCATTTTCCAATTTTTTTCTCAATATAACAGCAATCAAGTGGTGATCCACCTGAATATTTATAAACTTCCAGCTTCAGACATATGGTGTTCATGGGCTGTATATAGTTGTAAATAGTCTGGGATGTATATACTATAAAATTTTGTTGTGTATCATAGATGAATTTACAGAAAGACCATCAATTTGTATTTTGTAGTAACAGTGTTTTTTTTTACTTAGATGAATTTGATATAGTTAGTGTATAATAAATTAATTTTTGCATATTTACTCATGGATTCTTTTTTCTTATGCATGTTTATATGCATGTGAATGAGGTATTAATATCTAAGTTTTTGTAAAAAATGTGTATTAGCTGGCTATAAAATAATTAAAGGATACATGTACTCTGTTTTGCACTTAGAACATTACATTTTGGCCATACATTGTTCCTATTTAAATTAAATTTTTTTTCTCCCACATTTCAATCAATTCTTTGGCATTGACGAATAATTGATAAATGAGAGCAGGAGAGAACACTCACAGGCAGTCCTACTGCTCTTCACCTATAGCAACCACAATGCATATGCTTTAGTTGCTATGAAAACTCCCTAGCCAGAGCTACTAGCACCAGCTAGGCAGTATAGAAATAGTGATATGATGTTACTCCATTCAGATGCTGGCAATGAGATCAGCAATGGAGAAGATTTGCCCTGTTTGGGGGAAGTGTTTCCAAGCAGGGCAAAATCACAGAAGACTCAGGTGGAGCGCGGGCAGACCAGAGGTGCGTGTTACATGCAGAGTAACATCCACTATGAAAAGAATATGCTGGTACTGGAACAAGGTATGTTGATCTTATTATGTTGCATTGAATACATCATGTATCTCTATGATGTATGACATATTCAATGCATTTGGGGATAATTTAGGCAAAGTCATTTTTCCTTTAAGGTTCACTTTAATCTAAAACTGACATTGTGCACTGTACAAATGTTGTTGTTACTTCTATGTCTTTAGCTACCAACATCCTTCTGTCATTATGTGGCAGGGTGACATGTCCCTACATACACCACTTTCTCCAACCCAGATTTCATTCAAGGAGGCAGTGCTTTCTTTATTCCTCAGCAGCAAAGGAAGGATACTGAAATATTCAAAGAAACAAACATGTACCTCAAAGAGTTAAATACATAAACATTATCCATTGAGAATGCTCCTTGCACCATAATGTCCCACGTGACCTTAAGCCACTCCTCTTTCTTTGCTGCTGCCTCCTCAGCTAAGCACTTCTCCATATTTCTCTACACTTAACTTGTATATTTTATTGGATTTTAACATTTCTATTGTATTTTTGTATGATATATTTTTATTATTTTTTGTGGCTTCACTGCCTTTAAAATTACCTTAGCACTCCGTGCCATTCCTTTTCCTTCACCCAGCCTCCCTCCCCTGTTGGCTCGTTGGCTTGTTTATTTGCCGACTTTGTTCTTTCACACCCGACTGCCTCACACATATCTCTCAAACCTAGAGCTTCACCACCGGGTGCCGACATTCCGACTAAGCTTGCGGCTTTGTGTGAGGGAATTTTCACTGCCCGCGCATGCCCACATCCCTTGTGTGCGTTGCATCTGCCATTTTGGGGGTGGGCCAACTATGATTGGCCGACTGAGTTCCTGGGAAAGCTCCCAGTGTTCCCCAGGGCTCATTCCTGAGGGAACACTCATGATATTGGTACTTGCCTGTTATTGTTGTTTCTAGTTTCTTTGGTGCCTTTTCTGGGTTACTCTCCTATATCACTTCTACTACTACAGTCTTATTCATCACTACTGTTAGTGTGTCTCATTCTCCCCTTGTTTAATTTTGTCCCCTTGTTTAATTGATTTTATTAAACATATATTCCTAGAAGGATTTTAGCACTCCTTCCACCAGAGACCCTAAACTCTCCAAGCCTGTGGTGGTAGCCAAACCACCTCCTCAGGCTACGCTGGAGGATGAGTTTCCGGAGCAAATCTACTCAGAGGAGTTTCATTCACTACTGGATGCTACGATGGCAAAGTCTGTGTTCCACGCCATCTTTACAGCCATGGGGACTATGACAGATAACCTGTCACACTCCATCACTCGGGCCCTACTGTCCGCCCAGAGATCATCTGCCCTAATGGCTCAGAACTCCCCAGAGAGTAAGCTGGTAGCCCCTAGTTGGCATAAATCCACTAAGAAATACCGTCACATAGATGATGAGTCCTCCAAAGCATATACTATTACCAATACACTTTCATCCCCCACAAACTGTCATTCCCTCCAACCATACCAAACTTACCCAATCTCGCTTTGCCACACTAACCCATCCCATTAACCCCCAATTCTGTTACACTTGCCTTCTCTCGCAGTGTCACACTCATCTTCTATCACTCTGTCCCACTCACCCCCTTCACCATGCCACACTCACCATTTTACATAAACCCTCCAATCCTGTCCTCCAACTGTGCCACACTGTGCCCCAAATTCTGTCACACTGCTACAGTAAGCCCACTTAATCTTGTCACACTTCCCTCCCTTCACCGTCACACTCCTTCCTCCAACCATGCCATGTTCACCCCAAGCCTGTGACACTCGCCTCCACAACCATGCCACATTCACCTCAAGCCTGTGACACTCGCCTTCACAACCATGCCACATTCACCCCAAGCCTGTGACACTCGCCTCCACAACCATGCCACATTCACCCCAAGCCTGTAACACTCGCCTCCACAACCATGCCACACTCCCTCCTCCAACCATGTCACAATCAACCCCCTATTATTCTCACCATGATTCCAATAACCCCTCCACACCTGCACTTATTAACTGTAACCATACCCCACAATTGTCTATAAACAATTAGCAAAATTGCTAACTAGATTTGTTTATTTCAAGTTAATTCAGTTTGCAAGTTATGTCTGTCACGGGTGGCGGTACGGAAACCGGGACCCCTGAGTGCCTGATGAAAAGTTGGGAGTCTTCAGTGTGATAATGGACTATCAGGGCCTGGTGCAGGGTAGCCACTCGCCCTCTGGTGTTGAGCACCAGCGTTTGTGCGGCCACATACGAGAACCCTGATGCAGCTACAGCGGATCCCAGGAACTTGAAGCTAGGAAGTAAGCAGACCTCCCAGGAGCTGAATAGCAAGAATGTATCCAGTACATAAACAAGGCAAGGCTAGAGATAGGCACCAAACATGAAAACAAGACAGAACTAGTAGAACCCAGAACCAGAGAAGGATAGAAAGCTAAACCCAGAACATGTACACAAGACATGAGGGAAACATGAACATAACATGGGAATGACTGGACAGGACTGTACATGGACTGGGTATACAAACTAAGGCAAGATAAGATAGGCAAAACAAGAGGAGACATAACTAAGCACTATATATGAAAAGTATGGGGATTTAGTTACATTATATGATCATATTGCATAAGCCTGCCAACAACGCCAGTGTACCCCATATCTGGCAGGTGCAAACAGCGCAAGCATGTTCATATATTTGCTTGCACTGAGCAGAAAAAGCACCCTGCCTTTTTCTCATGCTAGAGCTCTTCAGCAGGGCTCTGCACATTGAACCAACACATTCATTTTGAGAGAGGGCATGCTAGTCATCAGTGATGACAAAACACCCTCTCTCTGGCACTGCCCCGTTCTCACTGGGCCACTGATTAAAAATGCACGGGCCAAGTTTTTCTACATAGACTGGTCCTCAGTAAGTTAGTGTTCAATTATATTTGATGATTAAAGTAATCTTGTTGAATTTTTATCACACTATTTATGTCTAGACCATGACACTATTGATGATAAATTAAGAAAAGAAAAAAAAGTGTTTGCACATTTTTAAGAGTATGGTATCTTTATTTTATTATTTTTGCAAATTGTGATGTTTGGAGGCTACTCCTTGATTACAGCATCATTGACTCATGAGTCTCAACCTATATAAATGTATTGTTTTGTAGCCAATATGTATAAAGGTAAAAAAATATCCGATCTGAATTAATTTGAAAGGATGTTTAGATTCAATTACTTCTCCAGCACCTTAACATCACAAACCCACTCTATGCTATATCATAACAATCTGGTGGGTACCCACTTTCAAAAGCTATGGGAACATGATTTAAGACATGACATTGAAAGACAGGAGTGGAAGAGAATATTTCTGAGATGCCAGAGGCTCTCTATATGTACTATGATTTGAGAAAACAGCTACAAATGCATATTGTTTTGGTATTTGGACCCAGTGCACCTTCTGCAAAAAAATTTCAACATGCCCGCTCAACAATAACCTGGATGTTTGTCCCTTGAAGCATATTTCCACATGTAATAGGAGTTCAACCCAATTGCAATTTCCCAGATTCACGGAGTTTTTGAATAAATAAAGAAATTATGTCTTTGATACGACTAAATCCAGACTAATGCCTGGCTCTGCCAAACACCAATTTATATGGCCTGAGTGTTCCTTTTAAAATCTTTCAAATTGTGTGGTAAAATAAGTACCACTGCTTAACTAAGCATCACTTTTAAAATTATATTTAACTTAAAACATTTATCAACTTGCTATGTGTATAAATTCATTTTGCTCAATATTGGTTTTGTTTTTTTACATTAACTATTGTTATGTAAACACATTGCTTGCTGTCCTTATCTCATTTCTAATATAACTATTAAAAAACAGGTACCAAATCATATATATAAAAAAATTGCATTTCTGAATTGACACTCAGATAAATTACAAGATAGAATATTATGAATATAATGTGCACATTACGATTACTCCTCATATGCAGATCTCTCCCTCACACTAATATTTTCATTCTCCTCAAGTGCCAGATATATTTCCTATCATCTATACCACCATTAATCTATCTGTCCTTCTCACAAATAATCATAGCTACACCACACACCATCTCAATCACTTCATAGCCCCTCTGCCACTCCATACCCCCTCTAACAGAGAGGACATGGAGTGGCAGAGGGGCCACATACGAATTTCACATTTGCATACCCTTCTCTACATCGATACCATATTCTACTAAGCCTAACACAATCAATTTTAAGAATATGGTAGGAATTTACCCTTGTGGTCAATACGTGCAGCAGATTGATTGCATCATAAGGAATGATTAAGTGTGCTGCTTTAATGTTTGTTCCCTTGCGAGTACAGGAAAAAAAACATTCTTACCAACTCACCAGACCCTAGCCAGAAGGTTAAAAAAAAAAAAAAAAAGTAACAGCACATCTGTGCACACTAGGCATGCTTGTGTACATTTTAGAGAGGCTGTACAACAATTGTAATCTAGGTAACTGTAAGTTATGCAGCCACATATGCACTAGCTAGGACAGCACATAATCAATATTTCTCTATACAACAGTCAGAATAGTCACTGTGCTGTTTTCTTCCTGTATATATGGGTGCCTACTCTTGGACTTGTGTATACACTAGTCCAAGTGTGAAGGGGTTAATATGTTAGTGTCACCTTTGATCTGACTAACATTGTTATCATTGCTTGCTTGGATTTGGAACTTTTGGAACTATTATTTTCCACATCAAAGTAAACGTATTAAAAGATCATAATATGTATGTGTTACTTGCAATCTGCAAATATGTGGTAGATTAATTTTAGAAAACTGTCACAACAGAGGTCTTGACATGCTAATTAACACATATTTCTATATTTGTGTTGCATAATAAACACAGTCAAAGCAATCGTTGTGCTGTTATCTAACTGTTCTATTAAAACAGTTAAGGAGAACATGGGTGAGCTATTAGGGAAAACATAAATTTGTAACAAATATTTATTTATTATCCTGTCATTCTTGTTTGTACCTTTTTATTGCCACAACAGTTTTGGACATTGTGTTTATGTCCCAAGAACCTTTACAAAATTTATAGTATAGGATAGTGCACTGTCTGCATCTAAATTGTGTTAGCTACACCACATGGATTTTAATTATTCATTGGGCCCAAGTTCTGGAAATCATGCATTTGTATTTACAGAAAATATCTGATTTTATCACCATGGTGATCAAAATGATATCTTGTCAACAACAATTTAAAGCAACTTGAGTATTGTTGTTGTATTATTTCATACATCTGAACATACTCTTTAGATATTCTTGGGTTGTGTTTCACTCTAGATAATTGGTATGCATGTAAATAACATTGTGAAAGCCTGATGATATTATCTTTTATTCACCGAACAGATATTTATGGAAAATCGACAATGAACCTATATTAATTTGTGCTCCTTTTCGTGTATATAAGCATGTGCAACTAGCAGGGGAGGACAGACAACTCATAGGGCCCTCGGGCAATGAGAGATCAAATGCCCCCCTCCCAGTGCAAGGATTTTTGGCTGCAAAGGCAAGATGCATTTTGTTGCCCCTCACTTCATATTGCTCACACTCTTCTCCCCGTTGATTATGCATCTCTCACACAGATATTATGAGCTTGTTGCCCAGCATTGAGACTGGCTGTGTAAGAGTTGCTCAGTCATGACTCCCACAACTGCAGGTCCCCTATTCAGGGTCAGATTTACTTTTAAGAGGTTAGTCCAACCGAAAACAGTGTTTTAATAAAATACTGTTTTTGGATGGATTAACCCTTGCTGGCACAACTCCTACCATTTTAAAATAAAGAAATAAAGAAAATGTAATGACACGCTTGCAGTGGGGGTGTTCTTGTAATGAGTGTTTTGCATGTGTAAGGGGGCTGCCTGTGGTGATGTGTTTTGGTGGCTGCTTGTGTGTGTATAAAAATTTTTTTTCTGGTGTAGTATGTGAAGAGGTCTGTGTGTGGTGTACTATGAATGGACTGTAGCGTGTGCATATCTAAGTACTGTAGAGGTTGTTTGAGTGTTTAAGAGCTGTAGTGTGTATTGGTAGGGACCGTAGAAGATGCACTTGTGTGGTATGATAGCATGTACGTTGTTTGTGTGTGGGGAGACTGTGTTGTTTAAGTGCAGAGTAGCTTTAAATCTTATAATTTTTTATGATGTGTGTATTGTGAAGTGTATGACTGGCTGCATGTGTGTCATGGCTGTGTGCGGAGTGACAGTGTGTGTTTCTTTAATGTAAAATGGCTGTGTTATGGCTACTGTAGTGTAGTAAAGAAGCTATGTGATGTGTGTTGCGGCTATGTATATCTGACTGTGTGTCAAGTGACAGTATATGTTGTCTGTGTGTGCGCGCATGTGTGGTGACTGTGTGCTTATGTGTAGAGTGGCTTTTAAGTGATGTGTGTTACGGAGTGTGGGTACAGTGAGGTTTGTGTTTTAAGTAGCTGTGAGTGGTATGGACAGCTGTGCCTAGTGTGTGTTGCTATGTGTAGGTAGCTGTGAGTGAAGTGTGTAGCTGTGAGTGATAAGTATGTGGGGCTGTGAATGGTGTGAGTGTGTGTGTGTTAGTGTAGTTGTGAGGTATGTGTATGGCTGTATATGACAAGCACTGAGGAAAATGTGTGAGTAGAGCAGTGTACAGGGTGTTGGAGGCTGTGTTTGCTTCAGTCACCCATAATGTACAATAAACCTTTTCATTTCTGCCCACCTTAGATAGGAGGCACATTTCCCTATTACCTGGTGGCCCAGAGAGTCAGTCGCTGGTCCATGGTTTCACAGTGAAGCCTCTACCCCATGTGGTGATCTGACATTATGCAATGTGGAAGTTAAGTGTAATCACTTCCTCCCAGCACAGAGGGTTCACTGACTGCAGCAGTATGGAATGTCCTGGTGGCAGTCAGGTCTGTTCTGTCTGTTGGCTTTTTTAATAAACAGTTCTACACATAAAATATCAGAAAAAAAGATACTTTCTTATTTTACATATTAGCAAACAGGTGTGAGGATTAACACTACAGAGACTTCAAGTACTGGGTTGACAGCATGGTAACACATGTAAATAGGGAGTGTTGATTTTAGGAGTGATGATTTAGGATTTAGGAGTGCTACGGTGATAACAGTTGGCATTCTGTATAGCGCGTGCCAAACCTTGTTTTGTTAAAAGTGTCCAGTGCTAATTAGTTAAAATGCCTAAACCATAAGTTAAGAATGTGCACACATTTCCAGAAAAAAAAGTGAATAAAAAGTCTTATTTAGTAATATTTTTTAAACATTACAAAATAACTGACATTTCTGCAATATAAATTTCTCTACAATTTACTAATATGCCAATGCTAAAAACAATACTATAAGGCTAATGACCTCATTTGGCCCGACCTGACCCAACACTTACCTCCACTGCTTTTTGCTGCCAAACACCAGATCATGCTGCACCAAAGAAAGCAGAAGCCACACCTACTCATTCAAGCTTGACCTAACAATCCTGCACAATCATCAGCCTAGTGCCACACCCGCCGGTAATGATGATTCTAAAAGGGGAAGTACCCAGGAAACAGATAGGACACCTAAGAGGTGTGCCCATTTTCTCCTATTTAAACCTGCTCATACCTGATAAATATGCTCAGTATTTGCTTAGCCATTGCATTGTGTCTGTCCTGATTATCCTACCTTTGGCTTGTCTTCCGTTTATGAATCTGTGCTGCCTGACCTGACCACACTTCTGTCGTATCCTTGTCTGTACCTTGCTGCGGACACTCTCTACCAATTAATGTGTTTGGTGCTCTATCTACTGAACTGTGATAGTCTCTTAATATTGTAAATCCTAATGGTTTATGGCACAACAAAACCTGAGAACCTCTTTTCATTTTGAATGTATTCAATGGATAAGAATATCTCCAAATTGGTAGCTGATGACCTTTTCGACGACATATCTTGCTGTGATAGAGATAGTCTCGTTGTAAACACATGTAATTCATAAAAACATGTAATTTATAAAATAAATTAAGGACTGATTTGCATAAATGTGGTGGTGGACAAACAAACAAACACACAACATAAGACAGAACTATCAAAATGAACTAGTAAGCCATCATACCTGTTGATGTCAGGCATCAATAAATCAATAGTTAACATTAAACTTGCTCACACAATGCACAGATTGTAAGCTCAAATGGTCCTTTTCATTTCTCTTCACCTCTTGTTTCTTTCAACATAATTTTTTTGCCAATTAACTGCTGTTACACATCCACGTAGCATAACTGGAAAGAGCTACGGAATATGTTGGTTCTATAATAATTACAATACTGTACATTTGTCCCTGAAGATCTCTTTGATAAATGTTTAGGTTTCCTATGGAGCTCTATAGTGGGTATTTTTTTTCATTCAGCAGCACCAGTAATTTTCCTGCAATGTTACTTTTACAATTGTAGCTCTTTTTTCTTGAGATGAACATATTCTACCGACTATACGGTAGGCCTGTAAATTAAGAGGGCCCACCGAGGAGTAAGAAAGAAAAGAGAAAGAATTGAAATGAGGAGTGGGTGGGAGGGTCATTCTGATGCTGACCTCAAGCGATGTGGAGTCAGGTAAGGGGTGTCCCTTATATAGGGGAGTGAATTAATTTAAGCCCCTCCCACAAATACAGGCCAAACTGCCTTAATACTTGTGTAAGGAGCAAATAGCCGTATATGCAGTAAGGTTCCAGCATAAGCGTAGGATAGTATAAAGGGAGCAAGTCGGTTGTGGTGTGCCAAGACCGACGATACGTTAGGCCTGTAAATAAAGAGGGCAAAAATTAATAATCAAATATTTAATACAGTCAACAAATATATACAAATTAGTCAGACATTTCCTTAAATGCATTACGGTATTTAATTCCTGGAAGGATTTTGAAGGTAGGAATCTAGGACAGCAAGTGGACACCATTTGTTGTGGGTAGTTTAATATGTTATCTCTACTGTATGTGCGTGTTGACTCGTTTCGGAATGTGTTAGAGCCAATAGGTAATGATATATGTGTTTACGTACGTGGGATCATAGAAGACAATGATCTGTCTGAGTGGTGGTGATGGTAGTGGATTCTCTGGCATGAGAAAGGCATAGAAGGCAGTGTGCATGGTTGGTAGTATAATTGAATGGTTGTAGATCTAATAGGTTCGATAAGGATGGAAACGTTGCATGGCTATTGGTAATCTCTGAGAGGAACGTGGATTCCTGAAAACCTCTGACTATATTCTTGTCTGGTATGATAGCATGAAGTTATGGTAGTTTTGGCCATAGGTTATCCTGTGTTGTTGAATGCCTGTAAAATATATAATTAATGGTGTGTGAGATAGTTTTAGTTTAAGGTGGCAAAAAGAAGCAAAACCTAGGAGAAATGTTATGACACAGGTTGAGCTATGTAGTGTTCCAATGAGATTCTTTAAGCCAGATGAAAAGCTGTGTTATGCGTTCTACAAGTATGGGACGAAAGTGCTAGGTGGGATAGTGCATGCTATGCTGCATGAGTATGTCTAATCCATGATTTTGTCTCTGGAACGAAAGAGTGGCCATGACTGTATGGGCGGCTGTAGGAAGTGTATGATGAACATGCCTGAAATATAAATGAGACAATTGTCGTCAGGGATGTATACCCCCGCCTGGTACATGAAAGTAAAGGAAATGTGATTAGTTGCCAACCAAGTGAGTTCCCCAGAAATATCATGATCATATGGATGATGAGAGGCGTTTGTTGATAATATGACATGTGCTTAGTTGTCTGAGTAACAACGGCTTGATGACCCTGACCATGATTTACCCCATGCCACAGCAGCTGCTACAATGGGGTAGATCTCCCAAAGGGGCTGAGGTGGTGGAAAAATTTCCAAACCTGGATGCCATGGCCAACAGCTCCAAAGCAATCATTCCCGGTAGATCGCTGCCAAACCCATGGTAGACGCCGCGTCTGACCATCTGGTTGGAGAAGTGTCAGACAATCCTGGAAGGAACAAGCTTTTACCATGCCAAGTGGTTAAGAAATTCCCCCCCCCATGTGCAGGTCTGCTGTTGCTGGGGTGTCTAGGGACATCCTCTGATCGTCATGTTGGAAGTGTGGAAAAAGGGGGAAAGTACTTTGGATGTGAAAGCGTGGTCTTGTGGTATGACTGGCATGCACAATTAAGGAACCTGGTAGGGATTGTAGTTCCTTGCAGTTGTAAGTACTAAGCAGGAGGTAGTGATTGATGTAGTTGAGAATGTTCCCTATTTGTCTTGTGGTAACTTGCGTGTATGGATGCCGACTCAAATCGTATGCCCAGTATGCCCGGTGTCTGGGCCTTCTGTTTCTTATGGGGTACTGGGACGCCCAAGTGGTCAACCAGACTAAGCTGCCGTGAGGCCTCTAGTGAAAAATATGTTATCTTTGATCAACAAGAAGTCTTCTAGATAGTGTATGACTGTAAGGCCTCTGGATATGTTATCATAACCAGCACAGAGTATCTGTGAATAGTGATAGTAGGCTAATCTGTGGCCCGAAAGTTGAGCGGGGAAAGCATTGCCCATTTTATGCCATGTAAGTGCCAGTGTATAGGGTAGATGGCAGCCATTTACTGCGTTGATGATATTGGTCTTACTTAACCAAGCTTCAACCCATGCTTGAGTGATAGCTGTAAAGGTAGATCAATGGTGTTGTATAGTAAGGAAACTCCTCGGAGGGTATGAGGGAGTTGAGACTTGGGGTAGCGGAGGTGTGTGGTGCCAATAAATCTATGGTTAGTCTTGTTTAAGGGAAGATTTCCTGTTGTTTGTATGTTGACCTGTAAGGGTCAGTGTTTTGGTGT
This sequence comes from Pelobates cultripes, assembly GCA_933207985.1. NCBI lineage: Eukaryota > Metazoa > Chordata > Amphibia > Anura > Pelobatidae > Pelobates > Pelobates cultripes. The sequence goes on along the minus strand of OW240912.1, from coordinate 226,928,031 downwards.
TTCTAAAACCCCATGAAAATTGTCAATGTACTTGACAGATCTGTTTGTGGCAGTGTTGATAGAACCACTGTTGGTCTTGATGTGAAATGTAAATTATTGTGAATTAAACCTGAAGTTGAGCCTGTGCTGGAGTTTAATTTATGGTTTATGGTTATGTTTAAAACAATCTCATGTGTAATTTATATTGGCTGGTAAATTGTATATGACATGTGAAGACAGTTTTGCTGTTGACCAGTAGGGGTCAGAAATGCTGATTGTATGGTAAAAATACCCTTTAATCCAAATGCAAGGTTAACGTGAGATTTTGAGAGTGACCTGTAAGGGTCAGTGTGGTTTATGTGAAACATTGTTCGTGAGCTATGCCCCAGCATTATAGTTGTATGACAGGGAAACGAACAGTGCCCGTTTGACAATATACAATATGTGAACATAATAGCTTAATAACAGTCATTGTAACAAACCAAAGTTCTGTTCATGGTTTGTAAACACACAAAACGTGTGTGTAGTACAATAGTAAATGCATGAACTAGTTCCCGTTTGGTAGAAAAATGCACGAGCCTGGTATGTCAGGGAAACAAAATGAAACGAGCAGTGAGATTCGAAATGCACGCACAGAATTGCCTAGTATGTTTAGGCAATTGAAACAGAATGTGTTCCCGTTTAGGGGTGTGCTAATGCTCGAAATGAGCCAGAGACAGATATAAACAAGTGAGTTTAAACGAATGATATGCATGAACATGCAATGGTTTTAGAACAGACTTAGACAAAATGCAGCCGTAAAGTGAGGACCTGACCCGTGCATGGTGCCGTTGGACTGATGCCTGGCATGACGGGTAGGTCGACTTACGGTTTGTGAGTCACTTGGACACCATCCATGGCGATGGATTGAAGAAAGAAGGTGGTAGGCCAGAAAAGCCTGTGGCTGGATTCCTGACACAGCTCAGCTTAGAAAACCTCATGGAGTAATCAGGTAAAATGGCGTCTGGATGACCCGGAAGTGGAAATCATTCTGGTGCTGAAACATGTGTCAACAGCATTTAAGAGCGACAGAATCAGAATTCTATAAATACCATATGGAGCAAACAGATAAATTACTTGAACTGTTACAAGAATAATGCCAACAAGAGATCAATGCAGTGATTATGGAGCTGATAATGGAAGAGGTAATTTAGATATAGTCAGTCAGAATAAAAGCACATTAGATTATCTTGTAAAATTGTGTGCTCTGTGAGCATTATTTTCTTCTCACAGGAGTCCATCTGTACAGCCAGTACACCCAATGTTACCCTGAAATTAAGACGTGATGGATTATTTACAGACCACCAGCTGTTGCATTTTTCAAATCACTGCCTGCTTCTTTGGTTAGCTAAGAGTTTTTTCAGTTACTTGTGAAAATTCAACAAAGAAAAGGAAAGTTAGTTCATCCCAAATAAAATGTGGAACAAGCTCTTTTTTAAAAAAAAATTCTTTATTTGCAGCAAACGAATATATGAAATGCATATGAACATACAAACATAGGTGTTTTGGTTTTCTTTTTCTAAAAATAATACAGTTTCAGAGACACTGCTCGATCAAAAGGAAGAAAAAAAAACCCTTAAAAACAAAGTGAAATTTAGGGAGCAGGGATTGAGGAAGGGAAGCATTTTAAGCTAGACTTTTATACTTTAGCTACAGACATCAGGTCTTCTAAAATTAGAGATAGTTTTATGCACATTTGCCCATAAGTCTATTTTGGCATAGTTGGGAATTACTCTTTTGGTGGATTGCTGCAATGGCTCTCTTTCCTGAGTAATTTAATTTTAATATTTTTTTTGTCATGGGAAGTCGGAGCTTCTATCACTTTGAATGCAGGAAGCACCATGGATCAAGACAGCTCCTGGATCATGTACAATGGGGCACTACTTTGAGCCAGACATATGAATATATCTGTCCCTATATCCATACCATATGGGTTTTACCAAGGCTGATCCTTGGGTCACAGATGCCTCGTTGCAGAATTTTTTATTTTGGTGCCACCAGTGGGAGTTGGAGAAAGTCTCACTGTGCATCTGACTTTTCTCCACTATAAATTTATGCTGAGCTCATACAGCTTGGCTCTTTCCTCTGCAAAAGTTAATTACTTCAATACCCTCATAACCACACTCTCCCGCGAACACAAACGACTATTTTACACATTTAACTCTCTTCTTAGCCCTGCTGTTCCTCCTCCACCTACTAACCTGACAGCCTCAGACTTTGCAACTCACTTCACTGACAAGATCTCTACAATCAGAGAAGAGATCTCTCATCTTTCTTCTTCCCCTTACAATACTTCCCCTAACTTCACTCCCTCTGCTGTTCTATGTTCATTTGAACCCGCTACATTGGAAGAGGTTTCTGCTCTGCTCCAGTCCTCCCGCCCCACCACCTGCTCCCTAGAACCAATTCCCTTGCATCTCATCCGTACTCTGTCTTCTTCTCTTTCTCCACCTCTCACTAAAATTCTCAATCTCTCTCTCTCCTCTGGTATATTTCCATTGCACTTCAAACATGCAACTGTAACCCCAATTCTAAAGAAGCCCAATCTTGACCCTAACTCCCCATCCAACTATCGTCCTATCTCGCTACTGCCTTTTGCATCCAAGATCCTTGAAAAAATTGTGTATGCGAGATTGACAGACTTCCTCGAGTCCAACTCTCTGCTAGACCCGCTTCAGTCTGGTTTCCGCGCTAAGCACTCTGTGGAAACGGCACTGACCAAAGTATCCAATGATCTACTCGCTGCAAAATCTCGTGGTCACAACTCTATCCTAATTCTCCTTGACCTGTCTGCGGCTTTTGACACTGCTGATCATCAACAGCTTCTTCTCATCCTCCGCAATGTCGGTCTACAAGATATTGCTCTCTCCTGGTGCTCCTCCTACCTCTCCCAGCGCTCTTTCAGTGTTTCTTTCTCTGGCTCTGCTTCTTCTCCCCAACTCCTCTCTGTTGGTGTCCCCCAAGGTTCAGTCCTTGGTCCCCTACTATTCTCCATCTATACTGCCTCCCTTGGTAAACTCATTAGCTCCTTTGGCTTCCAATATCATTTCTATGCAGATGACACGCAAATCTACCTGTCCTCTCCTGATCTCTCCCTGTCCCTCTTGATTAGTGTCTCTGACTGCCTCTCTGCTGTTTCTAACTGGATGGCTGCCCACTTCCTTAAACAAAACTTGACCAAAACTGAAATTCTGGTCTTTCCTCCCTCAAGTGTTGTTACTCCTGTGTCTGTCTTCCTCCAAGTCAACGGTGCTACCATTAGCTCCACCACGCAGGATCGCTGCCTAGGTGTTCTCTTTGACTCCGACCTCTCCTTCAAGCCTCATGTTCAATCTATTGCCAAATCCTGTCATTTCCATCTCAAAAATATTGTGCGCATCCGCCCCTACTTAACGCTAGATGCAACTAAGGTGTTGGTCCATTCCACTGTCCTTTCTCGCCTTGACTACTGTAATCCGCTTCTCAGTGGTCTTACGTGCTCCCAACTAGCACCATTACAGTCCATAATGAATGCGGCAGCGAGGCTCATCTTCCTGTCCGCCCGCACCTCCCATGCCTCACCCTTCTGTCAGTCCCTATATTGGCTTCCTATAAAATATAGAGCTCAATTTAAAATTCTGGTTCTTGCTTTCAGATCTCTACATAATGCTGTTCCCACCTATCTATCCTCCCTTATACACAAGTATGTCCCATCTAGGCCCTTACGATCTGCTGAAGACTTACGTCAATCTTCTGTCCGTACTCCCACCTCTGATGCTCGCCTTCAAGATTTCTCGAGGGCTGCGCCGTTCCTGTGGAACTCGCTTCCCTCCTCCGTTAGATGCTCACCCAGTCTCCACTCCTTCAAAAAAATCGTTTAAAACCCACTTCTTCATAAAAGCATATCAATTAAACTGACTGATTCCTCTTCTGCAACTGTCAATAGTCTAATACAATCCTTACCTTTTTGTGTCATTTTACCCCACTCCCTCTAGTTTGTAAGCTCATTGAGCAGGGCCCTCATCCTCTCTGGTCCTGTGTGTCCAACTTGTCTGGTTACAACTACATGTCTGTTCGTCCACGCATTGTAAAGCGCTGCGGAATTTGACGGCGCTCTATAAATATAATAATAATAATGTTACTAACTCCTACTCTTTACAAATGTTGAGCCCAGACATGTATGTTTCTATGACTCCACCTCTCCATTAGTATTGGTTGTGGCGAAAATGACCTTGCCACTGGTTTTCAGAGGGGACTACTTGCCAGCCTTTTACCCTGTGACTATGGCCCCTGCAATAGAACTGGGTAATACACTTCAAACAGGCTCTGTTCGTGAAATTGGGACTATATGGTTCGTTTACCGAACAACCGCACGAACAGACACCACCCTGGAGCTTGTTAACAACTATTAACAACTTGGAACGTTTCTCACCGCAGTGTTCTAATTGTTCGTCTGGGTGGTTGCAATTCTTATGAACAACCACGAATTGGCAGCCATCTTGTTCGCATGAACGCAGGCAGCGGTGTTTGGGCAGGAATCTCATGGAACTAAAATCGGATACAGAAACACTGCTGGACTTCCATCATTGCCTGTGTTTGTTTCTATTCAGCTTAGAAGGGCACTGTTCAGTGAGATAATTCTTCTGGATGAAGGGAACAAGCTGCTGGTAAGACTATTGACTCTGTTCGGTAGTTTGTTCGATTGTTTGTTCGTTTGCAAACTATCGATCTAGACCAGCCACAAGCCCTGATTCTCTGGAACTGTTTAGACGCATGAAACCATGCGTGTGGTCGGTCAAAAGAGACTTCCAGGAATTTCCTGAACCCTTGATCTGATCTGGGTGATTTGGTTGATATGGATATGTTGCACACCCAGATCAGGGCTATCAGGGCTATCAGGGGATGTGACTTTTATGGGGATATGTTATGTTTTGGAGTAATTATTGGACTTTTTATAAATGTATGGTTTTTCTGCCATGGGATAATTAAGTTAGTACTAGAGTTGAGCGAACCCGGACTATAAAATTCGGGTTCGTACCGAACATTAAATTTTTTGGACCCCGGACCCGAACAAGGACATATCAGTGTATGTTCGGGTTGGAGTTCGTTGTTCAGCGATTTAATGGAGCATTTTGAAAGTCTGCAGGGCAGCCAATCAACAAGCGTTTGACTCGTGTGTCCTTAGAAGCCATCACAGCCATGCCTACTAATGGCATGGCTGTGATTGGCCTGTGCAGCATGTGACCCAGCCTCTATATATAAGCTGGAGTCGCATAGCGCTGCACACACATGAGCTCTTATTAGTGTAGGGAGAAGATGCTACAGCTGTTAGGGACGGATTAGGAAAGAATTCTGGTGTTGAATCTGCAAACTACAGCGATTATTCAAACTACAGCCATTATTTTTGTGGGTGTTATAATACTATATTTTTGTACCCTGCCCTGAGCCCAGTACCACAGAGAGTGCAGTGCACTTGCAACTGCATGTGTGCCAGGCACATTACTTTAATCCTGTTCTGGTAGCTCAGTGGGCAACATCTAGGCATTTTTAAATACTGCAATTTTTGGGGTGCTAAATAGTACATTTGCGTACTGCATTTCTTGCAGTCCAATAAAACTCTTAAATACTACTGTTACATTGTTGGTTTAAAACATCTAACTTTCTGGTGCTAAATAGTAAATTTGCGGCCTGCGTTGCACTACATATCTGAGAGTCAAATAGAATCGTTAAATACTGTGCTTACTTTGCAGTTTTAAAAATTCTAATTCTTTAGGTGCTAAATAGTACATTTGGTGTGTGCACTTCATATCTGAGAGTCAAATTGAACCGTCAAATACTGTGATTACATTGCGCTTTTAAAAGTTCTAATTTTGGGGGGTCTAAATAGTACATTTGCGGCCTGCGGTGCATTTCTTGCAGTCCAATAAACTCAAAAAAAAAAAATTGTTGACTATTGGCGGTTACATTGTTGCCTGACAAAAAACATCTGTTAGTTTGGTGGGTGAACGCAAAGAATGAGGAAAGTGTCAAATAAGGGACGTGGCCCTGGTCGTGGTGCTGCTCGTGTTGGTGGAGCTCCTGTTGCAGGAGAGGACGTGGTCGATCTGTGCCAACTACACGCACAAGTGAAGCATCTTCCTTATGTGCGAGTACGCGACAGAACCTCCAGGGTTATTTGCTAGGCCCGAATGCTGCTCTACGAATGGTGAGGCCAGAACAAGTACAGGCAATAGTAGATTGGATGGCTGACAGTGACTCCAGTTCCTGCACATTGTCTTCCACCCGGTCCCCTGCTGAAAGCTCAGAGTTGGCACCTGCAGCCCATGGCCATCTGTCTTTCACCTCCCCACCTTGCAAATCAGTAAAGGAGTCTTAGCCATGCCATGCAGCAGTCTTATGCTTTTTGATGACTCTGCTGGCGGGGTTTCCCTGGGCCATCCACCTAGCCCATCCCCAGAAGTGGAAGAGATTGAGTGCACTGATGCACAACCAGTTATGTGTCAGGATGTGGACATGCAAGGACCACTGCAGCACGTCTCTGATGATGAAACACAGGTGCCAACTACTGTGGCTTTCTGCAGTGTGCAGACCGGGAAAGAGGGCAGGGTTGAAGAGTGGGTGGAAGATGATGTGGAGGATGATGAGGTCCTAGACCCCACATGGAATGAAGGTCATGCGAGTGACATGTCCAGTTTGGAGGAAGAGGCGGTGGTCGCACAGAGGCACCAGCACAGCATAAGAGGGAGCAGGGTGCAAAAGCAGAGCGACTGTTCCCTAGATGGTACGCCTGCTACTGCCCACTGCACCCAGGGACTGAGCACACCAAAGCCAGCTCCAAGGAGTTCCCTGGCGTGGCAGTTCTTCAGACAATGTGCTGACGACAAGACACGAGTGGTTTGCATGCTGTGCAATCAGAGCCTGAAGCGATGCATAAACATGCTAAACCTGAGCACAACCTGCATGACACATGCAAAGCACGAGCTGCAGTGGAGTATGCACCTCAAAAAACTAGAAAGGTCTCAAGCTCCTCCTGCTTTCTCTTCTGCTGCTGTCTCACCTCTTCCTCCACATTTGGAGTCACAGTGGCACCTGCCACTCTGCAAACAGAGGATGTGCTGAGTTGCCCACATTCTAGCTTGTGCTGATTACTGGGTGGCCACCCTGCTGCATCCCCATTACAAGGACAACGTGCCGTCCTTAATTCACTCACTGGAGCGTGATCGTAAGATGCACGACTACAAGTGCACGCTGGCACGTGCTGAATTTGGTGGTGCAGAAATTCCTGAAAAACTACCCACATATATCAGAGCTGCTGCAGAAAGTGCGGGCCGTCTATGCGCGCTTTCAGCGTTCTCATCCTGCTGCTGCTTGCCTGTCTGTGCTGCAGCATAACTTCGGCCTTCCCGCTCACCACCTCATCTGATATGGAACGTCTCAGCAGGAGGCAGCATTTAAGCAACATGGTGGAACAGTACATGTGCACACGCCTACACGTACTGACTGATGGGTCTGCCCCATTCAACTTCTGGGTCTCCAAATTGGGCACATGGCCTGAATTTGCCCTTTATGCCTTGGAGGTGCTTGCCTGCCCTGCAGCCAGTGTATTAGCTGAACGTGTGTTTAGCACGGCAGGGGGCGTTATCACAGACAAGCGCAACCGCCTAGAGCAGTGATGGCGAACCTTTTTGAGCCCGAGTGCCCAAACCGCAATACATGCCAACTTTTTTCCCCTCAAAGTGCCAACATGGCAATTAAACCTGAATACTGAGGTTTACGTTGGGTGATTCCATTATAAGAGGTGTGGAGATGGTGGTCTTGTGAGCTGTCTTCCCGGAGCTACTGCTCACAGAGACAGGAGACGTATCTGTAATATTGTTAAGCAAGCAAAGCAGGAAGGGGAATTGGATGTACTTGTCCATCTAGGGACAAACGACTTGGCTTGCAATGAGGTTTCAGAGGTTAAGGAAGTTTTTAGTGTTTTTGCCAATGATATACGGCAGGTTGCTTCCACACTGTCATTCTCTGAAGTTCTGCCTGTACATAACACTCAGAACGACAGGCGGATGCGTATTAGGGACTTTAATTTGTAGCTTGGTGAATGGTGTCGGGAGCAAGGATTTGGCTTTATTTCTCATGGTAGCTCTGTTTGGAATGGAGATAAGCTGTACAAAAAGATGGTTTGCATCTTTCTCAAAAGGGAACAAATGTTCTCAGTGAGCAGTTCAGAGGTTTTGCTAGGATGTATTTAAACTAGGAGGGGGAGGCAAAAGGGTGATAAAACATCAATCCAATTGTCCCCCAAAACAAGGACAGAAGGTGCCTGTAGCAAGTGTGTTAAAAATGATAAGCTTAGAGTCATGTCTACAAATGCTCGCAGTTTAGGGAAAAAGATCCATGAACTTGTGGCAATAATGGCAACCGATAGTGTAGATTTAGTCGCTGTTACTGAGACATGGTATAATGAGAAAAATGACTGGGACATAGCAATACCAGGGTACTCTTTATATAGAAAAGATAGGGAAGGCAAGAAAGGGGAGGGGTGGCCCTGTATGTGAAGGATAGCATAAAATCTAGCCTAATAAAAGTTAGTGAGACAAACATAGAGTCCGTTTGGGTTACGTTAGAATTTGGTAATCACACAGTAACTCGTGTAGGTGTGATTTATAGGCCCCCAGGACAAATTGATGAGTTAGATAATCTACTAGTTGAGGAAATAGCTAAAATGACAATGAAGGGGGAAGTTATCATCATGGGTGACTTTAATCTTCCTGATGTAAATTGGAAAACAAAATTAGCTACTTGTGCCAGGAACACACATATTCTAAACTCCCTACTGGAGTTGTCTCTAAAGCAAGTTGTTGAGGAGCCGACTCGTAAAGAGGCCATACTAGATTTAGTGTTAACAAATGGAGATTTGGTATCAGATGTTACTGTAGGTGAAAGTTTAGGATCCAGTGATCATCAGTCAGTGTGGTTTAATATAAGAGCAGTGACTGAGTCACACCACACAAAAACAAAAGTTTTAGACTTTAGAAAAACAGACTTTTCTAAAATTAGAATATGGGTAGAGGAGTCATTATCAGACTGGAGCAATTTAAATGGAGTCCAAGAGAAATGGGATTATTTAAAAAAGTTGCACTATTGAAGGCAACAGAAAATTGCATTAGGCTTGTCAGTAAAGGCAAAAAATTCAAGAAACCACTGTGGTACTCCGCAGATGTGGCCAAAATAGTTAAAAACAAAAAGTTAGCATTTAGGAATTATAAAAAAACCCAGAGTGAGGGACACGGAAGCAGAGTAGGCGCCTGCCGTTTCGGGCAGGCAGGCGCCTACTCTGCAGTGATGGCAAACCTATGGCCGCGTGCCCACAGAGAGGGCCCGGCGTGCCACCTGTGGCACGCGTGCCATAGGTTCGCCATCACTGGCCTAGAGAAAAAGAAGAGAAAAAGTAAACCACACTGTTTTAAATATAAATAGTACATACATATAGTAATGGGTACTTCCAATTAGTCAAAAGAACCTCAGAATAAAGATAAAAAAAATAATAGTGCAATACAGTACAAATATATATAAAGTGCTAGTTTTAACTGTAGCTCTGCTGTAGTGCGCTTGGACGGTACAATCCCCGTCTCTGGATGTGTTGTTCAGGTTGGTCTGAATAATTTCAAAGTGCAGTATGCATAATGAAGAAAAAAATAGCAGCCAATAGTGAAGTACGCCCTAATGGTGAAGCTGGTAATAAATAGTAATGTACTTACAATTTTATGAGCATACAACTTGCTCTAGTACAGACAGCTTAGGTGGTATAATCCCCACCAAGGATATACAGGATCCAGGAAGTAAAGAAGGGATGGATAAAAGTATCTATTAAAAAGTATACTTTAATATTAACAAAACATCATACAGAACATAAAAAATAGTATAAAATTATAAAGGAGAGTCCCACTTAACGCGTTTTGCCCGGTAGGCTTCTTCAGAAGTGTGGTATAACCTCCTCTGAGTCCCGTTTATAAATGGTTCCAAATTCTTGAAATTACTTCCTGGTGTGGTTATTCTTCCGGTTTCCGGATGCTTGTTGGAACGCACGCGTCATACCGGAAATGACGCGATATGCGCGTCATACCGGAAATGACGCGCGTCCTATATGGGTTGCTGTATTATTGTTGTGCCATACGTGGAACGCACGTACCGACGTCGGATAGCATGCGTTGCGTTCCAGGCGCTTATGCCGAACGGTCACGCCCCTTGAGATGAGTCTCTTAATAAGAATGGCAAAACGGACATATTTATTATGGGCATAAGGGGAGAAAAAGTAAATAGAATTATCAGCAATATCTAGATTATACATATATAAAAAAGAGAGACAGAAAAAAGAGTTCAGATGGGATTATGTATAAATAATAATATTGCATATATACATATATACCCTTAATGTTTAAAAAAAAGTGGTAATTAATAATGGATGCTTGGCAATATATTCTGGGCATAAATAAGGATGGTTAAAAAAGATAAACAGAACAATCTTTGAAAAAATTGTTTGAAAAAATATACATAAACATCATATACATATTGTCCCATAGATATATAGATATATATATATATATATATATATATATATATATATATATATATATATATATATATATATATATATATATATATATATGTGTGTGTGTGTGTATATATATATATATATATATATATATATATATATATATATGGGAGTGGTAAAAAGATTGGTATTAAACTATTATTTAAAAAAAAAGTAAAATAAAAATAAAAAGTAAAATATAAAATATAAAGAATAAAATTGTAGGTGCAAAGCACTATTTTGGTAGAGGATAAATCTTCCAAAAATGTAACAAATAATAGAATATCGAATAAAAAACATATTGAGTAAGAAATAAAAAATAAATACAATAAAATAATTGTAAAAAATGTATAAAAAATAAATAGATAAAAAATATAATAAAAATTGATTTATAAAAAGTTATATAAATCAAAATCAGCGTTTAGCCCATTTGGGTACAAAGTATCTAATTGGTATACCCACTGCATTTCTGTTTACCCAATCTTTTTAACCACATCTCCAGTGGTTTTTAACAGTTGCAATCCCAATAAAAGAGAGGTGCTTGGGGTCATTATTGTGCATGCAAAAGTGAGCTGGTACTGAATGATTTTTTACACCTTTTTCTATATTTCTGCAGTGTTCTGCTATCCTTATTTTTAGTGTTCTAATTGTTCTGCCCACATATTGGAGGCCACACGGGCATTCCAATAGATATATTATGTTTTTACTATTACACGTAATGACCTCTTTTATATTATATATTTTACCTGTATTATTATTTTTAAAATTTGTAATATTTCTTCTAGTTGTCTTTGTTTTTGTACATGCCATACAGCAGTTGCATTTATAAAAACCTTCTTTATTCATAAAATTATCAATTTTGTTAGGGCTCCTCTTTGTATAATTTTTTTGTTAGGTGCATCTTATGTTTTGGTGCACCTCTAAATATTATTTTTGGTTTGTCGGGAATTATTTTCTTTAAAAACTCATCTTCTTTCAATAAGTGCCAATGTTTTCTTATGATATTCTTCAATTGTTTGTTTTTATTATTATAATCTAACACAATTGGTAAAGTGAAATCAGGATTTGTTTTATTCGCTTGGGTTTTGCCTTTATGTATGAGTTGTTTCCTATTTAGTTTAGCTGTTTGATTAAACAGCCAACGTGGACAAGCTCACGTTTATTAAAATGAACCAGGCATGGATCCCACCAGACTTGTCTGTACCTTGTGCGGAATAGACATTTATACCGGATCTACCAGCCATTGTTATACTCAAGTGCACTTATTCTTTGTTTTCTTTTTTTATATGTCCCAATATTTTGGGGGCTACCCCAATTAAAAAAACAAACAACCAAATAAAAAACAGTGTTGGCTACCTCCACCTACACCGCCGCTTCCACCTACACCGCCACGGTCACCGCCTCCTCAACCTATGGGTCACTTAGTATAAACTATGTACACAATGGCCACAGCTTGGTTGGGGTCTCGCTGTCCTCTACCCATCCCGGAACCAAGACCAGGATCCAGCTTCCAGTGGGTAGCCTCTCCTAGTCCAGAGAGCAAAGCAGGCTGCTCTCACAAGAGCAAGTGTTGTAATCCAAGGGAGTATAGTGATTATAGAAATCCCCAGAGTGACTATAGCTCTCACCAAACATGAGCCTAGACTTCATGAAGGGGTAAAGCGTTCTGTTTAATGGGTGCCACACACAGCCTTTTATGTCAGTCCCTGTAACGGAGCTCCCTGTACCCCTGGCTGGGTACCTCCACCAAGGACCACTTCCTAGCTGGAACAGGGGACAAACTGCAGCACTTCTGCCCACAGTCGGCGTGGCTTGACTGGAGTCCTGGAACTGCTCCTTCCTGGAACCTAATGGGAAATTTGCTCTAGACACCCCCAAGCACTGGACAACACTCAGTCAGGACCAAATTAACATAGGGGCTGATGAAACTCCAGGCCCAGGCCCATGGAATAGGCCCACTGATTTAAAAAAAATAAAAATAATAAATAAATATATATATATATATATATATATATATTTTTTTTTGTATTATTTTTTTTTCTCTTAGTGTTGCCACCTGGCTGGTATTTATTTGAGACTGCCTGGCCGGTATTTTCTCACTATAAACAAATTACTCTGCAGTACCATTACCGGCCAGTAGGGCTGTGTGTGGAGAGAGGCAGGGATAGGAAGTTACAGCATATACCTGCATCTGATCCACAAGGGAGCAGCTACACAGCAGAGAGTCCAGACAGCAGCTCCCAGCCTGTAGAGACAGCCCACGGCTCAGGGAAGTGAGGGATGGGGTAAAGGCTGCAGGGAGACATGGGGACACTGAGACACTAGGGGACACAATGAGACATGGGCACACAGGGTGACCTCTGGGGACGCTGAGACACTTGGGGACACAGACACACATTGTTACACTAAGACATGGGGACACTGAGACATGGGGCAACATACACACATGGGGACACTGAGACACTAGGGGACGCTGGGAGACATGGGGACACAATGTCCATGGGCGTCCGCAGGAATTTCTCCAGGGGGGGGCATAATTGTAATGACATCCATGCTTGGTACCTTTTTGACAGTGTCATGAAAGGGAAGGGGCATAGCTATTATCACATAAAGCCAGGGTGAATAGCGTTTTCACAACTATGGTGTCAGGAATATATGTTTGTATTCCTGACACTATAGTGTTCCTTTAAGCAAATTAAAGGACATTTCTGGTCACCATAACAACTTCACCTAAATGAAAATGCTATGATGCCAGGAAGCCCCTGGGTGCTCGCTTTCCTTTAAGGGGTTAAATCGCTCTCAAATGGTTTAACCCCAAAGGCTTCCTCCAGCTCCAGGTCGCTCAGTGGTATTTGGCTTCTGAAACAGAGTTTCAGGAAGTGCAGATTGACGTCAGGCATGGGTGCCGCTGATTGGCTAGAGTGGTCAGTTGACGCTCTAAGCCAATCGCTAGTTCCCGGTTCATAAAATATTTTTACTTTTTTATGAATTGGGAGCTACTGATTGGCTTAGAGTGCCAGCTGACTGCTCTAGCCAATCAGCAACACCCCTACCCAACGGCACTCTGTGCTTTCTGACACTCAGTAAATAAAAGTGAACACATTAACACCGATATTTTTTTACCTTTGGAGATGAGAAGGTCCAGCGTTTCCCTGCCAGGCCCAGGTACCAAAGCCTTATGATGTGTTGTCCAGAATAAAGTGGAGGGTTCACTTCATTTGTCCTTCCTGCTCCAATCTCCTTTTCCTCTCCTTCATTTGACAGTCTTTTTTTTTTTCTTCTGACACTGTTTTCTATCCTTGGCCCCTTCTGCTCTTTTACCTTTCTGCTACTTTCTGCTTATTTAGCGCCCTTCTGCTCCTTTCTCATTCTGATCCCTTTCTGCTCCTTGCAGACCCTTTCTGCTCCCTTTTCTACTTTACCTTTGTGCTCCTTGCTGTCCCTTTCTGCTCTTTCTCCTACTTTACCTTTGTGCTCCTTTACCTTTGTCCTCCTTGCTGTCCCTTTGTGCTCCTTCCTGCTCCTTGCAGGCCCTTCCTGCTCATTCTCCTACTTTACCTTTGTGCTCCTTCTGCCCCTTCCAGCTTATTTCTGACCCTTTCTGCTCCTTCTACTTTACCTTTGTGCTGCTTTACCTTCAAGCTCCTTGCTGACCCTTCCTGTTAATTTCTATATATCTATAGGCTGCTGCCCCCCCAAATCTATAGGCTGCTGCACCCCCCAAAATCTATGGGCTG
>OW240912.1:226823520-226913606 GCA_933207985.1 Pelobates cultripes | reverse complement strand
ATGGGCTGCTGCCCCCAAATCTAAATCTGCTGCTGCCCCCCAAATCTATAGGCTGCTGCCCCCCTCTCAAACCCTCCCCCCATCCCCCACTTACCTGATCTGTAGGCTGTCTCTGGCTGCATGTGTTGCTCCCCTGCGGTTTCAATCAGCAGAGAGAAGCAGGGATAAGATGCAGCTTCCTATCCCTGTCTCTCTCCATACACAGCGCCACCTACTGGCCGGCGCCGGTATTGCAGTTCATTTTAAATCTCACACGAAAAATATCAGAACAAGCTGAAAAATCCAGGGGGGGGGGCAAGTGCCCCCCCTTACCCCCCCTGCGGACGCCCATGACAATGTCCCCAAATGTCTCAGTGTCTCCATGTCTCCTAGCCAGTGTCCCTGGTGTTTCCGTGTCCCCATGTCCCCCTGTGTCCCTAGTGTCTGTGTCCCCATGTCTCCCAGTGTCCCTAGTGTATGTGTCCTCATGTGTCCCCTAGTGACATGGGGACACTGGTAGACATAGACACACTGGTCCCCAAGTCTCCCAGTGTCTGTCCCCCCATGTTTCCCAGTATCCCAATGTCTCCCAGTATCCCTAGTGTCTCAGTGTCCCCATGTCTCCTAGTGTCTGTGTCCCCGTGTCTTCCAGTGTCCCCATGTCTCTGTGTCCCTCAGTGTCCTCATGTGACACTGCTGAAGTCTGGCGTCGAAGACGGATACTGTCCGGTAGTACCTGCCTTCCATACTGCAGTAGTGCTGGCTTTCCCAAGGCTAGGAAGCCATCCCACTGATGCCAACCAATGTAACGTAGCTCCCTGTACCCCTGGCTGGGTACCTCCGCCAAGTACCGCTTCCTAGCTGGAACAGAAGACAAACTCCAGTACATCTGCCCACAGTCGCTGTGGCTTGACTGGGGCCCTGGAACCGGTCCTTCCTGGAGCCAAATGGGGAATTCGCTCTAAACACCCGCAAGCACTGGACGACACTCACTCCTGGAAGCTGGATCCTGGTCTTGGGTCCAGATTGGGTAAGATTCATAATATAAAAATGTGTAATGATAGATGGTTACACATGCTTTAATCCATAAAGACTAATAAATCCAAATTGACATTTACACCTGATGGTGAAGTATTTTTTAGTCTATGGATCCATTCAGTTTCTTTCATGGCCAGGAGTTTTTCTGTATCTCCTCCTCACCAATGTTGAATGATCACATCTATCCCTATACATATAAAACTTTGAAAGTTAAAATCCATACAGTGTTTGGGAACACTGTGTTTCAGATGTCCTCTTTTGATACCCTTAAAATGTTCCAGGAATCTAATATGTAATTTTCTGATGGTGCGCCCAACATATTGTATCCCACACTTGCATTCCAATAAATAAATCACATTTTTGGTGTGGCAATTAATAAAATGTTTAATTTTAAAGACCTCCTTAGTGGTTGTACTTCTAAAATCAATAGTTTTTTTTTGTTTTTAGAATCTGCATGTACTGCCATTTCCACACCAAGCTCTTGAGAAAGAACAGACAAAATGCGTCGAGCGAGCAGTAACTACATTACCCCAAGGAAAGAAGCTAACACCCTTAAGCCAGATCAAGATTTACTTAACTACTACTTTTAACAGGACTGGTTTTAAGAGGTACCAACGGCCCGTTCCACAGATTAGGGAGTAAGCCCCCCTTGAGGCTTAAAAGCTTTCTTGCACAAACAGAAATAATTCTCTTTGTGCCACTTTTCTTGTGAGTTTTATTACATTGTTATTAATATTTGTCATTTTAACAATTAAATACTTCACTATGTATTTTTTTTTTCTACATGTCATACTTGCCGGCTGAATGGTAAATCCTTGCCGGCTGAGTGGTATCTGTGGGATTTGGGAGTGATCCCTTTATAGAATGGCTTGCCTGCACCGTTTTCTGCACTTTACCCCACCTACCATTCTTTTACTGTGCTCTAGGCCACATATCCTCAAAGGCAAGGTGAATTTCAAATGTAATGCCAAAATAGCTGAACTAGAAAAATTATCCAATTTAGATACTTTAACCTTACATTTAAATTTCAATTTCAATTCCTAAAAACTCATAGTTTCGTAAATACCCAGGTAAAATATGCATTCATAAATAAAAGTGGTTTGAAAACCGAATAGAAACATTTAGTCCAAGAAAGATAACTCATTTGTTTTCACAATTGTAAGACTATGTATCCCATTTATAGCATATACGATAGCTTAGCACCAGCTGTAGGATACGTATTAAGTACCATTAAAATGAGTTATAACGTTTACCAGAAAATAAAACTCAATATACCACTCAAGGTGTAAAAATATTGATTATTATTATATAAATATAACAAACACTTGCCTTTATGAAAACTGCATGATATCATAATATGATTATGCTTAAATGAGATTTTGTGCTGAATGTTTTATTTTTATCTTGATAATAATGCTTCTTGTCTTGCAATTTCTCTTTGAAGTTTCTGCTTAACTAATCAAGGACACGGAATTTAAATCTAGGCCATATTTTGCTTGTAAAATAAATATGTAATTGGAAGATGGAAAAGCAAAAATGCTTTGTCGGTTATGTAAATTTAAACATGCTATCTAACACAGTAATACTTTACCCATATTCCTGCATTTGTTGAATTGTGAAAAAATAATCTCCTGAATATTTTCCATATGCAGAAAGAAAGGGAGTCACACTGCTCAATTCTCTGCCATTTAGGAGTTAAATCTTAAATGTTTATGCAACCATTGCCTGTGGCTTACACAGCCTTTGTAAACACTTCCTGTAAAGAAAGAGCTGATGTTTAAACTTCCTTTATTGAACAGTCTGTTCATTTTGAATTTCTTATCTCCTGCTCTGTTAATAGATTTCTAGACTGTGTAGGAACCTCCTGCATGGCCTAAAAGTTTAATTTACAGAGCAGGGGATAAAAACTCCTAAAGTAAATAAGATCTGAAACAATTTTTTTTCATGGAAGTGATGTGAGTAACAGGAAAGGTGTGACTGGGGCTGCAAAAACATAAATTAAAGTGATTTAACTCCTAAATGACAGAGAATTGAGCAGTGAGACTGCACGAACATGATCTTTCACTACTACTACTACTGTTGCTAGTAGTAAGCTCATATTGTCATAATGCTCTCAAAAGATAAGTGAAAAAAATAGAAAATATACAAAATTCAAAAGCTGTGGTAAAGATCTTTACATTCTCTAATCAATCTCAAATGACTCTTAACTGAGTCTGAGAATAATGTTAAATCTTAAATCATAAATCAGGGGCACATAGTTAGCTTTTATAGCGCATGTAATCAAGGGTGTTGTAAAAAACCCTAAATATTTAGGTCCATTCTGGGCCCACTTAAAGTTTAAAGAGCGAGAAATTGAATTTTTCAATACTTTTGAAATCCCAGTTCCTAGCATTTCACATTTGATGATATTTACCTTAAAGTTGGAAACTGATGCAAACATTTCCAGCTCAGTGTTCACCTGGGCTAGAGAACAACGATGATCAGTTACTGTGAATAGGAGATCAGCAGCAAAAGTGGAAAATTTTAATTCTCCTCCTGAATACGCATATCCTTTGATTTGAGGATTTTTCCTCATAGACTGTAAAAGGGGTTTGATAGCCAGTACAAAAAGATGAGGAGAAAGCACAGCCAAATATCTAAACCTCTCCACAAGTCCCACTGCCTCTAATATTTGAAATAGATAGGACCAACCCACCCTGTCAAAGGCCTTCTCTGTGTCTATGGAAAGGAGGACTGTAGGGGACCTGAAGGTCGTTGTGCCGTGTATGACGCTCAATAATTCAGTGGTACCATCTCTTGCCTCCCTGCCAGATATGAAGCCTGCCTGTTCAGGATAGATTAGTCCAGGCAAGAGGTAGAGCCAACATCTTCGCAAAGAGTTTTAAATCAGTATTCATCAGGAGAATAGTGTGTAACTCCAACAGTTATGAGGTTCCATCCCTGTGTTTGGAATTACTGTGATTGAGGCTTGTAGCATAGGGGGAGGTATTAAGGTTCTCAGAAGCAAGGAATTAAAAGTGCTTACAAATTTAAATGGCGATTGAAATACTTTATTATAATATACTGTAAGGCCATCAGGTCCTGGGCTCTTCCCTAAAGGTATAGTTTAAATTGCCCTTTCAAATTCCTCCACTGTTAAAGGGGCAACTGATATTAATCTGGTCATTCGATACTTCTTTGGGACACTGTAGCGTTAATGTAATCCCTAGTGCCTGATGAGTTGGCAGATTATATAATTTATGATAGTATGAACAGAATGCATCTTTAACTGTAGATATATTAATAGTGATGTCCCGAACGTTTCGCCGAACGGTTCGCGAACGGTTCGCCACGAACGATTCGCCACGGACTCATCATTAAGTAAACTTTGACCCTGTACCTCTCAGTCAGCAGACACATTCCAGCCAATCAGCAGCAGACCCTCCCTCCCAGACCCTCCCACCTCCTGGACAGCATCCATTTTGAAGCTGCATTCTTAGTGAGCTGTCCAGGAGGTGGCAGGGTCTGGGAGGGAGGGTCTGCTGCTGATTGGCTGGAATATGTCTGCTGACTGTGAGGTACAGGGTCAAAGTTTACTCAATGATGAGTCCGCGGCGAACCGTTCGTGGCGAACCGTTCGCAGCGAACCAATCGTGAGGTCAATATATATTAAATATGCTTTTCAATTCAATACGAAGAGTAACCAAATACTTAATGGGGTTTTGTTTATAGGCAAATTTCAACTGATTTAAATGTTGGGATATAGAGGCTATCCTGGAGATTTGTTCATTTTTAAAGTCGTGCACCCCTTTTAATCAAAACACTTATAAGCAACCTAAATCCATGGGATTGAGGTGTCAACTGTTCATTATATTTGAAATATGAATCCAGAGTATATCCTCCTCTATATCCTCCTCCGCCCTGGCATTGTTAAACTAGAAAAGCTACAATTTCTGGGGAAATTGTGTGAAGTGTTCTTGCCTCCACCAGTAGTCTACAATTAGGGATCGAGCGATTATTGGTTTTACCGATATTATAAGCCGATATTCGGTATTTTCGGCAATATCGGTATCGGCCACTAAAAATACCGATATTGAAGGAGTGAGAAATGAATTTCAACTTTTATTTATTTATATAGCACATTTAATTGCAACGTTGTTGCCCAAAGTGCTTCACAGTTACATTAAAACATACATTTATAAAAACATTAGCAGGTGTACAAAAGGCCCTGTCTATGACATCACTTGCTGCTCCAGCATGGCACAGGTCAGAGTATTTTGGCGGTTGCCATCTTCAAACGGTCGTATTTTAAAAACTATAAATCCTACAGCGAAGAGCTTTATATTGTGAGACTCACAAGACCCAGACCTACATTTTGATGAATAGTATGTCTCTGAAATATTATAAATGAAGGCACAGTCACAGTTTAGAAATTACCCTTCAAATTTGAGCTGGCTAGAGTGGCGTTTCAATGAATGTCAATGGACGGCGTGAGTTGCAAACAAATGGTCATATTGTGAAAACTATGTTAAGGACTATGGCTTAGCCATCGACATGTTTAGTGGCAGCAGGGATAGCTGAAAGTTTTGATATAAGATTTGTGTAGGTGGGCTTGAAAATGAGGGAGTGATGGCAGTTTAGAAATCATGTCCTGATTTTTCAGCTTTTGCCAGCTCCCACTCTAGTTTTGAACATTGAGGCTAGTGGTGTTGTGGAGAGAGGCACTGAGGCTAGTGGTGTTGAGGAGACCGGCTTGGAGACTATGGTGAGGCCTAATAGAAAGCAGTTGTTGTTGGGGGATTCCATCATAAGAGGTGTGGTCTTGTGAGGTGTCTTCCCGGAGCTACTGCTCACAGAGACAGGAGACGTATCTGTAATATTGTTAAGCAAGCAAAGCAGGAAGGGGAATTGGATGTACTTGTCCATCTAGGGACAAATGACTTGGCTTGCAATAAGGTTTCAGAGGTTAAGGAAGTTTTTAGTGTTTTTGCCAATGATATACGGCAGGTTGCTTCCACACTGTCATTCTCTGAAGTTCTGCCTGTGCATAACACTCAGAACGACAGGTGGATGCGTATTAGGGACTTTAATTTGTGGCTTGGTGAATGGTGTCGGGAGCAAGGATTTGGCTTTATTTCTAATGGTAGCTCTGTTTGGAATGGAAATAACCTGTACAAAAAAGATGGTTTGCATCTTTCTCAAAAGGGAACAAATGTTCTCAGTGAGCAGTTCAGAGGTTTTGCTAGGATGTATTTAAACTAGGAGGGGGGGGCAAAAGGGTGATAAAACATCAATCCAATTGTCCCCCAAAACAAGGTCAGAAGGTGCCTGTAGCAAGTGTGTTAAAAAATGATAAGCTTAGAGTCATGTCTACAAATGCTCACAGTTTAGGGAATAAGATCCATGAACTTGTGGCAATAATGGCAACTGATAACGTAGATTTAGTCGATGTTACTGAGACATGGTATAATGAGAAAAATGACTGGGACATAGCAATACCAGGGTACTATTTATATAGAAAAGATAGGGAAGGCAAGAAAAGGGGAGGGGTGGCCTTCTATGTGAAGGATAGCATAAAATCTAGACTAATAAAAGTTAGTGAGGCGACCATCGAGTCCATTTGGGTTACGTTAGAATTTGGTAATCACACAGTAACTCATGTAGGTGTGATTTATAGGCCCCCTGGACAAACTGAAGAGTTAGATAATCTACTAGTTGAGGAAATAGCTAAAATGACAATGAAGGGGGAAGTTATCATCATGGGTGACTTTAATCTTCCTGATGTAAATTGGAAAACAAAATTAGCTACTTGTGCCAGGAGCACACATATTCTAAACTCCCTACTGGGATTGTGACCGCTGTTTGGATATATTGAGCGCTCAGATCCAAGCCATCTGGGGATAGGTTGAATGTGGGGGTTCTGTTCAGTTCAATAGGAGTTATGTATTTTTGTGTCTTTTTGTGTCTTTTAACATGTGGTTAATGGAGTCTGCCTCTATCCCTGGATAATTGGATTCCTTTCCCCATTGTCCAGGATAGAGGCCTCTGTAAAACCGGTTTGGGCCAGAAAACCATGCTGCCAGCCAGGCCCCAAAATACACTTTTGCTAACTTTTGAACCCCTTGTCTGATTTGTGCCATTTTTTAATATGTTGCTCCCCTTAATGGATTGATTCCAAATATGTAATTTATGAAGATTGGATGTGTAGTTTGGAAGTTATAGTACATGTATAAAAACTGTATTTTTACTGTTCTGTATTAATTATGTTATGTGATTATCTGAGGGATGGGAATTTCCCCGAATGTATATTGTTCCGATTGGTTATACTGCTAATTATGTGGGTGTCTCCCTTGCATGGGCAGAATCTCATAAAAGCAGAGTGTGTGCCATTAAACATCAGATCTTCTTGACCCTCAATACATAGCCTTGTCTCGTTATTGGAGGGAACTGCTATATCACACTGGGGATTGCTATGCTCTGCATACTCCCCTGAGCTTTTAATCACTTAGCTCTTTTAAGAGCTGTTCCAGTTACGCTCTCCTGGAGGAGAGGTCTTCCCCACACGGTCCTGGAGGACAGAAGCTGATCCAGGGTGGAAGGAAGACGGCGAGACTCCAGTTAAGCTACGGCGGTTGTGGAGTCTGCGGCGGTTGTGGTGTCTGCTGCAGTGTTTGGAGTCCTCAGGAAGCGCTAGGACCATCCATCCTTGAGGAGGTACTTTCGATCAGTGCCTCAGTGGTCCTTCGGAGACTACGAGGTGCTCATTATGAAGGTTATTGAGAACAGCGCTAGCAGCCACTGTGCAGCGTCCTAACTACAGCAACATGGGCAGGATGGATAGAGGCCCCTGCGAAGAGCACCACTCAACATGTCATTAAACTCACGAGGGGCAGCTTACATTGAGGAGGTAAGAGTGGCGGTTGGTCTGCTATGGCCCAGACCTTTCGAGATGAGGTGGTCCACAAGTAATGCATACAGTTGAGGTGCTGAGAACAGATGTGACCTGTGGCCTTTGGTAACTGTGGAGGTTGAGGATACTGGACACCTAGTCTCCAAGCGGCAGTGCAAGTTACAGGGAGCCGAAGGTGTTGTCCTTCCTCCCCAGCGGCAGTGCGAATTCCAGGGAGCCGAAGGTGTCGTCCTTCCTCCCCAGCGGCAGTGCGAATTCCAGGGAGCCGAAGGTGTCGTCCTTCCTCCCCAGCAGCAGTGTGTCCTACAGGGAGCAGAGACAGTTGGTCTCTCTCTCCAGCAGCAGGACAATGTTATAGGAGTGGAGACAGGCGGTCTCCCTCTCCAGCGGCAGACTGTGTTTCAGGGAGAGGAGCACAGCACCCTATCTCCCCAGCGGCAGCTTACCCTACCAAGGGGAGACACCAATCTCCCAGATGGCACAGAGGGGACCGTGGTCTCTGTGCCTGACCTACAGGGATGCTGGACAGCCTGTCCAGATCCCCAACTACCCTCACAGGGACAACAGGAGGAGGGGGTAAGTACGAATTCCCCTCCACAGCTAACTCCTAACTTGGCCCCAGGGTTAACAGAGGAGATGTTAACCCCCACTGACTCCCATGTTCCCCTGGCTACTGAGCCGGACTATGTTCCCAGCACCCCAGCGGAAGAGCTGGCAGCTGGGCAGAGTGCAGTCGGCCTCTGCCCTCCCTTTGTCCCTTGTCCAGAGCCTGCTGTCCTGCAGGCTATACCAGCGGAAGAGCTGGCAGCTGGGCAGAGTGCAGTCAGCCTCTGCCCTCCCTTTGTCCCTTGTCCAGAGCCTGATGTCCTGCAGGCTATACCAGCGGAAGAGCTGGCAGCTGGGCAGAGTGCAGTCGGCCTCTGCCCTCCCTGTGTCCCTTGTACAGAGCGTGACATTCTGCCGGCTACCCCAGCGGAAGAGCTGACATCAGGGCAGAGCGCCGCTGGCCTCTGCCCTACTGACCCCCTTGTTACAGGACTGGTCTGCAACCCCCTCTCCCCAGCAGAAGTGCGGGCATCAGGGCAGAGCGCCGCTGGCCTCTGCCCCCAAGTACCACCAGCTATTTGCCCAGCTGCACCAGGAAGGCAGAGGATGCTGCATTTTCATCCTACAACCTGGAACCTACAGGCCAGTACTGTTTATTGTGGGGGGGCTACTTTGCTACTTGTTATTTGTGGGTGGGCTGCGAGACTAACTTAGGCACTGACCGACAGGAGGTCAGGTGCCTGGTTAGTCTCCCTCCAAATGGGGAGATATGTTACAAACTGCCATTTGTAACTGTTATTTTATTTGACAAATTGCCCTGCTTCCCTGTGTTATGGAGAAGCCTAATTGCCAGCCTTCTGCCCCATGACTATGGACCTGGTGTGTATGGCGATTTGACTGTATTTGTGGGATCTGAGCGCTGTTTGGATATATTGAGCGCTCAGATCCAAGCCATCTGGGGATAGGTTGAATGTGGGGGTTCTGTTCAGTTCAATAGGAGTTATGTATTTTTGTGTCTTTTTGTGTCTTTTGCTAACATGTGGTTAATGGAGTCTGCCTCTATCCCTGGATAATTGGATTACTTTCCCCATTGTCCAGGATAGAGGGCTCTGTAAAACCGGTTTGGGCCAGAAAACCATGCTGCCAGCCAGGCCCCAAAAGACACTTTTGCTAACTTTTGAACCCCTTGTCTGATTTGTGCCATTTTTAATATGTTGCTCCCCTTAATGGATTGATTCCAAATATGTAATTTTTATGAAGATTGGATGTGTAGTTTGGAAGTTATAGTACATGTATAAAAACTGTATTTTTACTGTTCTGTTTTAATTATGTTATGTGATTATCTGAGGGATGGGAATTTCCCCGAATGTATATTGTTCCGATAGGTTATACTGCTAATTATGTGGGTGTCTCCCTTGCATGGGCAGAATCTCATAAAAGCAGAGTGTGTGCCATTAAACATCAGATCTTCTTGACCCTCAATACGTAGCCTTGTCTCGTTATTGGAGGGAACTGCTATATCACACTGGGGATTGCTATGCTCTGCATACTCCCTGAGCTTTTAATCACTTAGCTCTTTTAAGAGCTGTTCCTGTTACGCTCTCCTGGAGGAGAGGTCTTCCCCACACGGTCCTGGAGGACAGAAGCTGATCCAGGGTGGAAGGAAGATGGCGAGACTCCAGTTAAGCTACGGCGGTTGTGAAGTCTGCGGTGGTTGTGGTGTCTGCTGCAGTGTTTGGAGTCCTCAGGAAGCGCTAGGACCATCCATCAACGGAGGGTACTCGGTCGGAGTACAGGGAGCTCCGTTACATCTCTAAAACAAGTTGTTGAGGAGCCAACTCGTGAAGAGGCCATACTAGATTTAGTGTTAACAAATGGAGATTTGGTATCAGATATTACTGTAGGTGAAGGTTTAGGATCCAGCGATCATCAGTCAGTGTGGTTTAATATAAGAACAGTGACTGAGTCACACCACACAAAAACAAAAGTTTTAGACTTTAGAAAAACAGACTTTTCTAAAATGAGAATATTTGTAGAGGAGTCATTATCAGACTAGAGCAATTTAAATGGAGTCCAAGAGAAATGGGATTATTTAAAAGTTGCACTATTGAAGGCAACAGAAAATTGCATTAGGCTTGTCAGTAAAAGCAAAAAATTCAAGAAACCACTGTGGTACTCCGCAGATGTGGCCAAAATAGTTAAAAACTAAAGTTAGCATTTAGTAATTATAAAAAAAAACCAGAGTGAGGAAGACAGAATGATATATAAGATTAGGCAAAAAGAGGCTAAGCAAGTTATAAGAGCTTCCAAATCACACACAGAAGAGAAAATAGCACAGTCAGTAAAAAAGGGGGACAAAACTTTTTTTAAGATACATAAATGAGAAAAGAAAAGTAAAACAAGGATTAATTAGTGTGGCGGAACCAACCTCGCCACTATGCACTGGAGAAGCCTGGTTGCCAGCCTCCTGCCATGTGACTATGGCCCCTGCGATGTATTGCCCTTTAAAGACTTGATTTGGGCATAATGGATTTGTGTTGTGCTGCTGCTGGCCCTTTTAAGAACCATCTGGGGACATACTGTGGAGTTACTGGGTGGCCACCATTTCCTGTATCAGAAGCACATGGTGAGAACAATGAATGGGGCCATTTTAACTCACAGACACTGTTTGGACTTTTCAACACGGTGCCATCTCGCCAGTATTTGGTGCACAGAGACATTGTGCAGTGGTTTTAGACTATACAGCAGGGGACACATTATACAGTGATTGTTTTTTTATTTAGCCTGTATATGTTCTGCAGAATCTGCATTAAACTGTATTTTCCAAAGTACTGAACGGATCTGGGTGAATTTTGAATATGTGGTTCACCCAGACCCCCCAGTTCCAAGGATATACTTTTTATGGGGTTATTGCATGTTTTGGGGTCCCTGTGATGTGTTTATGAAACTGTATTTCTCTGGCTGTGATAATTAGATTACCCATTGTGTTCAGTAATCATATCACAGCCAGAGGGGAGGATTTTGTGTGGGAGTGTCTTTCTGTAATGTACGTGTGTTATTGGTTGTTATGTAAAACCCTGTGGGCAGTACTAAATTTGTGGATTGGGAATAAAAGAGGCTGTATGTGCCAGTCCAGTGAGTTCCTGCTTAACCCTCAAAGTGAAGTGTCGTCTCATTATTGGGGGAGGATTTATTGTATGCTGTTCCAGTTTGACTGCTAGGAGGGTAAACCTATTCGTATGGTTTCCTATTCAACTGTCTACATCATTCATATGCTTGGGAGAATTTATTTGTTTCTCCGGTTCGGTGATTGTGGTGTCTGCCAGAGTGCTTGGAGTCCTCAGGAATCGCTAGGAGCATCCTTCAACGGAGGTACCCAGTCGGGGTGCCAGGCTATCCATTACAGTTAGATTAAAAACAAAAGAAGGAAGGTATGTAGAAGAGGATAAAGGTCTAGCTGACTACCTCAATGAATATTTTTGTTCTGTATTTACAGATGAAAATGAAGGAAAGGGACCTCAGTTAAGAAAAAGGATAAATGAGTAACTTATTACACGTGCGTTTACAGAGGAAGAGGTTCTATTTCAACTGTCAAAAGTAAAGACAAATAAGTCAATAGGGCCTGATGGAAAACACCAAAAGCTATTAAAATAGCTTAGTTGTATACCATCAAAACCATTAACAGATTTATTTAACCAATCATTGTTAACAGGAGTAATCCCAGAAGATTGGAAGTTAGCGAATGTTGTGCCCATTCACAAGAAAGGTAATAGCGAGGAGTCGGGCAACTATAGGCATGTAAGCCTTACTTCAGTGGTGGGGAAAGTGATGGAAACCATGTTAAAGGATAGGATTGATGAACATCTAAAAACACATGGATTTCAAGATCAGAGACAACATGGGTTTACTTCAGGGAGATCATGCCAAACTAATCTTATATATTTTTTTGATTAGGTAACTAAAATTATAGATCAGGGTGGTGCAGTAGACATTACTTACCAAGATTTCAGTAAGGCTTTTGACAATGTTGCACATAGAAGGCTTATCAATAAACTGCAATCTTTAAGTTTGGATTTCAATATTGTTGAATGGGTAAGGCAGTGGCTGAGTGACAGCCAACAGAGGGTTGTAGTTAATGGAATATATTCAAAGCTTGGACTTGTCACCAGTGGGGTACCTCAGGGATCTGTACTTGGACCCATTCTCTTTAATATTTTTATTAGTGATATTGCAGAAGGTCTTGATGGTAAGGTATGTCTTTTTGCTGATGATACTAAGATATGTAACAGGGTTGATGTCCCAGGAGGGATAAGCCAAATGGCAAATGATTTAGGTAAACTAGAAAAATGGTCAGAATTGTGGCAACTGACATTTAATGTGGATAAGTGCAAGATAATGCATCTTGGACGTAAAAACCCAAGGGCAGAGTACAGAATATTTGATAGTCCTAACCTCAACATATGAGGAAAGGGATTTAGGGGTGATTATTTCTGATGACTTAAAGGTAGGCAGACAATGTAATAGAGCAGCAGGAAATGCTAGCAGAATGCTTGGTTGTATAGGGAGAGGTATTAGCAGTAGAAAGAGGGAAGTGCTCATGCCATTGTACAGAACACTGGTGAGACCTCACTTGGAGTATTGTACACAGTACTGGAGACCGTATTTTCAGAAGGATATTGATACCTTAGAGAGGGTTCAGAGAAGGGCTACTAAACTGGTTCATGGATTGCGGGATAAAACGTACCAGGAAAGTTTAAAGGATCTTAACATGTATAGCTTGGAGGAAAGACGAGACAGGGGGGATATGATAGAAACATTTAATTACATAAAGGGAATCAACACAGTAAAGGAGGAGACTATATTTAAAAGAAGAAAAACTACCACAACAAGAGGACATAGTCTTAAATTAGAGGGACAAAGGTTTAAAAATAATATCAGGAAGTATTACTTTACTGAGAGGGTAGTGGATGCATGGAATAGCCTTCCAGCTGAAGTGGTAGAGGTTAACACAGTAAAGGAGTTTAAGCATGCGTGGGATAGGCATAAGGCTATCCTAACTATAAGATAAGGCCAGGGACTAATGAAAGTATTTAGAAAATTGGGCAGACTAGATGGGCCAAATGATTCTCATCTGCAGTCACATTCTATGTTTCTATGCTTTCCCTGGTGGTCTAGTGGAGAGTGAACTCTAGCCCCTGTGAGGCTAGAGTTCACTCTCGTGAGATCTGAGCGTTACCGCGGCAACGCTCAGAACTCGCGAGAGGAACCCGGCGGAGCTGCTGGTTGAGCTCCCCGGGTCCTCTCCTGCCTCCCTCCATGTTCCTGTGGGGAGGGAGGCTTAGAGCAAAGCCGGCGCTCGGATAGCGCCGGTTCTGCATGAGCCGACAAGGGAGATCCTGAGATCTCCCCTGCCGGTCTCACTCCATAGGTGTGCCGCAGGGATTAGGGTGTGCCCAGGCACACCCGGCACACCCAGTGCACACGCCTATGATTTTGATGTCCTGTAGCGTGCCAGTCCTACTTTTTTAAATTGAAGTGTGCATGTTGCCATATTCTGCTTGTGTTGCACTGCAGTTGCTTTCTATCATTGTATTTGTGTGTATATGAGCTGTTATTAAGTGTTCTTGCATAGCAAGACCACTTAATGTTATCTCACATATTTAAGTGTTCTTGCATAGCAAGACCACTTAATGATATTAAGTGTTCTTGCATAGCAAGACCACTTAATGTTATCTCACATATATATTATTAAGTGTTCTTGCATAGCAAGACCACTTATTGTTAGCTCACATATATATTCTTATTCTTATTCTTATTATAGCCAAATTTCCACAGTTTTTACACTACATAGACAAAAATTTACCAAAACGTGCAGATTGTTCCCGATCGGATTGCTATTACTTTGTGGAACGTTTCGCCGAATGGTTCACGGAATATCGTCGTTCTTGTGGCGAAATTTGGCCCATAGGAATGAATGGAAAAGCTAGAGTGCGAGCTGTCAAAATCAGGACATGATTTCTAAACTGCCACCACTCCCTTATTTTCAGGCCCACCTACACAAATCTTATATCAAAACGTTCAGCTATCCCTGCTGCCACTAAACATGTCAACGGCTAAGCCATAGTCCTGATAGTTTTCACAATATAATCATTTGTTTGCAACTAACGCCGCCCATTGACATTCATTGAAACTTCACTCTACAAAGCTAAAATTTGAAGTGCAATTTCTAAACTGCGACTGTGCCTTCATTTGTACAACTTCAGAGACATACTATGCATCAAAATGTAGGTCTGGGTCTTGTGATTCTCACAATATAAAGCTCTTCGCTGTAGGATTTATAGTTTTTAAAATACGACCGTTTGAAGATGGCAACCGTCAAAATACTCTGACCTGTGCCATGCTGGAGCAGCAAGTGATGTCATAGACAGGGCCTTTTGAACACCTGCTAATGTTTTTATAAATGTATGGTTTAATGTAACTGTGCAACAACGTTGCAATTAAATGTGCTATATAAATGACAACAGTTACTCCGCCCACTCCAGTTGTAGACTACTGGTGGAGGCAAGAACACTTCACACAATTTCCCCAGAAATTGTAGCTTTTCTAGTTATTATTATTCTTATTATAGCCAAATTTACCACCCTAACTCCTTCCACAGTTTTTACACTACATAGACCGTAATATACCGAAACCTGCGGATTGTTCCCGATTGGTGTGCTATTACTTTGTGGAACGTTTCACCGAATGGTTCACGGAATATCGTCGTTCCTGTTGTGAAATTGGTCCCATAGGAATGAATAGCAAAATGTTCAAAACTAGAGTGGGAGCTGGCAAAAGCTGAAAAATCAGGACATGATTTCTAAACTGCCACCACTCCCTCATTTTCAAGCCCACCTACACAAATCTTATATCAAAACGTTAAGCTATCCCTGCTGCCACTAAACATGTCGATGGCTAAGCCATAGTCCTTAACATAGTTTTCACAATATGACCATTTGTTTGCAACTCATGCCGTCCATTGACATTCATTGAAACTGCACTCTAGCCAGCTCAAACATGAAGGGAAATTTCTAAACTGCGAGGTCTGGGTCTTGTGATTCTCACAATATAAAGCTCTTCGCTGTAGGATGTATAGTTTTTAAAATACGACCGTTTGAAGATGGGAACCGCCAAAATACCCTGACCTGTGCCAGGCTGGAGCAGCAAGTGATGTCATAGACAGGGCCTTTTGTACACCTGCTAATATTTTTATAAATGTATGTTTTAATGTAACTGTGAAGCACTTTGGGCAATAACGTTGCAATTAAATGTGCTATATAAATTAATAATAACAGATACTCCGCCCACTCCAGTTGTAGACTACCGTTGGAGGCAAGAACACTTCACACAATTTCCCCAGAAATTATAACTTTTCTAGTATTGTATATGTTCATGAGTAGTTTGTGGTATTGTGTATGATACATATGAATGTGGACACTTCTAAGGAAGCCCTGCTGGGAGAAACATGTAAAGTGTGGCCTTAGAGAAGTTTATTTATATATTTTTTTCTTGTATTTTGTTTACTTGTAATATTACTTTTAACTAATATATATATATATATATATATATATATATATATAATCATTGTCTACAACATCATATCCAATTTGTTGTTTTGCTGCTGAAGAACTATCCTGGTTTCTGCACATCCCTGGGTGGGGATTATACCAAGGCTTTACATCACCAGATCAAGTTTATAGGACACTTTGCTTCTGTGCACCTTATATAATTGAACATATTATACTATTGCTTTATTTTATATGCTGGAGTCATACTGGACACATTAAATTGAGGATCTACAAATATCTTAAAACAGGGATTGTACTGTCAAAGCGCTAAACAGCAGAGCTCCCAGTAGCTCATAAAAGTGTGAGTGAGACACCTATATACTTAACTGTCTGTTAAACTATTAAGACAGTACACTATTGTTTGTTGCATTTCTGCTTTATTTTGAGGTTTTCCTGGTACCAAAATACAAAATAACTTTACTCCAGAGAGAGTACGTATTTATATAACTTATTACACACTATTGTGGTATTGTTAAGATTGAGTATACCCATGTCATTTTTTCAGTTCTGTTTGGTGCGGTTTATCACCTGTTGTTCTGTCACATATGAATGTGGGCTGTATATAGGGGCTGCTTGTGGAATTGTGTGGATGGAAATATCACATTGTATGTGAGAGGCTGCATGTGGGGTAGTGTGGATTGTTAGTGGTGTTGTGTTTGTGGGGATTGTGTGTATGTTTGTGTGTGAGCTGTTCGTATTATTTGTATGAGGGGAGGGTTATTCTGCATTTCTGTGTATATCTAGCAATGTGGGTGGCTTCCCTCGGTTCCAGTGGATCAGGCTGGCCAGGTACAGGTCAAGGACAGGAGCTGCAGGCTGCTCTACTCCAGTGTGGATTCCCATTCACAAGTGCTGGGAGGAAGTGATCTGAGATCAGTTCCTCTACGTGTTGCAATGCATAAATTGAGGATTGTCCTTCACCACCTTTGCGTATTAGCACGTATCTGAAGTTTCACTGGGACTCCTGATAGGCCATAGTCTGTTTTGCTCTTGCAGCCTTGAGTGCGGTGCAAAGACACCTTGAATGCAGTGCATGGAACACGTGCCATATGTTGCCTAACCCTGCCCTAGAGGATCATGCAACTGGCAAACAAGGATCACACCCTCTAGATTTCCCTTTTTGATAATTACTATCATATGCCTGCAAGATGTATTTGGAATATAACATTGGGACTGAACATTCTCTAAGGTGGGTCTTCTGAATAAAACATACATCAGCAGAGCATTTATGCATTTCATTAATTATAATACTTAATAGATAAAATTAAGCATTTATTAGTATCTCCAACAAATGCAATACACACACACAGTCTGCTGAATACACGCACACAGTCCTCTAAATACACACAAAAGTTGCTGAATACACATACACAGAACGCCGAGTATACCCAGACTGCGAATACATACACACACACATACTGCACTGGGGTGCAGTGTGGAATGTGTGTGTGTTTCTGAGGGGTGCTGTGTGAGAAAAGTGCTGTGTGTGGGGGGGCGAGGGGTGCTGTGTGTATGGTAGATGTGTGTGTGTGGGGTGGAACTGTGTGTGTGTGTATAGGGGTGCTGTGTGGAGGGGGAGAGTGATGTGTGTGTGTGGAGGGAGGAGAGTGCTGTGTGTGTGTGTGAGGGGGGGAGAGTGCAGTGTGTGTGTGTGGGGGGAGAGTGCTGTGTGTGTGTGTGTGTGTGCATGCTGTGAGTGTGTGTGGGGGAGGGGTGCTGTGTGATGGGTGGGGGTGCTGTGTGTGTGTGATGGGGTGTTGTGTGTGCGGGGTAGGGGTGCTGTGTGGGAGGAGAGCTGTGGGAGGGAAGGGGTGTTGTGTAGGCGTAGAGGAGGAGTGTGTGTGTGGGGGGAGGAGTGCTGTGTATGTGGGGGTAGGGGTGCTATGTGTGTGTGTGTGTGTGTGTGTGGTAAAGATATATAAAAATACTGAAGAATTGTTATTCCCCTCCCCTCCTCTCCCCTCTCCTCCTGTCATATATTTCCCTTCCTCCTCTAAAGTCCCAATTGTGTTATAAATGTATGCAACTGTAACTTGTCCCTCAAGATTGCCTCTAATCTCACCATCATACCTCCTAAATCATCTCTAGATGGTAATTGCAGCAGCAGGGGATGTAAGGAGCAAATATCCAGACCCTCCTCCTCCATTGAAGCCTCCATTGGTCCCTCTGAAACAGCTGGGCTCATTTGGCTCTCTGGTAAACTCTCCTGTGAGCTATCCTGTGGCTTTCCAGGCATTTTTTTGTTAAAAGTAGTAAAACAAAAAAGAACAGAAGGTTGTGTCAGATAAGATGTTAATATGAAACAGATAAAGCAGTAAAACAGATCCAATAGTCAGAGAGAGACTTTCAAGGAGTATTAATACTAGAAAAGTCCAAATAAAAGTAAACTTGTAGAAACAGCATCCAGATTCTTTTCTGATCAGGAGAAAGCTTGGGGGGGAGGGCCGTGGAGGTAGTGTTATGCTCTGGGAAATGATCAGACCGTAAACTTTGCTGGGGGTCCGTATAAAATACAAAAAACAGAGAAACAACCAAATGGTGTAGTATATTACAACAGTTTCGAATCCTAATAATTTGTAGATCCTATGTAATCCTATTCATGTTTTTAAGAGCTAATACCAGCTCTAGTATGAATGGCATACAGTGAAAACTGGGGACAGTGGAACAGTGGGAAAACTGTGACTGTCTCACGGAGTCAGGGCACTTGAGAGGCATCCTATAAAATAGAAAATTGCCTCTATGGTGCCAGTCCTTTCACCTGTTCATTAGTTTAGCAGCAATTCATAGAGATGTGTCTTCAATTGATAAGAAAGGTATCCTACCAGAGATCTTCTAATTAGGAGACAGTGAATCTCTCTCACGATATTACAGAAAAGTGTGAAGGTGGTAGGATGATGTATAACTATTATTTGTATTAAGGAGGGTAAATACAGTTAGTCTTGTACTGTGTGCTTAATGTGAAATTGTGACAAGTACAGATTTTTTCCTAAGCACCATAACATCCAAGGCTCTTTGTATAAGCTATGATGCAAGGAGGTCCCTATCACTGTGTCCCTGAAAAACATTGGACTAAATTTGCAAATAGTTTTTATTGCGGATTATAAGCACAGCTGGCAGATTGTACAATGTAGTATGATGTTTACAAGTACTAAAAAATATAAAAAACATAACCCCATCCTCCCCCCCCCAAATTCACTCAAGATTAAATTGGATGTTGTGCGATTAAGTAGCCTTACTTCTTGTATTTGAGGTCAGTACGGCCAAGGCCTAGAGGTAGGGTGAAGCTAGCGTATGGGAAATAGTGGGTAGAGGGGGAAGTGAGGTGTTAGGGCAGAGCGAGAGAGAGATGAGAGGGAGAAGAGGAGAGAGAGGGGAAGAAGGAGAAGAGGGAGAGAGAAGGAAAAAAAGGGAAAAGAAAAGAGTGGTGGGGGAGGGTGAGGGAAGGTATTTGCCTACTGTGTGCGGTTTCTGTGAACCTTGATGTAGTTGTCTGGAGTGGCCGCGGTTCCAGGATACATCGCGCAGGGCGGCGGTCTCCAGTCCCGGGTGTGGGAGGGGGTCCCTTATGGATGCACCACCTCCTCCCCCCCATCCCACTCCGCTCTATATGTCAACCACGGTCGCCACCTCTCCACATGTTTCTCCTTTGTACCCATGTGTCGATTCCACTCTGTTTATCTCTTCCACGCGTTCCATCCAGTTCCTTATTGCCGGAGTTACGTCTTGCTTCCAGTATAGCGGAATCAGAACCTTGGCAGCATTCAGCAGGTGTCGAAGGATAGATTTCCTGTAGACACCAATGGTGTCTGTTGTGGAGTGTAGGAGGGCTGTCTCCACACTGAAGCATCTGTCTGTCTCCAGGATCTCCTCTGTTTTTTGTTTTACTTCATTCCAGAATGATGTGATGCGTGGGCATTCCCACCATATGTGCATCACCATTCCTTGTCCTTCTCTGCATCTCCAACATGTATTAGGTACGGTGGGAAAGATTCTGTGTAAGCTGTCAGGCGTTCTGTACCAGAACGACAAGAGCTTGTAGTTGGATTCCTGGTAGTTAGAACTCGATGAGCATTTATGGTAGAGGATAAGGATTTCACCCATTGAGCCGCTGTGAATGACATCCAAAATGCGTTCCCAGTGACGTTGCAAGGTGTCGTTGTTTCCCAGATGTCCTACGAGTAGGTGTTGGTATATACGTAAGGGATATTGACTTGTCCAGGTTGGTTTTGTTATGACAGAGTGCCTCGAACCTTGACAATTCTCGGTGGAGGGTTTCTTTGTGTGGCCGGGTCTGATGGAAGAATTTAATTTGCGTGTCCCGAAAAGTTTGTAGACTGGACAGTTGATTGCATTCCGTTAACTCCAGCAATGGTAACATACCAGTGTTGTTCAGTATCTTATGGATGTGGAAAGAGTCCCCCCCTTCCAGGAGAGTCCATGACGTCGGCAGTAGCCCCTCCCTTTCCGGGGATTATGTGGTATCTGGATCATCAGGCTTGGTGATGGGGAGCGGTGTGGGGCTCTTCTGATGCTATCCCATGTTTTCAGTGTCTGTGCCACTGTGGAGGTTGAGGATTGCCTGCGAGGGTCTCTTCGAGTTCCATGTCACCATGAGACGGGATGGGCGTACGTGACATTTATCAAGAGCAATCCACTGTTTGTGTGCCGGGTGTGTATGCCACTCTAGGACCCGCTGTAACACTGTTGCATGATGATATTTGCGTAGATCTGGGAGCGCCAACCCACCCCTTGCTCGTGGCAGGCATAAGATCTCTTGTCGGAGTCTCATCTGTCCCCCGTTCCAGACGAAATGACGGATGTAAAGTATGCTGTTGGTAGGGCTAGAGGAATCGTTTGGTAAAGGTAGAGGATGCAAGGTAGTACGTTCATTTTAAGGATCGCAATTCGCCCGAACCATGATATATGCGGATAAGACCACGTCTTCAGGTCATGTTGTATCTTTTGAAGTAAGGGTAGAAAATTTGTTCCCAGGAATTGCATGTGGTCCGTATACCATCTAAATGGAAATTGGTGCTTCAGTGCAGTGTCTTGGGCCGTCGAGACCGTGACATTTAGTACTTCACATTTGGACATGTTCAACTTGAATCCTGAGATTTCTCTGTATGTCTTGAACATTTCCACCAAGCGAGGTAGGGTAGTCTCGGGGTTTTTAATAAAAAACAGAAGGTCATCCGCGTACGCCGCCACTTTGTGGTACCCATATTGGGGAAGCCCCTGATCTCATCTGATCTGCGTACTGCCTTGAGGAACGGCTCGAGGGTGAGGGCAAATAGCATAAAAGAGAGTGGGCATCCCTGCCGTGTTCCATTTCGGATCTGGAAGGACTCTGTGAGCACTCCCTTCACTCTCACTTTAGCACTGGGACAACGATACAATACCCCTATCCATTTCAGTATGTTCCCTCCAAAGCCTTGTTCCTTGAAGGTATCCATGAGAAATTAACAGTCCACCCGGTTGAATGCTTTCTCGGCATCTGTTGATAGTAGTAAGAGTTTGTCTTCTGATTGTTTTGTGAGGTGTTGGATGGACAGAACTCTAAGAGTGCTGTCCCTGGTTTCTCGTCCGGGGATGAATCCCGTTTGATTCGGGTGGACTAGTTTCGGCAGCACAATTCCTATTCTGGTTGATAGTATCTTAGTGAGTAGCTTCACATCTACATTAAGCAAGGAGATCGGTCTTTAGCTGCCACATAAAGTGGGGTCCTTCCCAGGTTTCGGGAGCACTCTGATGGTGGCTGCGAGTGACTCCTGGTGAAACTGGGCCTCCGTGATGAGAGCGTTGAAGGTCCTGGTAAGTTTCGGGAGCAGGATGTTCTTCTGCTTCTGTGATCGGCATATCTAAAGCTTCCGATTCCTCCTGTCGGAGTCGTGTCGCCACGTATGTTTCGCTGTACCTCTGCATCTTGTCTCTTCTGTCAGTTCCCTCTTCTGGTTGTGGGATATTATATAAGGAGGAGTAGAAGGATCGAAATCCAGAGACGATCTTGTCTGGGAATTGTGTAACTGTGCCATCCGTGCAGGGCCGTCTTTAATACTGACCGGACCCTGGGCAACCATTTGCTTGGGGCCCCTGGACCCTGCCCTCTCCCAGACATACTAATACACATACACTGACAGACATACTGACACATACGCAGACACATACACTGAACGACACACATTGGCAGACATACTGACACGCGCAGACACATACACTGAACGACACACATTGACCGACATACTGACACACACACAGACATACACTACAGACATACTGACACACATACACAGACATACAGACACAAACAATGACAGACATACTGACATACACAGACACACTGATATACACAGACAGACATACTGACATAAGCACAGACATACACTGACAGACATACTGACATAAACATACACTGACAGACATACTGACACAAACACAGACAGACATACTGACACAAACACATACACTGACAGACATACTGACACAAACATACACAGACCTAAACATACACTGACAGCCCTACTGACACACACATACACAGACATACTGACATAAGTTTACACTTTTAAACCCACCCACAAGTTTCCTACCTTGGAAAGTGGTTCCTCAGTGTCCAGACTGAAGGCTGAGGCTGTTGGGATCTGCCTCTCCCAGCACAGGCTCCCTCCTTCATCTCCCGCGCAGCTCCTCTCCTCAGTGGGAGGAAGTGACTCGCAGCCGTCACTTCCTCCCAGCGCTGCCAAAAAGCAAAGGGCCCGGTCGCGCTGTTAAAGAGTTACAGCGTGTGACCGGGCCCCTGTTTACAAATACCCTCCTGGTGGCCTCCTTAATGTGCATGCCGGCGGCCCCATGGGGGAAAAAATTGTTGAGGGCAGCGGGGCCCACGGGAAAGCTGCAGAAAATTTCGTGTTCGCGACATCACTACTCTGCACCTTTGCTAGTGCCATAATATCTTTCTTCAGAGCAGATGCCCAAAATTGCACAGCATATTCAAGGTGTGGTCTTACCAGTGGTTTATAAAGAGGCAAAATACAATTTTTATATGGAGAATTAACTCCTTTATTTATACATGACAATACCTTCCTGGCCTTTGCAACTGCTGATTTGTTGTCTATAACAATTCCCAAATTCTTCTTGTGTATTGTAATCCCTAATTCATTGACATTTTGGGTGTAAATTGCTTGTGCATTCTTTACCTGGAAGTGTACAACTTTGCATTTTTTCTACATCAAATGTAATCTGACATTTAAGTGCCCAGTCCCTTAATTTATTTAAATCCCTCTGCAGTCAAGCTATATCCTGTTCACATTGTACTTTACAGAGTCCATGTAATTTGCAAATAGTAAAACTTTGCTTTAAATGCCTATTTAAAGATCATTTCTAAATTTGTTGAATAGGAGCAGTCCCAGAACAGAACCATGAGGGACACGACTTATGACTTTTGTCACTTTGTACTTTGTCTTTAAGCCAGGAACAAGAATTTTTCATCAAAACCAATTATCAATTTATTTTAGTTTGAACTTACACATTTTGAGGAATTTCCAGGCAATGATATTGAACCATTTTTGAATATAGGAAACACATCTGCCTTCCTCCAATCTGGTACAATTCCTAGAAAAAAAGAATCTTGAAAGATTAAAACCCGAGGTTCACTTATTTCCATGCTTAGCTCCTTAAGTACTCATGGGTGAATACCATCAGTCCCCGGAGCTTTGTTTATATTAACTCTCTTTACTTGCTGAAGCATCTTGTCTTGTGTCATCCAATCACAATTTTTCTGCAAGTTTTTTTGCAGCAATTGTTTGCATTTTTCTTGCCATAGGATCATCCTTAATATACAATGAGGAAAAAATATTATTTTTTTCTGCCTCTTCCTGGTCTTCATTAACTAACACACCCATCTCCTTTTTCAGTTTACGTACCCTTGCATTTTTGTAAAAAAATATTTTAGAATTTATGTACTTACATTTTTTTTTGGGGGGGGGAGGTGTGATCTGATTCCCTTTGGCTATCACTTTCTCATTTTATAGTTTAGCCACTCTTATTGCCTTTTTGCATGCATCATTGGCTTCATTATATCTTATATAGGATGTCTCTGAGTTGTCAGTGTTTAATGTTTAGCCTCTAGGTTTACTTTACAACTAAGACACATTGGTTTTAATTTGTTTCTTTTATATTTATTAACCAATAGAACATACTGAGAATTGTACCTTTTTTAAAAATTGTTGTTTGAAGATATTCCATTTATCCTTTGTGGTTTTTTCCACTAAAGAATTTATACCAGTCAGTCAATATGTTGTAAAGCTTCACTTATCTTATTGAAAATGGCCTTTTAAAAATTATATGTTTTAGTAAACACCATGTAAGTGGTTGTGGTGGCATTACTCTAATGGGCAGGGGGCTTCCAGTACCAGGACTGCCACCACAACCATTTACACATCTGTAGGGCTCCCAGTGCCACGATTGCCACCACAGCCACTTACAAATCTATAGGGCTCCCACCTCCCAGTGCCAGGACTGCCGCCATAACCACTTATACATCTGTAAGGCTCCCAGTGCCCGGACTGCTACCACAACCACTTACTAGACATGTGCAATTCGGACATTCGGATGCTTACGAAGTTCCGAATTGCTGAAGTTCGGTAGTGCCAAATCGAATAAAATGCTATTGGTTCGAATTGCCGAAGCAGACGGATTTATTTACTTACCCAAATTTCCGAACCAAATGTTTTGCCCATGAGCATCCCTTTAACCTATCACAACCAATAACTAATTTTCCTTCTTTTGCCCCAAGCAAATTTCTACCAACAAAGCTTCCATGTTTCCCTCATCACATTCCACTTGCTTCAAATTTGGATTTAACTCATGGTTGACATACAAACATTCCTCACCACCTTTCCTGTCTTTTCTATTTTTCCTAAATAATGTGTAACCATTTAAGTTAGCTACCCAGTAATGTGTATCATTCCACCATGTTTCTGTCATGTTATGTCATGTTACTTAGTGTATGCTATTGCCTCTAGTTCCTCAATTTTGTTATTTAGGCTCCCTGCATTAGTAAACATACATTTAATATTATCATGAGTCACTTCTACTTTACATGAATTTTTATTACTAATACATACCTCCTCTGTTCAGATCTTGCCCCTATCCCAACTCCACCTCCTTGTGCTGAACTAAAGCCCATCTCCTTTCTGTCCCTCCCTCTCCATCACTAATTTCAAATATCCGCAAACCTTCTAGCCACCCTGTCCCCCAGCACAGCATACCCTCTTTCATTTAGGTGCAATCCATCATGGCTCTAAAATTGTAGCCAAGCTTAAAATCAGGCTAGTGCTCTAAAAAGCCCATCTCCTCCTTTCTACACTATGACTTTAGCCACGCATTTTGCTCCCTAACCTACTGGATGCCTGGATGGGAATAAAACATTTTCTCCTGGGCGTTGAATCGGATGTAAAGTACATGCTGCTTATCTCACTATCCTGAGGCTGAATACTACTAATTGTGGTGGCAGTGGTTTTGGAGGCAGCTGTGGCAGGAATGTCAGTAGCCTTCATGGCTAAGGTGTTACAATTATCAAAAGCAATGACACTACTGCTTATGCTAGATATAGCATAAAAAAAAACAAAAAAAAAAAAACTAAAGCTAGTCTTAGGCTAGAATCCATGGTCCTGGCAAGGCAAAGGAAATATGATTTTTTTCTGACACAACAATCCACAAAAGAAGGATTTTCTTTCCTCCAAACAGACTGCAAAAAAACTTAGAAACAAATGTACGTTTTTAATAGTCTTACACGGAGCTGAACGACAAAATGTCTGCCAACTCAATTGTCAATCTTCTATCTCCCACTCAAAGTTTTCTTTAGTGCTCCTGGCAATACTAGCTGCTAGATAAAGGAAACAGCTGCTCTAAAAATAGAATCAATGTCTTAGGCTAAACAAACACAAGTTCCTGACACCACAGTTTACAAAAGAAGAGTTTTCTTTCTTCAAATTAGTTAACAAAAAAAAATTCCTATCTCAATCTCTAGTGCTTCTGGCAGTCTGGGTTCAGTAATGCAGGCATTATGCAGGGAAGTTGTGATCCCCTCCTATATAAGCCTGCTCACACAAGCTATCATTGCTCAGTATTACTGTGTTCTTGGCCTTATTAGTTATTTCCCTGTTACTATTCTGACTACCTGATATCTGAACCTGTGCTTCCTTACCTGACCATTTGTTAGTCTGACCCTGCCTTTACCTCATCCTTATCAGTACCTTGCATTAGTTTTTCATAAACATATTACTGCAAACTGGACCCTGTCTATTAAACTATCACACCCTCAATGGATGTCAAACACACTAGAAAAACCCTGCATGGAAGTATAGTTTTTTTATTGCTTGCTATTTTGTTTCCCACTCTCTTTGGTCATGCCACATGATTTAGTGACCATCCTCTAACTAATCATCTTTTGTTTACCTCTTAATTGGGCAGGCCATCATGAGAAACTAAGCTGCTTATTTGTCCTACCCAAAAAAACAAAAACAAAAACAGCCTATTTGCCATTCCTTCCCCTATTATTCTGGTGCCAGGAATGGCACTTTGAATCATGAATGAAAATGAGCATGTACCGACTTGTGTAAGTCTGTTCCCCAGAGATTGTGATGTTTGGCTACTTGGATATCTGAAATTCTTCTGATCATCAAATTTTCCTTAAGTTGACCACACAGTCCCAGGTTCCCTCTCCCCCCAACAGGTCTTGCTTAGCAATTGCACTGACTACTCACTGTTTCCTTATCAGGAATAGAGTTACCCTAACATGCAAAACTAAAGGTAACAATAAAAGTACATGAACCAGTCCTTACAGTGATCGGGTTAGTGCTTGAGACAGATATGAAAAAGGTGAGTAGTTATCTGCATTATTGTAATGAATGTTTATGCATTGAGGATAATACACTAGGATCATTTGTTCCATCTCTTTCTTTATCCTGAGCACGTTGGTCCTCATATAGAAAACATTTGGTATTATTTATAAATACTCCTGCGATTGTGATCTATTGTGAGTCTATCCTCCCTAGGCTCTATGCCATGTGAGTGTGTTACACATATATCTTCTAAACACCTCCAATTATCCGTATATACTGCACCATATTTTGTCTATTTGTTTTCTCTTTTAGCTATTTCCCTTATAAACCATTCCCCTACAGGGAGTGCAGAATTATTAGGCAAATGAGTATTTTGACCACATCATCCTCTTTATGCATGTTGTCTTACTCCAAGCTGTATAGGCTCGAAAGCCTACTACCAATTAAGCATATTAGGTGATGTGCATCTCTGTAATGAGAAGGGGTGTGGTCTAATGACATCAACACCCTATATCAGGTGTGCATAATTATTAGGCAACTTCCTTTCCTTTGGCAAAATGGGTCAAAAGAAGGACTTGACAGGCTCAGAAAAGTCAAAAATAGTGAGATATCTTGCAGAGGGATGCAGCACTCTTAAAATTGCAAAGCTTCTGAAGCGTGATCATCGAACAATCAAGCGTTTCATTCAAAATAGTCAACAGGGTCGCAAGAAGCGTGTGGAAAAACCAAGGCGCAAAATAACTGCCCATGAACTGAGAAAAGTCAAGCGTGCAGCTGCCACGATGCCACTTGCCACCAGTTTGGCCATATTTCAGAGCTGCAACATCACTGGAGTGCCCAAAAGCACAAGGTGTGCAATACTCAGAGACATGGCCAAGGTAAGAAAGGCTGAAAGACGACCACCACTGAACAAGACACACAAGCTGAAACGTCAAGACTGGGCCAAGAAATATCTCAAGACTGATTTTTCTAAGGTTTTATGGACTGATGAAATGAGAGTGAGTCTTGATGGGCCAGATGGATGGGCCCGTGGCTGGATTGGTAAAGGGCAGAGAGCT
The DNA here is from genome assembly GCA_933207985.1 of Pelobates cultripes. Taxonomy (NCBI): domain Eukaryota; kingdom Metazoa; phylum Chordata; class Amphibia; order Anura; family Pelobatidae; genus Pelobates; species Pelobates cultripes. The sequence continues at coordinate 226,885,648 of OW240912.1, read as the reverse complement.
CCAGTCCGACTCAGACGCCAGCAAGGTGGAGGTGGAGTACTGGTTTGGGCTGGTATCATCAAAGATGAGCTTGTGGGGCCTTTTCGGGTTGAGGATGGAGTCAAGCTCAACTCCCAGTCCTACTGCCAGTTCCTGGAAGACACCTTCTTCAAGCAGTGGTACAGGAAGAAGTCTGCATCCTTCAAGAAAAACATGATTTTCATGCAGGACAATGCTCCATCACACGCGTCCAAGTACTCCACAGCGTGGCTGGCAAGAAAGGGTATAAAAGAAGAAAATCTAATGACATGGCCTCCTTGTTCACCTGATCTGAACCCCATTGAGAACCTGTGGTCCATCATCAAATGTGAGATTTACAAGGAGGGAAAACAGTACACCTCTCTGAACAGTGTCTGGGAGGCTGTGGTTGCTGCTGCACGCAATGTTGATGGTGAACAGATCAAAACACTGACAGAATCCATGGATGGCAGGCTTTTGAGTGTCCTTGCAAAGAAAGGTGGCTATATTGGTCACTGATTTGTTTTTGTTTTGTTTTTGAATGTCAGAAATGTATATTTGTGAATGTTGAGATGTTATATTGGTTTCACTGGTAATAATAAATAATTGAAATGGGTATATATTTGTTTTTTGTTAAGTTGCCTAATAATTATGCACAGTAATAGTCACCTGCACACACAGATATCCCCCTAACATAGCTATAACTAAAAACAAACTAAAAACTACTTCCAAAAATATTCAGCTTTGAAATTAATGAGTTTTTTGGGTTCATTGAGAACATGGTTGTTGTTCAATAATAAAATTAATCCTCAAAAATACAACTTGCCTAATAATTCTGCACTCCCTGTATTTAAGGGGAAGTGTTTATAGTTTATCAATATTAGCGCTAGACTGGGTCCATTTGAAGTGGTATATCTTTCCACTCAGACCACTCCACATCTATTTTGCATGATTTTGTGATAATTTAAGAGGTACTTACACGTGTGTTGAGCTGCCAAACTAAATCTGTTTCTGTACAATATCATCCTTAACACCATATATCTGCACAGTGCACTTTGTTTGTTGTAAGATATATGAAATGTCTGCAAGCAGACAGAGAATGAATGAGAAACCAGCAGGGGTTAGGATTACAGAAATACATGGAATCGATAGCCAGGCCAAGATCAGGATAACAAAGCAAGAATAGTCAAGGTCAGAAAACAGGAAATCCAATACATAGATACACTCTCAGGTAACCATAACCATGACAGGGCAAAAAGACAAGGACAACCAGGAAGTATATATACCCTTTACTGGGTTGTGATTGGTCACAGTCTGTACACAACATAAAGCGACACATAGGCTGAAACTATAAATGGGAGGTGTCCACATCATATATGATGTCATAATAAGGAACCAGAAAGCTAGGGATGAATCTGTGTGCATCAGAACTCAAAAAATACATAATTTCTGTGATTGCACAGTGCCACGAGGGACAGGTATCGTGACATTCCTAAACATGGCCTCATTGGCCATATGGTGGGTTGAGGCATTAGGGAGGTATTAAACCTCTCTTACATTAATATAATATATATTGACCCGATATCCTTTTTTAATTTTGTTTTTACTTTTTAATGTGGCACTTTGGCAAAAAGTTCAGACAGAAATCTGGACCAAATTCAGGCTCCTTTGAAGCCTGCTCCACATATTGTGAGCAATGTCTAGAAATTTTACATTTTGTGACCAATGTCTGGATTTTGCAGTTGAAATAGTACTGCACTGAATAGTTTCCCCATTCTGCAGGGAGCCATTTGGACTTTTGTGAATAACCCTGGCAGAGTTTTACGTTTTTACAATGAAGAAGAAATGTTAGCATTTTTCCACTTAGAAAATAATGCAGACAATTGACAAAACATGTTATTTTTTATCAGGGGTATCTGAATTTTTACATACAACTGCAAGCACATAATGATTCATGCTTTAAGCAATAAGTCTTCAAATATTTGTACTGTTCAGCACAGCGGAGAGCCTAAGAAAGGGAAAGATGTTGGTGTCTTAATGTAGAAGAGAAACCTATATTACAATATTTTCCATTAGTAATATAAAAGCATTTTTTAGTCAATATTGATTATTTCTTATGGCAATAAATAAATTAAAATGAACTTACATTCTAGTCTTCAATTGTGATTTTATTCATTTCATGATTTTATGATTAAGTCAGCCCTCAGGCTCCTTAATATGAATTTATCTTGAGGCAGGCATAAATTATTCACTAGTCATTATTCAAATTTGCATTTGCCTCTTCTAATCATGTTTTAATACAGTATATGTAACACTAGGTGTATTGTTCTTGTGGATTTCTAGTCTTTCGTATAACATTACTATACTCTGTTTTTGTCTCCTAGGTAACGTAAACCAAAATATTGTCAGTAGAAGTTCGACAACCGCTTTAGTGCAACTTCTTCTTAGAAAACCTTTATTCTGAAGTTTTTTTTTTTTTTTTAAATAACACAATAAAATAATAACAATGCTAAGAAGACAAACCATGATATACATAAATAGTATATTGTTGGCTCTTGATTACCCTGTGCTGCACGTCAAAAACAAATTCTTGTGCAATTGCTATATAATATGTATATATGTAAACATGTATTGTTTCATGTATACAGTATATATATATATATATATATCCACATACTGCAGTGAGTAATGCACGCATGGATACTTTAATGCGTGGTCTGACTGCAGTGCGGTATTTCTAATATCAGTGCAGTGCAGATACATTCATTTTAGTTAAATATGAGTAATGTTCCCCTGGACAGTTGTTCTTCCAAGATGGTAGGTGCTGCAAATAGCAACTGTCACCCTGACGTGTATCTCCAACTAATATTCTGCTGACTAGGAAACGTATGTTCTTGTGCGGACCTAAGATTAAAAGACCCCTAGCACTAACTCTAACAAACTAGCTTGATCCTTAAAAATAAACCTGAGCAATAATACTAGCCTTAACCTAAGTCCTACAGAAATATGTAAGCCATACAGAATCATGCAACGTGTAAAACAGAGAGAAAACGTGACCTGTCTTGTCTGAGGTGTTTTATGATTTCTTCAGTATTCCTTCATTGTTATATATGTATCTCTCTTTATACCAAACATATTATTATATAGTATATGTCTTTCTGTGTGTGTATGTATGTGTGTGTGTATATGTGTATATATATATATATATATATATATATATATATATATATATATTATTATTAATGTCTACCCCCTCTCTCTATATATAGAGAGAGGGAAAGAGAACGAGAGAGAAATTCACTCACACATTACATATTGACTGGGGTTAGAACATTGAAGCTTGCTTTTAACAGTGTCAGAGGGTTATTTTTGATCAATGCTGTCCAATACTGTGTTAGTTGGGTATATCAATAGCATTGATTTATACAGTAAAGCTACCATAGCAAATACAACCGTTCTCTCATCTTACACTGCATACTGCTTCATTCCCTTTGTTCTTTTGATTTCTCTTCATCCCTCAAGCAAAGTCCAAGTGTACAAGTAGACAGAAAGTGAACGAAAGAGCAACACATATAGAAACAAATCAATAACTGGTCAGATAGTTATTGGATAGTTATCGGACTGCTTACGAAACTGCTGCACACTTCAACCAAATGTCTGTATTGGCTAAGAGAAGTCAAATAATTCATCACAAACATAACAGAAAGAAAAGAAAATATTTTGCATTTAATTTAAAAAATGCCAACAGAAACTCTACCTCAGAATATTTCAATATTCAAGAATTTAATATGACTTTATGATGCTCCTTAATTGGGTTCCAGAGATAGATAATATTAGTGGTATGGGATTTTTTGATGAATAATAAACATACAAAAAAAAGACAGTGAGTACAATCCACCGCACTCTACCCTAAGGTAATAGTGTTGGGTGTACCCCCTAATCTTCTGCACCACAAGGAGACTCCAGGGGTCTCCAGGGGCTTAACCCCAGTGTCAGTAATATTCACAAAACAACAACAAAAATGCTACTGGTCTCAGTGCAAATGAAGCCCTGAGACCAGGTTAATTCACTGGATATGTATATAGCAATGTAGAATCCGTATATCAATGTACTGGCTAATTAATAAAAAAAATAATAAAAAATAAATTATGAGACCATAAAATAAGTAAAAAATAAAGTTTATACAAGTGTAGCTAATGCAACTATGCATCCAGGATATAGACCAGGAAAGGGTAACTCACAGATATGTATAGGGATGTGATATCACGTAAAAAAAAAAAATAATATATACATATATATATATATATATATATATATATATCTTTATTGAAAAACTGGCTTAAAAATGAAAAATCAATCCCAATGTGTTACCCCTAACCCTGGTATATCCAGGGCACTCCTCTTGGTAACCCTATACTTGATAAGGCTAAATCTCAGGAGTCTATACTCACAGGTGAAAGAAAATAATTGTAAATCCAAAGTATCTCTGGAGTAGTTATAGTATAATTACAGTGAGTGATTAAGTATGTCTGTAATTAGAAATAATTATAGCAAAACGACCTCAATAGGTCTAAGAAGGGTTCCAGAGGAGAAATACTGTCAGACAGCAAGTATAGAGAGTAGACAATGTTATATCAAAGGTCAGTTTCAAATAAACTGACAGTAGAATTGTATAAAGCCTCTCTCCCTTTGAATCTTTCTAGACAGGCATAGAAGCAGAAAGATTAAATAGTGAGTGACAGAATCATATTCAAAGTAGAAAGTGTGCTTAAATGCCCAGTGCCCATGATAAAAAAAAAAAGAAAAAGAAAAAAACGCCCGACACGCGTTTCGGTGCTTTGAATAATGCACCTTTGTCAGGGAAATTAAGAATATACATACTGCTAAAAGCTAAAATATAAAATGACAAAAAAAAGAAAGGATATCTAGAACTGCAAGCATTGTGATTATTTAGGACATCAGGTACTACAACTATTGTGATTATTTAAAAAAATTGTATTTTAAAAAAGTTGGCATCGAGGCAAAATTATCACATAGTGTTTAGCTTAAAAATCCATTTGATTATTTTTTTTCCCAAACTTTATAATAAAATTGCCCCCTCTCAAAACTTTGCTAATTTTATCTATAGGAGGACATTGATGACCTCTCAGATTTGAATTATGTTTAATTTTTTTTTAAAAATTAAGCTAGGAAATAATTAAATTAAATAGATTTGTAAATTAAACACTATGCAATTTTTGACCTTAATGACAACTTTGAGTTCTGTTTTTTTTTTTTTTTAAATAATCACAATAATTGTAGATATACTACCTTTTTAAATTATATCATATATTGAGTTTTAGCAGTTTTGCACATATTCTATTTACACAAACATTCTATGGACTCTGAATACCTTAATGTTTATTATTTATCATAAAATCCATTTACCCTATACATCATTATAAAATGTCTTTATTTTCTAATTAATTAGAAATTTGCACATTTTTTTCATCATGCATTAAAAATAGACCAGAGCTATATTTAACATATGTATACAATAATTATCATATTTTGATTTATTGATAATGCTGCTGGATTGTGATTCATTCCCTTTTGTTTATGTGCATCACTATGGCAACATGTAAAATTGGATATAATCACACTTCATATTAATAGAGATGCCCATAGAAGGTATCTACAAAGTTTCCATGCTCTTGGAATTAAAAAGGAACCAACCCATTAGACGCACAAACACAACTGCGTGATTTGTGACATCATAAACCCGGAAGTTGGAGGATTTAAAATCGGAAGGGGCCCAGCAGCCAAACACCGACTAAGAAAGCTGATACAGTGAAATGTGCATCAGAGGCTCACTGAGATCATTCAGGACTTTGATTTTATTGTAGTTTACTGTAAAGATGTATAGCCAAGGGGCTTTTTTATACTGATAGAAATAAAGTTCTTTCACTCTCAAAAGTGATCCGGTTACCTGTCGTTTTCTGCCATCTTCCCACTATTTACAATGTTTGGTGCTGTCCCTATATAGCAAACTGCAAATTTTCCTAGAGCCAGGATTTTTGGGCTCTAATTCACGTGATTTGTAGCCACTTATTTTACCTTAAAATTATGCATTGGTTATGCATTACCATCTGCCCTGGAGTATGTTTGCATTTACTTTTGAGGTTACCATCCAGTTACATCTAGAATGTGTAGTGGAAAGTTTAGTACACCAATTGCTACACTACCTGGAGACAGGTAATTTTTGGCTCTACATTATGTGAGTTGCCATATATGAATCACCATTTATCTGTAAAATGTATCCACGCAGATTCTGTTTTTTTCTTTATTTTTATATTCCATCCGTGAGAAACTTATGTTTCATATATCAATAGTAGGTATTTAATACATACAATTTTGTTTACTGCATTCTCCACCATTAACCCCTTAAGGACACAACTTCTGGAATAAAAGGGAATCATGACGGAATATTTCCGTCATGTGTCCTTACGGGGTTAAATTATTGGTACTTGTGATAATATACCTTCTAATTTCATAGGTGGTCCGGCCCTTTATGAAACATAGCCATTTGGCCCATCTAGTCTGACCAATTTTCTTACTTGCATTAGTCTCTTATATCTAGAATAGTGTTATGCCTATCCAACACATTCTTAAACTCCCTAACTGTGTCAACCTCTAACACTTCAGCTGGAATGCTATTCCATGCATCTGATATTATTTTAAATTCTTTGTCCCTCTAATTTAAGACTGTCTTCTCCTTTACTGTGTTGATTCTCTTTATGTATTTAAATGTTTCTATCATATCCCCGTCTCATCTTTCCTCCAAGCTATACATGTTAAGATCCTTTAGCCTTTTCTAGTAAGTTTTACCCTGCAATCCATGAACCAGTTTTGTAGCCCTTCTCTGAACTCTCTCCAATGTATTGATATCTTTCTGGAGATACGGTCTCCAGTACTGTGTACAATACTCCAAGTGAGGTCTCTCCAGTGCTCTGTACAATGGCACAAGCAAACGTTTCATTTTTATTGCAAGGTCACAGAAGTACAGAAATGCAGGGACCTGACATCACAAGGATACATAGGGGAAAAGTTACAATGTCACATATCATAAACATGTTTTAAGAGATAATTGCAACAAAACTGGGCATTCGCTATATGCGTGTTATGATATGATACATTCTGTTGTCAGTGTATTTCCAAGTTTCAACTAGATAACACCCCGATGCTGAACTTCAGGATTGTAATTGACCTTGTTTTTAATTGCACAAACAGAGATGAATGAAAGGAAACTAAAAAAATTGTGTGAAGTGTTCTTGCCTCCACCAGTAGTCTACAACTAGAGTGGGCGGAGTAACTGGGTGGAGTGGCTGGAGTAACTGTGGAAAGGTTGGAGTGTGGTTCACTTACTCTACAGCAAGGGTAGAGAAGAGCTTTAAAATCTTTCAAATCCCTCGAACATTCCACCAACTGCCAACAGGAACTAATAGATTTCAAATAGGGCAGCGAAGAGTGGTTAAAAACAAACTGCTCCAAATTGCTCACTTCACTGGTGGTTGCCATCTTTAAACGGTCGTATTTTAAAAACTATATCCTGCAATGAAGAGCTTTATATTGTGAGAATCACAAGACCCAGACCTACATTTTGACGCATAGTATGTCTCTGAAATATTAAAAATTAAGGCACAGTCGCAGATAGATATTGCCCTTCAAATTTAAAGGTGGTTAGAGTGGAGTTTCAATGAATGTCAATGGACGGTGTGAGTTGAAAACAAATGGTCATATTATGAAAACTATCAGGACTATGGCTTAGCCATGGACATTTTTAGTGGCAGCAGGGATAGCTGAACCTTTTGATATAAGATTTGTGTAGGTGGGCTTGAAAATTAGGCAGTGGTGGCAGTTTAGAAATTATGTCCTGATTTTTTAGCTCACACTCTAGCTTTTGTCGGCTCCCCCTCTAGTTTTGAATCTTTTGCCATTCTTTCCTATTGGACCAATTTCGCCACAAAAATTACGATATTTTGTGAACCATTCGGCGAAACGTTCCACAAAGTAATAGCACACCAATCAGGAACAATCCGGTATATTACTGTCTATGTAGTGTAAAAACTGTGGGAGGAGTTAGGGTGGTAAATTTGGCTATAATAATAAGAATAATATATATGTGAGATAACAGTAAGTGGTCTTGCTATGCAAGAACACTTAATAAACTAAACAGAAAACTGTGATGTCATAATTATGAATACCTAAAATAAGACAAGCTCTCAACAGAGATGATGCAGGGTATAGAGCTTACAAGACAGACTCAAAGTGCTGCTCCAACTATGAATAAAGCTCCGAGCTGCCGGCATCTGAAACGGTCAGTCACCTGTTGGCTTTTTTGTTTTGTTTTGGGAGGGGGCGATAGGAGGAAGGGGGGAGTACAAGATCATATCAAACTTTGCCACTGGAACCATTTAAGATCATAACTCTCCATGGTGCTGCTAATTTGTGTGACATTTCATCGTATGACCTAGAACGATTTATTTTGTCAAAGACCATCGTCAATTCTGGTCATTTTGTGTATTTCTAGAGCTCAGCTATATGTGTATATCCAAAGCCGCAGCATGTTTGGGGAACATTTTGGGTATCGTGCAATAGATAAGTCTCCGGCGTCAGAGGTAGAGACCTGGCCGTGCTATTCTCAACTAGAGTTTGTATCTGTGGCGAGCCGCCAATATATCTCCACCACGGATTCCCTTTTCCCCAAATAAAAACAGCTCCAATAATCCCGAAGTAAAATATTGCCAATATCGCATATCCCCTCACACATGAGCCGAGGCTTAATGCTGAGAGTAGAACTGTTTAATAGGAACACAGTCACAAAATTTATACAGTTAGTAAACTCCTCCTCTGTGCCTAAGAGATAATTGAGTCAGGAACTGTACAAACTCAATTATCTCTAGGGACAGAAAGGTATAACAATTTTTCTATTAATTGTTTCCTTTGCGATTTTCATACTGGATACTTAACATGCAAAGTTCTAATGAGGTTCTGGGGTGGTATTCATTCGGGAGCAAAACCAGGTGGAAATTAACATAATAAAATGAATACAAATCCCACAAAATAAGCCAAAATAAGTAATGGGGCTATTCCTTCACAGTATCTGTTGCCAATAGTTGGTAAGCACTGGACAGTGCCAGAAAATATGACTTAATGTGCCCGTAGCTTGTCAATGCCAGCAGGTTGACTGGGCACCAGGGTAAATGTGTGCTAAGTGGTAAGGGGTGAGGTATTACCTCATCCATAACTTGTAAGATGCCTCTACATGGTCCAAACAGGCTGCACTTCCCAATTTCTACTGCTAATAACTCTCCCTATGCAACCAAACATTCTACTTGCATTTTCTGGTGCTCTATTAAATTTGAAGCCACACTCCCAAAACGTCTGAGTTTGAAAGTTTTGGAGGACCGTGACGTCATTTGCGTCATGACGTCGGCACGCACGCGCTGCGGTGATGTCATCAGCATCTTGACATTGGCACACACGCGCCGCGTCATAAAAGAGGGTGGAGCTAAAGTGGCCGCATTTAAACTGCTGAAGGGAAGCATAGGAGTGTGGAGAGGTTCCCTCTTCGTCTACAGTCTATCCCCAATCATGGTAAGCATGACACCTATTCATAATATTGAAATCTCAATGATTGCAGTTTATTGATACATTTTACATTATTATTATATATATATTATTATTATATAACATGTAATTGTAACCAGACAAGTTTGACGCACAAGAACAGAGGGATTGAAGGCCCTGCTCAATGAGCTTACATGCTAGAAGGAGTGGGGTAAAATGACACATAATGTAAGGGAAGTATTAGGAAATTAGATTAGTAGAATAGCATTCATTTAATTTTTCTTTTTGTAAATGACCGTTGCAGGGCAGGAATCATTTCGGAGCCTTTAACAGTTTATTTGATATGCTTTTGTGAAAACGTGAGCTTTTAAAGATTTTTTTTAAGGCGTGGTGACTGGGTGAGCGTTTAATAAAAAAGGGAAGGAGTTCCACAGAGAGGGTGCTGCCCTAGAGAAGTCTTGAAGGCGGGCATCAGAGGTGGAAGTATGAACAGAGGATAAACGTAGGTCCTCAGCAGAGCGTAAGGGCCTAGACGGGACATACTTATGTATTAGGGAATATAGATAGGTGGGAGTAGCATTATGTAGAGGTTTGAAAGCAAGAACCAGAATTTTATATTGAGCCCTATATCTTACGGGAAGCTAATGCAAGAGGGGTGAGGCGTGGGAGGACAGGAAGATGAGACTCGCCGCTGCATTCATTATAGACTGCAATGGGGCAAGTTGAAAGCACATAAGACTACTGAGAAGCAGATTGCAGTAGTCAAGTCGAGAGAGGACAGTGACATGGACCAGCACCTTAGCTGCATCTGGTGTTAAGTAGGGGTGGATGCATGCAATGTTTTTGAGATGGAAGCAGCAGGATTTGTCGATCTACTGGACATGAGGGGTGAAAGAGGGATCGGAGTCAAAGAGAACACCTAGGCAGTGAGCCTGCATGGCGGAGCTGATAGTAGCACGTGGAGGGAGACAGAAACGGGAGTAGCAACACTTGAGGGAGGAAAGACCAGAAGTTCTGTTTTGGACAAGTTGAGCTTAAGGAAGTGGGCAGCCATCCAGTTAGAAATAGCAGAGAGGCAGTCAGAGACACTAGTCAAGAGGGGCAGGGAGAGATCAGGGAAGGATCATCCACATTGAAGTGATATTGGAAGCCAGAGCTGGGAGAGGTAGCAGGAACATCAGGAGAGAGCAATATCTCGTAGACCGAGATTACAGAGGATGAGAAGATGTTATTGATGTTATATGTGTGACAGTGTCAAAAGCCTTACTGAAACCTAGGTAAGCAATGTCTACTGCACCCCCTTGATCTATTATATTAGTTACCTAATAAAAAAAAACGCAATAAGATTAGTTTGACATGTTCTCCCTGAAGTAAACCCATGTTGTCTCTGATCTTGAAACCTGTGTGATTTTAGATGTTCAACAATCCTATCCTTTAACATGGTTCCATTACTTTCCCTATGACTGAAATAAGGCTTACTGGCCTATAGTTGCCTGACTCCTCTGTAACGAACTCTGGTATTGCAGATACCCGTTTGTCTGTTTCCTCAGGAACTGCTAGAGGCTGAGTGATTATAGCTTGCAGTTCGGCTGTTGATTTTAAAGTTCTCCAGACGATGTACAGCATCGAAGTATATTTCCCAAACAAATCAGATGGATACCCAAACATCAGCCTAAACTAGATGAAGGGTAGAACAGGAATGGTTTATTCAGGCTAACTTCCCGGTTTATATGCAGTTACAAATTTACAGGGTTTACGTTGACACATTCAAGGGCATTCCCCAGTAGACCTGAGAGGGGACAGTGACAAAATACATTCTGCAGTTACATTGGCTCTCAGGTCCAGTACACTCCTACATACAATAATATAATCCGTCCTCTGTACTGGGGAGATAATTGAGTCAAGCACTATACTAAACTCAATTATCTCCAAACACAAAAAAACACATATTTCCACAAAACCCAGAAAGTACCCCAAACTCCATGTAAACCCCACAAAAGTTATATACCCTGATAGCCCTGATCAGGGGGACCAACCTATTCAAAAATCACCCAGATTGATTCAGGGGTTCGGGAGTTCTATGGAAGTCTTAATTTGACCGACCGCACACGAGGCTCTTGCCCAGAAATAGTTTAATGAAATTAGGCTGTGTGGTCGGTCTATTTCGAAAAGTCTAAAAACCGAACAAATCCATGAACGGTTCCCCTGGCTCATAGGTAGTGTTTGTTCCCTTAGTTCGTTGGCACAAACCTACGAACCTTCTGGCTGGTTGGTGAAAGGAAGCAGGCATTCACAAAGTTGACTGGTGTTCAGGAAGTCGAGTGTCCGATTTTAGTTCCAGACACTCGACTCTCAAGTGGATGCTCTGAGCAGGCTAGATACTGGGTAGCAGAAAAAAAAAACTGTCAAAAAATAGTGTAACAAGGTAATGGAACTTTATAAAGATGGAAAATTATTTAAAAAGATATCCGAGCTTTGAAAATGCCAGTCAGCACTGTTCAATCACTTATTAAGAAATAGACAATTTGGGGATCTCACATACCAAACCAAGGTCAGGTAGATTAAGAAAAATTTCTGTCACAACAACCAGAAGAATTGTTCGGGATATAAAAAAAAAACCATGGGTAACCTCAGGAGAAATACAGGCTGCTCTGGAAAAAGATGGTGTGGTTGTTTCAAGGAACACAATACGACGATACTTCAGCAAAAATGAGCTGCATGGTTGAGTTGCCAGAAAGAAGCCTTTACCGTGCCAATGCCACAAAAAAGCCTGGTTATAATATGCACGACAACACCTTGGCATGCGCCACAGCTTTTGGCCCACTGTAATTTGGAGTGACAGGACCAAAATAGAGCTTTATGGTCACAACCATGAATGCTATGTTTGGAGAGGGGTCAACAAGGTCTAGAGTGAAAAGAATACAATCTCTCTGTGAAGCATGGTGGTAGCTCACTGATGTTTTGGGTGTGTGTGAGTCACAGGGAATCTTGTGAAAATTGATGACAAGATGAATGCAGCAGGTTATCAGAAAATACTGGCAGACAATTAGCATTCTTCTGTATGAAGGATGCGCATTGGACTCTCTTGGACTTTCCAGCATGACAATGATTCTAAGCACAAGGCCAAGTTGACCCTCCAGTGGTTACAGCAGAAAAGGTGAAGGTTCTGGAGTGGCCATGACAGTCTCCTGACCTCAATATCATCCAGCCACTCTGGGGAGATCTCAGACGCGTGGTTCATGCGAGACGACCAAAGACTTTGCATGACCTGGAGGCATTTTGTCAAGATGAATGGGCAGCTATGCTACCTGCAAGAATTAGGTGCCTCATAGACAACTATTACAAAAGACTGCATGCTGTATTTGATGCTAAACGGGGCATTACACAGAATTAAGAACTAAGGGTATGCTGATTTTTGAACAGTGGTCATTTAATTTTTCTTTTTTGCTACGCTTGTTTTATGATTGTGCCATTCTGTTATAACCTACATTAAAATATGAATTCCATAAGAAATAAATGAAATGTGTTTTACCTGCTCACTCAAGTTTTCTTTAAAAATGGTACATAAATTACCAATTCTCCAAGGGTATGCAAACTTTTGAGCACAACTGTACCATCTCCTTCTGCAATACAGAGAACTGTCTACAGATTAGACAGCATCCAAACCTGCAAAAACTGGAATGTGAAATTAATAAATAACAATTATTACACTGAACAGAGTTTGCCATTATAATGAGGTGAAGAATTTAACCCCTTCATGACTGCTGACGGTTCAGGACCGTCATTGGAAAAATACCCTTGAGGACCGATGACGGTCCTGAGCTGTCATAACGGTAATATGTACTTACCTGATCACCGCTGTTCCCCCGGCGGCAAATGGCATGTGATCGCTCTAATAGAGAGGTCACATGGCCGTAATAAGCGTCCAAGTATCTGACAAAATACTCTTGACACTTGGTCCTTCCTGGTGTAAATGTTGATATTTTCTGCTACCTTGCACCTATACGCTTGACTTAAGAGCGACACTACAGGACCTGTTTATGGATTGTTTTATTAGATTAGTCTTATTAGGTTAGTCAGCCAGTTTAGCTCTACCTATCAGTCAGTGAGGTGCCCATGAAGTCACAGATTAGTGCAGTTGTGACTTAAATTACTGCGACTACATTGTCACTCTGACCGTTTGAGCAATACCACAGATCAGCTAGCCAGTTAGCTTTACCAATCAGACAGGTGCCCTCGAAGGCACAGACCAGGGATTTAGACCACACAGTAGTGTGATTACGATTTATTCTGACTAGACATATGCATGCGGAAAATTTTCTGTTCGGTTTGGCATTCCGAAATTCGGGACTTCCACAATTCGGCACTTCGACACTTCGGCACTTCGGCACTTCAGCCCTTCAGAACTTCGGCAATTTCAGCACTTCGGAATTTCGGAACTTTGGAATTTCTGAACTTTGGAATTTCGGAACTTCGGCATTTCGGAGTTTCGGGACTTCGGCACTTTGCGACTTCTCTTGCAGCCGCTTAGTAGATAACTCCCTAATTCCCACGGTTTTAGGGAGTTATCTACCAAAAGGCTGAAAGACTTAAATTGGTCTTTCAGCCAAATTTACTAATACTAAGTAAAAATTACTTAGTATTAGTAAATTACTATACCGCGAATAGGGGCATGTCTATTAAACAGTGAGCAGCTGTTTAAAAAAAAAAAAGGGTCCCCCCTCCCGGCTTTTAAACTAAAGGGGGACCTATTGCCCCCCCTGGCCCCCATCCCTGAGCGGCGGGTGGGGGCCCTAAAGTAAAATGATGGGGGGGACCTATTGTCTTCCCCCCGGCCCCCACCCCTGAGAGGCGGGTGGGGGCCCTAAATACTAATAAGGGGGGACCTAATGTCCTCCCCCTGCCCCCCACCGCTGAGCGGTGGATGGGGGCCCTAAATACTAATAAGGGGGGGACACCTAATGTCCTCCCCCCTGGACCCCACCCCTGAGTGGTGGGTGGGGGCCCTAAATAATAATAAGGGGGGGACCTAATGTTCTCCCCCCTGGTCCCCACCCCCTGAGCAGCAGGTGGAGGCCCTAAATAAAAAATAACCCCCCCACCAATCATAACCCTCCTCAATCCACCAATCAGAGAGTTATGAGTCAAATTACACAGCGTGCGAAAATTCCCATGCTGTGTAAAATGACACAGAGCAATCATTTTGGATTATAAGCCAACCAATCAGAGTTCTGTGACAGGTAAATGTAGAGACTTACATGTCAGTCTCTTCATTTACCTGTCAGAGCACTCTGATTGGATGGCTTAAACCCACCAATCAGAGTGCTCTGAGCCTAATTGCAGGGCGGGGCAAGGCTTCCCCCGCCCTGCAGAGCTCAGTCTGCGCTTTTTTTTTTTTTTTTAAGTGCGGCGGTTATTATGGATTTTTTGTTTGGCCTTTTTTTTACAGATACTTACTTAATAGTCCGCCCCCCCCCCTCATTATTTTTAGGCAGACAGCGAGTCTGTAGAAAGTATTTTATTAACCTTCTTCCTATCACTGTACTGGGACAGATTATTCTTCCAATCCATCTATCATTATCCACCCTAGGGTTACCCCCTCAATCTGATCTCGCTCTGTTTTACTTGGACCTATATTGGGCTACTACTCCATTAACTGCAAATGGGGTATATGTTCAGTCTTTTTTAGTAGCCAATTAGTCACAAACACTGGCCAAATTTAGTGTATATAATTGTTTCTTGCATTTTTAACACAAAAACAAATGTAAATGCTAACTTTGGCCATTGTTTGTGACTAAGTGGCTACTAAAAAAGACTGGACATACCCCATATTGAATACCCTGGGTTGTCTACTTTAAAAAAAAATATATGTACATGTGAGGTGTAATTCAGAGATTTATGACAGATAACAGTGTTACAATGTCACTATTGATACATTTTAAAATATTTTATTTTGAAACAGCAATATCCTACTTGTACTTATAGCCCTATAACTTGCAAAAAAAAAAAACATGTAAACACTGGGTGTTTTTAAACTCAGGACAACATTTAGAATTTATTTAGCAGTTTTTTTTTTCCATTAGCTTTTGTAGATAAGCAAAAGATTTTTCAAGTAGAAGTCAAAAAACTTTTTTTTTTTATTTGTAACCATTTTTTTTTAAAGTAAATTATATGACTTGATACAAATAATGGTATGTAAAGAAAGCCCTTCTTGTTCTGAAAAAAAACAAAACAATATAGAATTTGTATGGGAACAGTAAATAAGAGAGAGGGAAATTAGAGCTAAACACAAACACCACAAAAGTGTTAAACAGCCCTGGTCCTTAATGTTCAACATGGCCAAAACAGCCCGGTCTTGAAGGGGTTAAATCAAAACAAAATGTACTCTCCCCCCCCCCACATCCTATATACCTCAGACTTCAAGAACACTTTGTAGCTGCACTTAGCGGCAGCAGCAAAGCTAAATTCTTTGTAGCCTGCTCCCTTGCTTTCTACATCAATGCTTGATATGAGGCAGGCAATGTTGACAGTATTATGTAGATAGACAGAGCAAAGACTCAGAAGCCATTGGAATCGAAGCTCGGCCCTCAGATCATAGTTGATTCTATATTAATAACCCACTGATATGTTTTAGGTGCTTTAACTCTGTTGTGTCAACTTCTCTTACATAATCCAACACTATCCTGCTGTCATCCATTCCTTGTCTATGTTTACGTCTACTATTATTTATTATGTTCTGTTTTACCCTCTATGGTTTAGTTATACTGAGTCAAGTATTTTTCCATCTTGTCTGCTTCAGGTAGGCAGCTCTTATTTCATATTGTTTGACTGAAGCCCTGAAGCGACTCTAGCTCAGCATCAGGATTCCTGATAAACTCTTGCAGTTTTATCCCTCAGCGTTTAACAGCTATTGTATGATATTTGTAAAACCGTACATCTAAACAGGGAAAAACAATGAAGTTATAGAAAAAATAATGTACCAGCTGTGTAATGCAAGGAGCAAGCAAGAGAGGTGCTCCAGAAATATATTAAAGTATACCTCTTTACAAGATCATACAATAATTGATAGATAACACAACAAAGCTAGCTATGTGCAGTGACTATCTATCTGTAATTTTCTCATTATACTCAACGCTGCTAAAAGGAAAGATAGATGAAAAATTAACAACCTAGTGCAAAAAAAATGCCTTGAAAAAAATTATCTGCCAGACCTTACATATAAGGGAAAGCGATGCCACGTGATTAGAATTGACTATGCAGATGTTCTGTGGTATATTGGCTGCTGTTACTGTGGTTGTGTGTTTTACTTGGTTTAGCATGTCCTGTGGGGAGAAAAAAAAAAACTAAAGGGGGCATTACTGTGCAGGTATGATGACAGATGCTATATTTTCCGATCATCACAGTACTAATCTATACATTATACATTCATATATCAGTATGTATGATCCTATGCTTATTAAAGGATCATATTAAAAACTGGCATTTCATCCCTTGTCACACCAGCCTCACTGTGGTCCTCAGCTAACCCAATAGTCTCCTATAGAAAAGAAATGGAAGATTATTGTGCATGTGCAACAAAATTCTGCACCGCGTCAATCAGCATCTTCTCATAGAGATGCATTGAATCAATGCAGGGTGTGGAGACGCTGAACGTAGGTGCTGCACACTGTGCAGCACTGACAAAGGATGCACCTCTAGTGGCCGTCTGAGTGACTCCACTAAAGGTGTTACTAGGCATCACTGTAAACACTTCCTTTTCTCTGAAAAGTCAGTTAGTTTTTTCTTTGAAAAGGCAGTTTTTACATTGAAAAGCCTGCAGAGACAGGCTATAGACTCCAGAATCATTACAATAAGCTGTATTTGTTCTCAGGGCCGGCGCCACCATTAGGTGAACTAGTCATTTGCCTAGCGTAACAGCCTGCTAGGGGCACCCACCAGGATGTTTCCTGTTGGGCTCCCCCTGTCTGGGGCCGCAGCACTGGGAGAAAGACTCTTGAGCCGCCCAGCATTGGGCCGATCTTCAAGGCACCCGAAGGTAGGGGCGCCGAGAGGATCCCTATCACGGGGGGCCAGGCGGTGGCCATCTGGCCACCTCAGGGCGCCCCCGAACCTGTATTAGGTAAGGCAGAGCAGGCACCTGATTGCCTTGATGGTAACTGGATGAGAGGGGGATGGAGCAGGAAGGCGGCGAGGGAGGATGTTCTTGCAGCCTCTCACTCCTCCATCTCGTGCCCTCTGTAATTGTGAGAGCCTGAATATGACGTCATTCCAGCCCCGGCATACTAAACGGTGCGCTGGCTTTGTCTGTCTGTCAGTAAGTGAGTGTATGTCTGTCTGTCAGTAAGTGTGTGTGTGTCTGTCAGTGAGTGAGTGTATGTCAGTGAGTGTGTGTTTGTGTTTGTGTGTGTGTGTGTGTGTCTGTCAATAAGTGAGTGTATGTAGGTGAGTGAGTATGTGTGTCTGTGAGTGAGTGTGTGTGTGTGTGTGTGTCTGTGTATGTTTTTGTCAGTGTTGTCTGTGTATGTCTGTCAGTGTGTGTTTTATGTGTCTGTGAGTGAGTGTGTGTCTGTGAGTGAGTGTGTGTGTGTGTGTGTGTGTCTGTGTATCTGTCAGTAAGTGTGTGTGTCTGCCAGTGAGTTAGTGACATGAGGGGGCGGCAGAAATCCTTGCACCGGCCCTGGTTGTTCTAGTGACTATAGTGTCTTTTAAGGCTCCAGCACCAACATAGCTGCACAGGCAGCTACTGATACAATTTTTTTATTACTCTGGCCACCTTACGAGGAATTTTAGTAAAGCTATTCATTAAATTGTAAATTATAGTGAATTGAAAAAATAAATCATACTAAAATAGCCAAGCTATGACTATAATTCACATGGTGAAGTTTGTTAGTCAGTTTTCAATTCACTTTCAATAAAATATATTATTTAGTGAATAAAACCAACAAAATAATATTTCATTCACCGAGTAAAAAATGGGCAACACATATGAGCTATAATACAAACTCATGCAAAAAGCGTATTTTTATGCTTTTTTTATAAACAACCATAATCTTACTTGGAAAATAACCAAAAAGTTAAATTTCAGACTGCAACTTAACCATATCAATTCATAGAACAAATTGCTGCAAATCTAAATGTAACATAAGCAAGAATAAATTAAAGAGAAACAGAGTATATATTGTGCATTAATATGTTTAGTGGATCTCTTATCATTATTCTTTACTGTCTGTTATTGCAGTTCCCGAAAAATTCACACTTTTACAAACTGTAAGACATATTTTCACATTAAATAATGCAAGAGTCTGGAATTATTTAATTAAACCAACACATTAGTGCACATCTTCACTTATTAAACCACTCCAAAGGCTGTTTAATATAATGTTAATGGATTTATGATGTACCTTGCCATAGTGATTTATATTGTCTTAAAATAGAGTGTGTTTATATTCACGTCAGTACATTTCCTCAGTGATGTCTCTGCAAATAGTGGGTGGGGTTGTAAAAGTGTGGCTCTTTAAGGGTTAATCCTTGTATTAAAGAATTCATTTGAACAATGACATTTATATTCTGTCAAGCTACAGTAGGTTATCTGATTGCTATTGAGTTTCAGTGGTTTCTTTTGTAAGCGTTTTTTTCCACCAAACTAAGACATACAAAAAGGCCTAGACAGAACAGGGACATGTGAGTGTGAGGGGGAGTGTATAGATAGAATGTTAAGGAGGTCTTTGAATAATGGGAGGAGTATTAAGGGGCAAAAGGGGTGGGTTAGTATAAATAGGTAGGCAGCTTACAGGATTGGTATTTATGTTTGTTTGTTTGTCTGTGTTGTTTGTTGTCACAGCGTGGCGTTATATCACCCTTGTCAACTGTGGGTTGGACCAGCGGTCCATGGAAAGTGGATGGGTAGGGCTGTCCCTCCCCTAACCTCAGGTACAGTTGTGGATAACAGACATGCCAACTGAGCCAATAATCGGCTGGTGGTTAGCATTACGAGAATAGAAAGCCCAGGAAAAAGCATTGTGCTGGTTGGCATTTGATTTGATAAGCTAGGTGCTTGCAATTGATTGTTGGTTAATTAGCTAATGTTTGCAAATAAGCATTGGCCTACCCAGGTGTTAAACATCCCTAGCGGGTTGTGATTGTAGGAGTTTTAGACTTTAGAAAAACAGACTTTTCTAAAATTAGAATATGTATAAAGGAGTCATTATCAGACTGGGGCAATTCAAATGGAGTCCAAGAGAAATGGGACTATTTAAAAGTTGCACTGCTGAAGGCAACAGAAAATTGCATTAGGCTTGTCAATAAAAGCAAACAATTCAAGAAACCACTGTGGTACTCCGCAGATGTGGCCAAACTGGTAAAAAACAAAGTTAGTATTTAGTAATGATAAAAAAACCAGAGTGAGGAAGGCAGAATGATCTATCAGGTTAGGCAGAAAGAGGCTAAGCAAGTTATAAGAGCTTCCAAATCACACACAGAAGAGAAAATAGCACAGTCGGTAAAAAAAAAAGGGGACAAAACTTTTTTTTAGATACGTAAATGAGAAAAGGAAAGTAAAACAAGGATAAGTTAGATTAAAAACAAAAGAAGGAAGGTATGTAGAAGAGGATACAGGTCTAGCTGACTGCCTCAGTGTATATTTGTGTTCAGTATTTACAGATGAAAATGAAGGAAAGGGGCCTCAGTTAGGAAAAAGGACAAATTAGTAATTTGTTACATGTGAGTTTACAGTGGAAGAGGTTCTATTTCAACTGTCAAAAGTAAAGACAAGTCAATGGGACCTGATGGAACACACCCAAAGTTATTAAAAGAGCTTAGTGGTGTACTAGCAAAACCATTAACAGATTTAGTTAACCAATCATTGTTAACAGGAGTAGTCCCATAAGATTGGAAGTTAGCGAAAGTTGTGCCCATTCACAAGAAAGGTAGTAGGGAGGAGTCAGGCAACTATAGGCCAGTAAGCCTTACTTCAGGAGTGGGGAAAGTAACGGAAACCATGTTTAAGGATCGGATTGTTGAACATCTAAAATCACACAAAATTAAAGATCAGAGACAACATGGGTTTACCTCATGGAGATCTTGCCAAACTAATCTTATTGATTTTTGTGATTGGGTAACTAAAATAATAGATCAGGGTGGTGCAGTAGACATTACTTACCTAGATTTCAGTAAGGCTTTTGACACTGTTTCACATATAAGGCTTATCAATAAACTGCGATCTTTAAGTTTGGATTCCATTATTGTTGAATGGGTAAGGTAGTGGCTGAGTGACAGGCAACAGAGGGTTGTAGTCAACAGAGTATATTCGAACCATGGGCTTGTCACCAGTGGGGTACCTCAGGGATCTGTACTTAGACCCATTCTCTTTAATATTTGAATTAGTGATATTGGAGAAGGTCTTGATGGTAGGCTGTCTTTTTGATGATGATACGAAGATAACAGGGTTAATGTTCCAGGAGGGATAAGCCAAATGGCAAATGATTTAGGTAAACTTGAAAAATGGTCAGTGTTGTGACAACTGACATTTAATGTGGATAAATGCAAGATAATGCATCTTGGACGTAAAACCCCAAGGGCAGAGTACAGAATATTTTCAACATCTGAGGAAAAGGATTTAGGAGTGATTATTTCTGATGACTTAAAGGAAGGCAGACAATGTAATAGAGCAGCAGGAAATACTAGCAGAATGCTTGGTTGTATAGGGAGAGGTATTAGCAGTAGAAAGAGGGAAGTACCCACGCCATTGTACAGAACACTGGTGAGACTTCATTTGGGGTATTGTACGCAGTACTGGATACCGTATCTCCAGAAGGAAATTGATACTTTAGAGAAGGGCTTCTAAACTGGTGCATAGATTGCAGGATAAAACTTACCAGGAAAGGTTAAAGGAACTTAACATGTGTAGCTTGGAGAACGAGACGTGGGGATATGATAGAAACATTTAAATACATAAAGGGAATCAACACAGTAAAGGAGGAGACTATATTTAAACGAAGAAAAACTACCACAACAAGAGGACATACAGGTGATATTCGAAAAATTAGAATATCGTGCAAAAGTTCATTTATTTCAGTAACGCAAGTTAGGGGAAACTAATATATGAGATAAACGCATTACATGCAAAGGAAGATAGTTCAAGCCGTGATTTGTCAGAAGTGCGATGATTATGCTTACAGCTCATGAAAACCCCAAATCCACAATTCCAGTAAATTAGAATATTGTGAAAAGGTGCAATATTCTAGGCTCACAGTGTCTACACTCTAATCAGCTAAGTAAGCCATAACACCTGCAAAGGGTTTCTGAACCTTTAAATGGTCTCTGTCTGGTTCAGTAGGAATCACAATTAGTGATGTCCCGAACGGTTCGCTGGCGAATAGTTCCTGGCGAACATAGCATGTTCGCGTTCGCCACGGATGGCGAACATATGCGCGGTTCGATCCGCCCCCTATTAATTTACTAATACTAAGTAAAAATTACTTAGTATTAGTAAATTGTGCCCCTACTCGCAATACCGCGAGTAGGGGCAAGTCTATTAAACACAGGCTGCTCACTGTTAAAAAAAAAAAAAAAAGGGTCCCCCCCGGTGGGGGCCCTAAATACTAATAGGGGGGGGACCTATTGTCCTCCCCCCGGCCCCCACCCCTGAGTGGTTTATAAGCCCCTTTATTAGCCTTCCCCGCCCTGCAGAGCTCAGTCTGCGCGGAGCCCTCCATGGGTGAAGATGGATTATTTTTTTGTGCGCTTGTTTTTTTTTGGGGGGGGGGTTTATTGCGTCGGTTCTTATGGCTTTTTTTTTGCCTTTTTTGGGGCTGAAAAAAGAAGATTGTAGAAGAAAGAAAACATCAAATGATAAGTTATTTTTATCTAATTTTTTTTAACAGGTTTTTAGTTAAAGGTTGTGACGAGACCAATCTCGCCACATTGCATTGGAGAAGCCTGGTTGCTCGCCTGCTGCCTTTGGACTCTGGCCCCCTGTTAAAAGACATCTTTTTTTCCTGCAGAAAAGCTTCAGTCGTGCTTTTCTGCCTGGGTTTCAGTAGATTTGTTTGAATGTGTTATACCCCAGATGGGAATCCCATGGAGCCCATTCGTATGAAACTGACTGTAAAGACTTTGGCTCCATGGTGATTAAACTGTATTTGTGTGGTCCGAGCGCCATTCACTTAATAATGTGCGCTCAGACCTGAGCTATCTGGGGATATGTGAAATGTCTGTGTTTTATGTATAAATGTGACTTTATGTATTTTAAAGTGCTTTGTGTCTTTTTGCAACCATGTGCTTAATGGAGTCTTGTGTCTATCCTGGGAGATAATTGAATTACTTATCTCCAGGATAGAAGACTCTGAAACTGGTTTGGGCCAGAAAGCCATGCTTCATTTAGTCACAAAGGACTTTTTACTAACTTTTGAACCCCTTGTCTGATTTGTGCCATTTTTGAATATGTTGTTCCCCTGAATGGATTGATTGTGCATATGTAATTTTATGTGAATGTGATGTATGGTTTTAGAGTTATGAAAGTTGGGTAGAAAGTATGTTTTAACTGTATGTATAATTGAGTTTCCTCTCAGGATAAGGGGAGGGAATATGTGGGATGTAACTGTGATGTGATTGGTTGTTTTATACCTCCCTGTGGGCGGTCCTGTATTTGCAAGACTGTAATAAAAACCAGGCTGGGTGTGCCAGCACCTCAGACCACTACTTGACCCTCAACACGGAGCCTTGTCTCGTCTTTGGGGGGATTTACTGTATGCTGCTAAGGACTGATTGCCAGGAGTGTAAGCCGCTTGGGAGCTTTTCCTGTTCGTCTGCTAGCAGCTATTTGGGAGGTTCCAGTTCGGGAGTTGGAGTGCTATTTTGTATCCAGTTTGGGAGTTTGGTGTTCTGCGGTAGCTGTGCCTGTATCTCTGGAAAGGGGGCCGATCGCCTAAATGGTTTTTACCCCTTGTGTGCAAAACGGTCCGTTACAATTGGTGGCAAGCGGCGGGATCGTTCCTACAGCCAGAAGGACAGCTACAGGAGACACCATTTCTTTGGATTTACAAGTTAAGGGCAACACATGTCCCAGTACAGCGACCCTGACAGCACCAGGATGGAACCAGCAGTGGAGTACAGATACTCTATGAGAGAGTATGACCGTATGATGTGGTTACGGCTGAACTTCTTTGGACCCAATCCAGCTGAGAAATGTGTGCAGTCCATGAGGAACCTAGTGTTCAAGAATCTGCAACACCGGGCAGAAAGAGAAGGTCAGCTGGCACATTGGGAGGAACTCCAGCGGCAAGTACTGCAGGGAATTGGGAGCCCAGTCTCCATTCCCCAGCGGCAGTGTGATATACCGGGAATTGGGAGCCCAGTCTCCATTCCCCAGCGGCAGTGTGATATGCCGGTAATTGGGAGCACAGTCTCCATTCCCCAGCGGCAGTGTAAAGTGCAGGGAGAGGAAAGCAGCGTCCTCCCTCACCCGCGGCAGGCTGAGTTACAGGGGGCAGAGGTAGTTGTTCCTGCCCTCCAGCAGCAGAGTGATATGCCGGGAAGGCAGTGTGAAGTGCAGGGAGAGGAGAGTAGCGTCCTCCCTCCCCAGCGGCAGGCTGAGTTACAGGGGGCAGAGGTAGTTGTTCCTGCCCCCCAGCAGCAGAGTGATATGCCGGGAAGGCAGTGTGAAGTCCAGGGAGAGGAGAGCAGTGTCCTCCCTCCCCAGCGGCAGCATGATTTCCTGGGAATTGGGAGCCCAGTCTCCATTCCCCAGCGGCAGTGTGATGTGTCGGGAATTGGGAGCCCAGTCTCCATTCCCCAACGGCAGTGTTATTTGTTGGGAATTGGGAGCCCAGTCTCCAGTCCCCAGCAGCGGAGTATCCAGCAGGGAATAGAGAGCCCAGTCTCCCTTTCCCAGCAGCAGGACACTGTATTGGGAGCAGAGACAGTTGGTCTCCCTCCACAGAGGATGAAAGTATGTATGGGAGAGGAGCTTGCTACCACCTCTCCCCAGCGGCGGATCATTAATGGGCAGGGAATAGAGAGCTCAGTCTCCTTTCCCCAGCGGCAGAGTGTCCTATCGGGAGAGGAGCCTGTTACCCCTCTCCCCAGCGACAGCTTAGAGTATCCAAAGGGGAGACAGTCGGTCTCCCCCTCCGGCAGCAGAGCTGTGCAACAAAAGGGGAGACAGTCGGCCTCCAGCAGCAGAGCTGTGTGTCTAAAGGGGAGACAGTCGATCTCCAGCAGCAGAGCGGTGTAGTTAAAGGGGAGACAGTCGGTCTCCCCCTCCAACAACCAGGCTTCAACCAGGCTACCCTCCCAGTAGCGCTGGCAACAGGGCAGAGTGCCGCTGGTCTCTGCCCACGCAGCAACCCACCCAGTCAGTGTACCCGTACCCAGCACAGCTGTGGTGAGGCACCTGGACATGGACAAGATACTCCTCTATCCAGGTGTAGTAACCATTTATTGTGGGTGGGCTGTGCTGTTGATTATGTTTTGTGGGTGGGCTGCTGGACTAACAAGGGCACTGACCGGCAGGAGGTCAGATACCCTGTTAGTCTGTTTGGAAAAGGGGAGAGATGTGACGAGACCAATCTCGCCACATTGCATTGGAGAAGCCTGGTTGATCGCCTGCTGCCTTTGAACTATGGCCCCCTTTTAAAAGACTTTATTTTTGCCTGCAGAAAAGCTGTATTCGTGCTTTTCTGCCTGGGGTTCAGTAGATTTGTTTGAATGTGTTATACCCCAGATGGGAATCCCATGGAGCCCATTCGTATGAAACTGACTGTAAAGACTTTGGCTCCATGGTGATTAAACTGTATTTGTGTGGTCCGAGCGCCATTCACTTAATAATGTGCGCTCAGACCTGAGCTATCTGGGGATATGTTAAATGTCTGTGTTTTATGTATAAATGTGACTTTATGTATTTTAAAGTGCTTTGTGTCTTTTTGCAACCATGTGCTTAATGGAGTCTGTGTCTATCCTGGGAGATAATTGAATTACTTATCTCCAGGATAGAAGACTCTGAAACTGGTTTGGGCCAGAAAGCCATGCTTCATTTAGTCACAAAGGACTTTTTACTAACTTTTGAACCCCTTGTCTGATTTGTGCCATTTTTGAATATGTTGTTCCCCTGAATGGATTGATTGTGCATATGTAATTTTATGTGAATGTGATGTATGGTTTTAGAGTTATGAAAGTTGGGTAGAAAGTATGTTTTAACTGTATGTGTAATTGAGTTTCCTCTCAGGATAAGGGGAGGGAATATGTGGGATGTAACTGTGATGTGATTGGTTGTTTTATACCTCCCTGTGGGCGGTCCTGTATTTGCAAGACTGTAATAAAAACCAGGCTGGGTGTGCCAGCACCTCAGACCACTGCTTGACCCTCAACACAGAGCCTTGTCTTCTTGGGGGATTCACTGTATGCTGTTAGAGACTGATTGGCAGGAGTGTAAGCTGCTTTTCCTGTTCGTCTGCTAGCAGCTATTTGGGAGGTTCCAGTTCGGGAGTTGGAGTGCTATTTTGTATCCAGTTTGGGAGTTTGGTGTTCTGCAGTAGCTGTGCCTGCATCTCTGGAAAGGGGGCCGATCGCCTAAACGGTTTTTTCCCTTTTTGTGCAAAACGGTCCGTTACAAAGGTCCCCCCTCATTATTTTTAGGGTGAG
This sequence comes from Pelobates cultripes, assembly GCA_933207985.1. Lineage (NCBI taxonomy): Eukaryota > Metazoa > Chordata > Amphibia > Anura > Pelobatidae > Pelobates > Pelobates cultripes. Next base: position 226,859,404 of record OW240912.1, on the reverse strand, counting down.
GGGGGTAGGTAGGGAGCTAATTTTTTTTTGGGGGGGAGGGGTGACTAGGGCCCTCCCCCTTTGTATTTAGGGCCCCCAACCACCGCTCAGGGGTGGGGGCCGGGGGGGACAATAGGTCCCCCCCTTATTGTTAATTTTAGGGCCCCCACCCACCGCTCAGGGGTGGGGGCCGGGGGGGACAGTAGGTCCCCCCCTTATTGTTAATTTTAGGGCCCCCACCCACCGCTCAGGGGTGGGGGCCGGGGGGGACAGTAGGTCCCCCCTTTTATTGTTAATTTTAGGGCCCCCACCCACCCCTCAGGGGTGGGGGCCGGGGGGGACAGTAGTTCCCCCCCTTATTGTTAATTGTAGGGCCCCCACCGCTCAGGGGTGGGGGCCGGTGGGGGACAGTAGGTCCCCCCCCTTATTGTTAATTTTAGGGCCCCCACCCACTGCTCAGGGGTGGGGGGCCGGGGGGGACAATAGGTCCCCCCCTTATTGTTATTAGGGGTGGGGGCCGGAGAGGGGGAGGACTGTAGGTCCCCCCCTCATTATCTTTATGGCCCCCACCCACCGCCCAGGGTTGGGGCCGGGGGGAGGACAGTAGGTCCCCCCCCTCATTATCTTTATGGCCCCCACCCGCCGCCCAGGGGTGGGGGCCTGGGGGGGAGGAGAGTAGGTCTCCTCCCCCCCTTCAACCAGAAAGAGTCCCTGTGGGTTTTAAAATTCGCCTGCCTATTGAAGTCTATGGCGGTTCGCCGGTTCGCCCGGTTCGTGAACATTTGCGGAAGTTCGCGTTCGCGGTTCACGAACTAATCACTAATCACAATCATGGGGAAGACTGCTGACCTGACGGTTGTACAGAAAACCATAATTGACACCCTCCATAAGGAAGGAAAGCCTCAAAGGGTAATTGCGAAGGAAGTTGGATGTTCTCAAAGCACATTAATAGAAAGTTATGTGGAAGGGAAAAGTGTGGAAGGACAAGGTGCACACGCAGCAGGGATGACCGCCGCCTGGAGAGGATTGTCAGGAAAAGGCCATTCAAATGTGTTGGGGACTTTCACAAGTAGTGGACTGAGGCAGGAGTCAGTGCATCAAGAGCCACCACACACAGATGGATCCTGGACATGGGCTTCAGATGTCATATTCCTCTTGTCAAGCTACTCCTGAACAACAAACAACGTCAGAAGCGTCTTACCTGGGCTAAAGAAAAACAGACATGGTCTGTTGCTCAGTGGTCCAAAGTCCTTTTTTCTGATGAGAGCAACTTTTACATCTCATTTGGAAACCAAGGACCCAGATGTGAAGAAAATAGACTTTTATTTGACATTTTCTTCTTTGTTCTGTCTTTTTCCTTTTTATTACATGTATAGTGAATATATTGGTTCGGTAGTTTGAAACTACCGAACACCGACCCCCCTCCTGGCTCATTAACTACAAAGGAACCATCTATTAAGTGCTCCCTGGGCGGCCGCTGTTCGTATAGCCGAACACCACGTGGAATAGAAGACGGCGGCCATCTTGTTCGCACAAGGGGAGTCAGCAGGACTTGGTCGTCGAGTGTCTGGAACTAAAATCGGACACTCGACCTCCCGAACCACCGCTGAAACTACCGAACGCTGGCTTCCTATACTTCCCAAACAGCCAGGAGAGCGCCATTCGGTAGTTCTGTGCGAACGGACAAGGGGAGCAATCGCTCCTATGAGCCAGGAAGATCTACTCGGGACTTTGTTCAGTTTTGTACCTGTTTCTGAATTGACCGATCGCACACGCTGAATTCGTGGAACTGTTTTGGGCAGGAGCCGCGTGTGTGGTCGGTAAAAGGTACCCTCCAAACTTTTTAAGAACCACTGAACCAATGTGGGTGAAATTTGGATGTGTGTGTACCCTAGATTGGGGCTATCAGGGGATATGTAATTTGTGGGGATACCTTGTGTTCTAAGTTTTGGGGAAATGGTGTGCTCTCTGCCTGGAGATAATTGGTTTATCCCTTAACTTATCTCAATATCTCCCAGGCAGAGGGAAGGCATGTATTACTGTAAATCTGTATGTTGATTGGCTGTTGTCTTTGTTTGCTGTGGGAGGTCCTCTTGCAGGAGGATTTCTCATAAAAGCCTGTGTGTTGTCAATAAAATTCATTCCTGTTACACCCTTCATGAAGTCTAGGCTCATGTTTGGGGGATATTCTATTTGCTGGGAAGAATCATCTTGGAACTGCATTCATCTATCCTAATCCTCTACTCCCTGCTGCAGCTATAATCACTTATGCTCAGCTGTTGGAAAAGGAACAGAAGACTGCAGAACCATAACCACTGCAGGTTTTAACACCATATTCTGGAGAAAGAATGGAGAGGCACACACTGCAAGATGCTTGAAGTCCAGTGTGAAGTTTCCACAGTCTGTGTTGATTTGGGCAGCCATTTCATCTGCTGGTGTTTGTCCACTGTGCTTCATTAAGTCCAGGGTCAACGCAGCTGTCTACCAGGAGATTTTGGAGCACTTCATGCTTCCTTCCACAGATGAGCTTTATGGGGATGCTGACTTCATTTTACAGCAACCTGCCTACACTGCCAAAAGCACCAAAGCCTGGTTCAATGATCGTGGGATTACTGTGCTTGATTGGCCAGCAAACTCGCCTGACCTGAACCCCATAGAGAATCTATAGGGCATTGCCAAGAGAAAGATGAGACAAAACAATACAGAAGAGCTGAAGCCTGCTATTTAAGCATCCTGGTCTTCCATAACACCTCAGCAGTGCCACAAGCTGATAGCTTCCATGCCATGCTACATTGAGGCAGTAATTTCTGCAAAGGGGCCCAAACCAAGCACTGAGTCCATATGCATGCTTATACATTTCAAAGGTCCGATATTGTTCTATGTACACTCCTTGTTTTATTGATTGCATGTAATATTCTAATTTACTGAGATTGTGGATTTGGGGTTTTCATCAGCTGTGTGCCATAATCATCGCACTTATGACAAATCACGGCTTGAACTATCTTGCTTTGCATGTAATGCGTCTAGCTCGTATATTAGTTTCCCCTTTTTACGTTGCATTACTGAAATGAATGAACTTTTGCACGATATTCAAATATTTTGAATATCACCTGTAGTCTTCAATTAGAGGGGCAAATGTTTCAAAATAATATCAGAAAGTATTACTTTACTGAGAGGGTAGTGGATGCATGGAATACCCTTATAGCTGAAGTGGTAGCAGTTAACACAGTGAGAGAGTTTAAGCATGCGTGGGATAGGCATAAGGCCAGGGACTAATGAAACATTTAGAACCGACTGGTTCTTATCTGCCGTCACATTCTATGTTTCAATGGAATGAGGGGGGAGGGCAGCCTTCCACAGTTTTTACAGAGAGAAGGGCAGATGGGTCCAGTGTTAGCAGTGCTTGTGGGTTTTCCCAACCTGTATGGCTTGCTGCATGAATGCCTCCAAGGTTACCAGAATTCCAAAATGGTCAAAATCCTATTTTAAAGATTTGGACAGGCAGAGTCAAAATTGGTCGATAGGGTTCATCTCAATGGGTGTCATATTGTTTGGATGCCATGGCCGCACAGCTCGCACACCACAAAGGCCAGCCCTGTATGGGACATCTACATGGGGGAAGCTGTATTGTTAAAGTTAGGTACATCTAACACTTGAGGGTGAAGGTGTTGGTTCATATATAACACATGAAATTCAAGAACTGACTGTTCACTTCCTGCCTAATATATCTCACTGCTTGACAGGTGCCATTGTAGCAATATAATCAATGTTATTCACTTCACCTGTCAGTACCCCTTCAGGACTGAAGCAATTGTACATGTTCTGATCAAAACAAAATGTAAACAAAAACAGGAATTTGCACAATATGTCTGTTCAATTGTAATTCTTTCATATTAAGTGCATGTGATAATAATATTCCATATTAATTAAGAATGATTGATCACTATTGAGAAAAATAAACTTATAAATAGTTAAGATGGCACCGGTAAGCACAAAAGCACACAGGCAGTATCAATAGATGCAGGCCTGGATGTCACAGCTATTAATACACCGCACTAAAACTGTTTAAAGACTTATGGGTACCATCACGAGAATAGTAAGTGATGGCTTATAGATAAGAGATAATTAACCGCACAGACCTGACATGGCGTTGTTTGTGGTCCAGGACAGCATGGCCAGCTGCCAGTCCCATCCAGCTGCTTGTGCAATGTCTTTGCTTGGCTGCACTGATAAGGAACCTTGGAAAAAGTACAGACTGTCCCTAAAAAAGGTATATAAGACGAAGAAACTTGGCACTCCCTTGGAGAACTACCTACCTGTAATACGGACGCGTGTTGCTGGTCTTTGCTGTTCCCAGTAAAGAGGGTCTCTCCAAGTCTGACTGCCTGAGTTCCCCCAGTCGTGTGCAGTGGAGTGACAACTAAGCTCCTCTAATGGTGATGTATACTTAAGCTGATATCTAGATACCTAAGCTGTTTGATGTGAATGCATGCAATAACTTAAATGAGAGTACGACTTGCATTGTATTGGGTCCCTTCATGGGCAATAATGTGTGATGTGAATTCTTGTATTCAGCTTGGTCCTGTGTGATTTCTCTTTCCTACAGTTCAAGATACTCATCCCGAACTGGGTTGTATGCCCGCCAATATCGCTTTAAACCTTATTAGGTATTGATTATTACTTTTTGGATATTGTTGCTTCATGAATTTAATGATTAGGCACAACAATGTTAAATAGAGACATGAGCAGCAGTAACCATGACAAGGGTGCAATCATGTAGATTTGGAGGATTTTCTGACACTAAAAATTTCATTTCAGACATTGTCTCAAAAGAGATGGCAAATGGTCTCTAAACTGTAAATTGGCTCTCAATATTTCTGTAAAGATGAATGAATGAATAAATACATTTAATTTGTCTATAATCACATTAGTTAGGTTTCCCTGCACAAAAAATCTGCACCCAAATGATTTTATCCTATGTCTGTGTGCAAGCTTAGCATTGTATGTTTCAAAAAATGCTTCTGCTTTCCTGACAAATAGAGCTAGACAGCAAAGAGATTCAATTAACAGAAATCATTTTTTTTTATTTTTCTTTAATCTTCAGTATTTTTCTTGATCCTTCCAGCCTAAATTTCAAATAAGTCGATTGTGACTCCATAGAAAATTAAATCAGCCTTTTTCAGTTATATCATTATTACAGCTGTTGCACCAGTGTCTCTTTTCGTGTCTCACCGGCGTGGTTCACAAGATCTACATGCTCCTGCTTTTAATAGGTGACCTATTCTGTATCCCATTACAGTTATTACTGCTAATAAAAGAAGAATTTTGTCTTATCCACTCACTTTCAGACCATTCCTAGTTATTAGAGAATAAGCAATACACTGTTTCTTAGATTCCTGCTGGGTTTCATTGTACAAATTACATCATGTACTACTCCTCCAAAGCAGCTATGATAAAGCAAACGGCAGGGAATAAACTGCCCATTTGTATTCATTAATAGGACATTTCTATAACACTACAAAAGAATATAAGGCAAATTTCTCATCAAATTGCTTTAGTTCTCACAAACATAACAGAATTAATTCACAAAACCTTGAGGCAGAATCCATAGAAAGTGATATAGTACAGCTCTACAGAGCTTAGGTATTAATATGGTAACCTGCTTATGGGAAGGGTTTCCAAATGTCTTATACATCTCTTTAATATTGTATTAAAACAAAAAAATCTTTCAGTGCTGAATAGAGCTATGGAAGCCACAGGATTATTATACGACAGCTGCAAAATATGTGGCCATTTGCTCTTAAGAAGTTAGCACTTGTGCCACTGTTATTTACTGGTTTACATTATGTCCTAGGTTGAACTCCATCTTCTTTACAAATTACACCATTATCATATAATGCTCAATTTATAAAAAAAAAAAAAAAAAATGTATATTAATTATTTACAAATTGAGATCATAATTCTGTTCAGTCCAGGGCACACATTGCATTGTAGAAGGAGATAAAGAAATTTCAGCAGGTCAAATTACTAAAGCAATATAAATAGCTGCACCACTGCAAAAATTGTTGAGATATTTGCAGCTTTAAAAAGTATGTCAGATCTCAACATGGCATTAGAAAGAGTCAATTGAATTTTTTTACTGAGAGATCATTCCTTTTCAATCCTAAATAAGTTTAAAAAAAAAAATAAAAACGAAAGAAAGAAAGAAAAATGAAATAAAAGTGTGGGGAGAGCCCAGATGAGTAGCCTCTCAACAATCTCCATCCTGCAAGCTGTAGGGAAGAGACTTTTATTAATAAAGACCCAAGAGATGCCCAGTATCCTGACCCTTTTATAATAAATAAGTGTTTGTTCCTTAAAGGTCCCCGTATACTATCTTATTTCAACTTCAGTAATTCTATGTCATAGACTCCTGTTGTTGTCCATTGTAGAAATGTGAATTCAACGTAAAAAAAAATACACTTCTAATGGATACTTGTAATTATTATATTTTTGCAGTGGATACGTTTTACTACTGATTGCAGAGATTATACATAGAAACATAGACACATAGAATGTGACGGCCTTATCTTATAGCTAGGTTAGTCTTATGCCTATCCCACGCGTGCTTAAGCTCCTTTACTGTGTTAACCTGTACCACTTCATCTGGAAAGCTATTCCATGCGTCCACTACCCTCTCAGTAAAGTAATACTTCCTGATATTATTTTTAAACCTTTGCCCATCTAAGTTTTTATGTCCTCTTGTTGTGGTAGTTTTTCCTCTTTTAAATATAGTCTCCTCCTTTACTGTGTTAATTCCCTTTATTCTGTTTCACTGTGACTATTTTTTTGCTCATAGTAAACATTCCTTTAAGTTCTGCCTTTGGTTAGGAATCACATTACCTGAAGAGACTAATTAGTATTTTTGCAATTCCTTATATATTGTGATAAGTAATATTTGGTGAGTTTTATTATTGATTTACCTGGGGGACCAAGGCATCCCATTTATAAATTATCTTGGTGGTGGCAGCGTTAAAATAGTAAGTTGTATCATTATGTTAAAGGGGGATTTTGTTATTATTTCCGGTCTAGTGCAGATAAATAGTGAACTTTAACCCTTTCACCACCACATGCACACTCTTGGAGTGGTGTGCGTTTGTGACAAGCCAGCTTTAGGGCATGGCACAGTAGGTTGGTGATATTTTGCAACATGAAGTCAGGATATGCACTTATTTAGATCTTCTCTCCATGATTAACAGCCAGTGTTTGAGATCTATATGGATTACCATGCCAGCCAAAATAGCATGTGAAGGACCAAAATTGAGTCTATGAGTACAGAGCCCATGAGCTCTGTGATTTTTTTCAACATAATGAAAAAACTAAAAATATATAATATATTAAAAAAATCAATATATAAAAAACTTATCAAAATAAAAAAGCAAAATATTTTTCACATTAGATAATTTTAAAAGTTTATCCAAAAATATTAAATCATTTGGAAACTTTATCCAACAATATTAAATTAAGACCTCCGTTAGATATTGGCTTTGTCCTTCCAGCCAGCTCAATTTAGCTGAGATTTTGCAATTTGGATTTCAATTCACAACAATTTGGAATTTATTGAAAAAGACAATTTAAAAAAAAAAAAATCTTCTAAATCCCAGTTTTGGCATTGGTTTAATATTTTTTGAATAAGTTTTTAAAATAATTTCATATTCTTGGAGAAAGTTTTTTAAAATAATTTTTCAAAACATACAAATTTAAACAAATAATCCATATATACAAAATAAATAAAACCTTAAAATATTTAAATTAATATATATATATATATATATATATATATACACACTAAAGCTCTTATATATATATATATATATATATATATATATATATATATATATATATATATATATATATATATACACATATATATATATATATATTAAAGCATTTAAAAATGTATCCAAAAATATTAAATCATTTGAAAAGCTTATACAAATATATTAAATTGAGTAATTTTTTAAATATATTAAATCTCGTTCGTGATAGCATTTGGCGGGCCTTTGCTCTTCTCTTATAAACTAAAATCCAGAGTAACAAAACGAGAGATACAGGGTGCACCAAATAAAACAAATAAATAGCTGATATAACTGTGACGGACCGCCTGCCACCCCGACCAGCTGTCTCCATCAATTAATGCTCCAAGCACTCCATCAGACACCATAAGCACTGTAGACCCCACGAACTGCCGTACCTTGGTTGGGGTCTTGCCCTCCTCCACCCACCCTGGACCTAAGACCAGCATCCAGCTTCCAGTGGGTGAACCTCTCCACCAAGAGAGTATAACTATGAAGTTCTTATAAGAGCTAGTGATATAGCTTGTATAGCAGGTCCCTACAAACACGAGGCAGGGCTCTATATTGATGGTAAAGCAGGACTGAATTTTGATGGTGCCACACTGGCCTTTTATGACAATCACGATGCAAGAGGTAAGCCCACATGGACCTTGTTGGGGACTCCAACACTAAGACACAGATCAATAAGAACAGTGATTAAATGCACAACACTCCCATAACAAACATACAATCCCTCCTCTCTGTCTGGGAGATAATTGAGTCAGATACTATATCAATTCAATTATCTCCAGGCAGAAAAAACACATATTTTACAAAACCCCAAAAGTACCCCGAAAACACATGATAGCCCTGATCTGGGTGACCAACATATCCAAAAATCACCCAGATCAGTTCAGGGGTTCAGGAATTTCTTGGAAGTTATTTATTTGACCAACTGCAGTTGTGGTCCCATAGCCGAAAATACTTCCATAGAATCTCGGCTAAGTGTCGCTGGAAGACCGACCTGGAACAGCGATCTCTTCAGGCCAAAAATAGTTTCATAAAATCGCGGCTAAGTGCCACTAGGGAACCGAGAAGTTTTCATGCCGAAAACAGTTCCAGGGCATTCACGGCTAAGTCCCCCTGAAGTCTATTCGTGGTTTTGGTGATGGCCGCCACATCATGGTCAAACGACACTTTGAATGGATTCGGGAGTTCTAAGTGCCACTTTGAAAGTTCGAATTGTTCCTGTTATAAGTCCCAACAGGCACAAATGGTGTTTTCAACCAGGGTAAGAGGCTGGCAAGTATGCCCCTCACAGGGTAAGAGGCTGGCAAGTATGCCCCTCCAAGGACCCGTGATGAGATCAAGTTTGTCACAATAACTATAAAAATATAATAAAGTACCAGAAGTAAGCAATAAAAAGCCTTACAGTCACATATGCTTTCAAGTGTTCGTGTGACATTTTTGAGGTAGCTCAAATCATCAACAGCATATGAAAAAGAGCAAAAAACAGAGGGAACCAATAGTGTAGGTAAATACTGCTACAGACAACATAGAGGATAAGTGACAACTCACATATTAGAGAGCTATAACCAGTTCCAGGTAAAACAGCGTGTAGTAGTATTAGAACTCACCACTTGTAGGATATCCCTCTAATTGTAGTTGCAGTGTAGGTCATATACAATAAAAGAAAATGAGAAGGCCCATAGTGCTCTCTCTAATATGCAAGTTGGAACTTCTTATCCTCAGTTTTGTCTGAAGCAGGATTTACCTACAATATTGCATGATTGGCTCCCTTTGTTTTTTGCTCTATTTCAGATGATGATGATTTGAGCTACATCAAAAAAGTCACACGGACACTTGAAGACATATGTGACTTGAAGACCTTTTATTGGTTACTTCTGGTACCTTTTTATTGTATTTCTATAGTTATAATAGCAATTTATTTGTTTTATTTGGCACACCCTGTATCTCTTGTTCTGTTTCTCAATTGTTCTAGAAGGGTTTGGGGGTTACCCTTTCCTTCAGGAGTGCAACTCACTCTTCCCTGTGATCAGTTTTGTAGCGCTGTTCCACCCACCCTCTCTTTTCAAAATCCAGAGTGAGATCATGCGTTTTAATGTTGGAGTAGTAAAGAAGGAATTTAATGCATAGTATGAACCTCCTGTCTTTAATAAAATCTATATATTTTGTCACCTAAGGTTAGGAAAATCTTAAATAAAAGGCCAAATAAAAAACCATCATAACCGTCGAATTGAAAATAAAATAAAAATCCCGAGCGCAAAAAAAAAAAAAAACAGACGAAAAAGAAAAAACCCGAGCGCAAAAAAAATAATCCATCTTCACTCATGAAGGGCTCCGCGCAGACTGAGCTCTGCAGGGCGGGGGAAGGCTTATAATTAGGCTAAGGCTAAGAACTAGGCTAAGAACACTCTGATTGGTGGGTTTAAGCCAATCAGAGTGCTCTTTGTCATTTTACACAGCGTGGGAAAATTCAAAAGAACGCTGTGTAAAATGACACAGAGCACTGTGATTGGATGGCTTGAAAGCTCTGGCAGTGCTCCTCCTGTTCCTCCTTGCACAAAGGCAGAGGTAGCAGTCCTGCTGCAGGGTTGTTGTCCTCCTACGGCCTCCTCCACTTCTCCTGATATACTGGCCTGTCTCCTGGTAGCACCTCCATGCTCTGGACACTACGCTGACAGACACAGCAAACCTTCTTGCCACAGCTCACATTGATGTGCCATCCTGGATGAGCTGCACTACCTGAGCCACTTGTGTGGGTTGTAGACTCCATCTCATGCTACCACTAGAGTGAAAGCACCGCCAGCATTCAAAAGTGATAAAAACATCAGCCAGGAAGCATAGGAACTGAGAAGTGGTCTGTGGTCACCACCTGCAGAACCACTCCTTTATTGGGGGGTGTCTTGCTAATTGCCTATAATTTCCACCTGTTGTCTATCCCATTTGCACAACAGCATGTGAAATTGATTGTCACACAGTGTTGCTTCCTAAGTGGACAGTTTGATTTCACAGAAGTGTGATTGACTTGGAGTTACATTGTGTTGTTTAAGTGTTCCCTTTATTTTTTTGAACAGTGTATAATCCCTGAGTGCGTCCTTTATATAATCCTGGAATATAGCTTGAGCATTGCACAACCAGAATGGCATCACCAGGCACTCATAGTGTCCACTTCTGGTATTAAATGCTGTTTTCCATTCATGGTTTTCCTTAATTCTCACCAAATTGTAAGCGCATCTAAGGTCAAGCTTAGTAAATATTTTAGCACCTTGGAGTCTGTCATATAATTCAGCAATAAGAGGAATGGGGTAGGCGTTCATAATGGTGATTTTGTTCAATGCCCTGTAATCGATACATGGACGTAACTCACCATCTTTTTTAGACACAAAAAAGAATCCTGCACCAGCAGGCGAGGATGATTTGCATATATGGCCTTTATTCAATGAGTCCTTAATATGTTGCTTCATTATTCTACTCTCCTGTGGGGACCGAGCAACTTTAGTTGGCATAGCGCTGGGTAGTAAGTTTATGGAACAGTCATATGGTCTGTGAGGAGGTAAAATATTTAACTGAGTTTTGCTGAATACTTCCTTAATGTCCTGGTATTGTATAGGGACTTTGGGGGTTTGAGGTGTAATAGTGGGTAATTCAATAGTGCCCACTGTCTCGGTGAGATGATATTCTTGGTGAGAATTCCTGCACCACTTATTTTATTTATCTATTTCTCAGTATCTCTTCTCGCTTCTCTCCCCTTTAGTATAACTGCTTAGTGGTTAACATTGTACCTACCATGCTAAACTCTTGTTTATATAAATGATTATTTTGTTAGTTAGTGTGCTAATAGTCTTGTTAATTTATGCCCACCATTTATGATCTAACCCCTTATTTTGTTAGTTTAGAGTTATTGCTGATAGTCTTGTTAATTTATGTTTACCATTTATGACCTATCCTCATATCTTTAAATCTCAAATACTTTCTCCTCTGTTTATTTTTCCTCATTAACTGCCATTTCTCATCTCAATATCTGTGTCTTCCCACCTTTAAATTGCTCTTTGATCTAACCCAGACTCTCTATTGCAGCCTGGGTCCCAAACACAGCAGCATCTAGCTCCCAAGACTCTCAGATGCAAGCCTTATGCAGAGGTAGCTCTTTTGGATGGCTTCCCGCCCACCCTTCCCCACACCACCCCACCCCACCCCAAGTTTCACATTGCATTTATAGATAGCAGAATTTACCTGACAGACCAGACACACCAATTATGTCTTTCAAACAGTCATCACCTGCTCAATTATCACACTCCTGCTCAATTATCACACTCCTGGACTTTTAATCCCTCACCCCTCTCTTGTAACTCTAATATACCACCTTATCTAATTCTTCATTATTGAAACTCCTTTCATTCTTCTTATAAAATGTTTGCCCTCATATTCTTTACTTTCACCCTCACTTCTCTCATTGGCAAAATATCTCTGTCATTCTGCCTACCTGTCCCTGCTGACACAATTTTCATTGCACCCACCCTACTTCCCTCCCCTTTTTATTCATCCCATGCACTCTACTTGTGCCTTTCCAGCTTATCTCCACCATCTTCTTCTAAATCCACAAAATATAAACACTGTCACAAAACCTTTAAATCCTGCTCCAATCTTTTCTTCCTTTCTATCCTTCTACTCCTAGCAGCTGGTGATGTCTCTCCAAACCCCGGTGCCACACTTGCAAACCCATCATGTCCTAACTCCAACAATCACTCCAATCTCATATCCATCTCACGCTACTCTTCCTTTAAATCCTCCTTCCACACTGCCCTTTGGAATGCACGCTCTGTTTGCAGTATTACTAAATCCACAGCTGTGCATGATCTTTTCATCTCTTGTTCCCTACAATTACTAGCATTAACTGCCTCTTTATCCTTTGGTGATCTTCAATTTTCCCACAACCCAAGAAACTTTGAAAATAAAGGTGGTGGTGTAGGGTTTCTGCTCTCACCTCAATGCTCCTTCAAACCTCTACCCACACCCCCTTCCCTCTTTTTCTCATCATTTGAGATTCATTCAATCTGCCTTTTCAAACCCATCTCTGCTAACATTGCTGTTATCTATCGTCCTCCTGGTTCCCTACTTCTCTACCTTGACCACTTTGCTGCCTGGCTTCCTTACTTCCTCTCCTCTAACATTCCATCTGTAATGCTCGGAGACTTCAACATTCCCATTAACCCACCCTTGACCCCAGCAGCCTCAAAACTACTTTCTATTACCTCCTCCCTTGGGCTATCACAGTGGGCTAATTCCCCCACGCATGTAGCAGGCAATACCCTAGACCTTATTTTCACTCAGTCTCTAACATCTGCAACATCATTTCCTATCATTTCCTCCTCTAACAACCTCAGCCTAACCCCCCTCAACTCGGAAGGAATCTGAGTTCTATAAACCTCCAGCAGCTGCCAGCTGATATCGATTCCCAATTATTATCCATTCCTGCTTACTCATGTCCCTCACTGGCTATCTCCTCATATAACTCTACCCTCACCTCAGCCCTGGACACTGCAGCCCCTCTCCAAATACGCACCTTGAGGAGAATACGCCCCCAACCGTGGCAAACTAAATCAACACGCTACCTGCAAAGATGCTCCCGTTCTGCTGAACGCTGCTGGAGGAAGTCTCACACCGAGTCAGACTTCCTACACTACAAATTCATGTTGCGTTCATACAGCACAGCCCTTGCCCTTGCTAAACAGTCATACTTTATCAGATCTTATCACCCCTCTGTCAGTCCTTAAATTGGCTTCCTGTATCCTATAGGAGTCAATTCAAAGTGCTAACCCATACCTATAAAGCACTGAATAATCTTAGCCCCTCTTGTATCTCCTCACAGATCCATAGGTATGCCCCTTCTCGGTCTCTCCGCTCTGCCTGTGACCACCTTCTGTCCGCTGCTTGCACCCATACGGCCAACTTGCGCTTGCAGGACTTCTTGCAGGCGGCTCCCTTCCTATGGAATAGCCTGCCTACCGCCATCAGACTCTCCCCTAGTCTTTAATCGTTTAAGAGGTGCCTTAAAACCCATTTCTTTAGGAAAACCTATGGCCTCCCAGACTAACTTTTACCTTAAATACCTGTCTCTTGCTCTCTCCTAAAGGGCAGCACTCTACTCTCTCCTCCAGCTCCCACCTAATTTGACTGCAATTTCCTGTCCTAATGTGTTTTATACCACGCCTCCTGTAGACTGTAAGCTCGTTTGAGCAGGGCCATTTTCTAATAATATTTTAAAAGCGCTACAGAATCTTTTGGCGCGATATAAATGGCAATAATAGTAATAATAATAATATGCACCTTTCATCACAATCCTTACCCCATTCCAATATTTCCCCATTAGCCAGTCAATATGAGGGTTATGCTTACTAAGCCAAGGAAAGTCTAATATGATAGGACAGGAAGGGGATGCAATAACCTGAAATGTTATAAGGCACCAATGGACATACTAATGGGTAAGGTTTTGTGAAAAATTAATGGTTGTGAGAGCGGTCTCCCATCTATAATTTCAACAGCAAGAGGTGATAGTCTCTCCTTGACAGGTATAGCATTACCCTTAACAAATTGAACATCAATGAAGTTTCCAACAGCACCTGAGTCCATCAGGGCTTTGCATGAAAAGTTATTTTTGTCAAGGATAATCGAACTATCAAGGAGAAATCTATTTTTGTTCTTTCCAGAGGACGTCTCCATTACACCTGTCCCCTCAAGGTGCTTAGGTGTGGTAGTTTTCTGGATGAATTGGACAATTACTTCTCTTATGTCCTTTTCTACCGCAATATAGACATAGGCCTTCTTTTCTCCTATATTGTCTTTCGGCCTCCGACAGTCTAGTGACCCCCAACTGCATGGGTTCGGGTTCGGACTGTACAGGAAGGTCAGGGACAATAGATTTGGAGAAACGGGGTGCTAAAGGCATAGTCATGTGTCTGGTCTTGTTTCTAGTAGCTGCTCTGGTTCTTAATCTGTTATCAATTTGTACAACAAATGTGATAAACTACGTTTCTTGGGTAGGTCTTTGGCGGCAATCTCATCTAGCATAGTTTCAGATAATCCCTTTTTAAATGCAGAGATTAGCCCACTGTTAGTTCAGTCTAACTCGGAAGCCAAGGTACGAAATTCTATGGCATACTCCGAGATAGACCGATTCCCTGTCTTATGTGCATCAAGGCATTGGAGGCCTCATCCTCCCTGCCTAACGGTTCAAATGTAAGTTTAAATTCCATAAGGGATTCCTGGTAATTGTGCGCCACACTCCTATTACTCTCCCATAATGGATTGGCCCAAGTTAAAGCTTTACCTTTGAGTTGTTTCTTTGGGTAACCAATTTTAGCTCTATCTGTGGGAAAGGATCCCGATGAGGCCTCAAAATGATACTCTATTTGGTTAATGAATCCCCGGCATTCTTGAATATTACAATCAAAATGCAGGGGAGGAGACAGACAAGGTGCCTTGTGTACTATAGGTGGAGGTACACAAGGCGGAGGTGAGACAGTAGGAGAAGCCGCAGGTTGCAGTTGCACTGTTCAGGTGAGAAGCGTACTGAAGGCCTGGGCAAATTGATCCATGTGGTGATCATTCTCCTCTAATTTCCTTTTGCAAGCGGCTATGTGCTGACACAATTCTACAGGATCTATGGCCATGTCGTAATGTCAGGATTACTATATGATCCAGCACGTAGTATTGTGTCACACGAATGACTAATAGGTAACGTATTTCCGGGCCTTAGAATGGCCGGACTAATGTACCAAAGGATAGTCGGGATACTAGCCGAGGTCAGGGGACACAGGAAGGGACACAGCGATAAAGGAAAGCCAGAGGTCAGGGATACCAGAATACAGGGAAGTCAAAATCAAAGCCAAAAACCAGAAGAAACTTGAATAAGTAATGCACTCTAGGACAACCACCAGGGAAACCACGACAGGGCAATGAGGAAAGGTAATTTTAGGTTTTTATACCTGCTTTACCTTTCTGATTGGCCAGGATAGCTCTTTGACCCCAAAACATGCACGTGCATCGCGTTCGTGACGTCACATGCATGCCGACGTCATTAATCATGTGAGCGGACGTGGGGGTATAATTAGCCGTGGATCCGCAGCGGCCGGCGTCCATTAACATGCCACAAGTGTTAGTCATGCAGATGCACGGCTGCTAACCATAAGGTGAGGATGAATATGTTACAAATACGTCCTTGATACTAAACAGAGATAACTTTGATTTATAGTGAAAATGTTTTCATCTATACTGCACAATACATTGGTGTTCAACCAAGAAATGAAGAAAAGATTGTTTACCAGGTAGAATAGTTTGTTTCACGGATACCCTAATTAATAGCTTTTTATCTAGGAAAAAAAGTATGTCATAATAATCTGCATCAGATCATATTGTCACAAAGCTTAATAAAGAAGTTAAATTTGTACGAGGAGGATATTATTATGGTATTATTTATATAGCGCCAACAAATTCCGTAGCTCTTTACAGTGGGTAAATGAACAAACATGTAGTTATAACCAGACAAGTTGGACACACAGGAATAGAGGGGTTGAGGGCCCTGCTCAATGAGCTTACATGCTAGAGGGAGTGGGGTAAAGTGACACAAAAGGTAAGGATAGTATTAGACTAATGACTGTTTCAAGAGAGGATATGGTGTCAAGAACATAACAGAATACTTTCCATTTATGCAGCAAATTTATACTGACATTTGACAGATAAGGGGCTTTAAATACAGTTGCCTTTTGTTAACTTTAATAAAATGGAAAAAAATGGAGATAATGAAAAAAATCTCTCCTCTCGTAAATATACTGTGTATGATCTTGCAGGCCAACTAGTCATTTCCACTGGGTTTTAACTGGAACAATGGATAATGGACATACTTCTTTAAACCAATTTCTGAATTTATTTTGTGTCAACATATTTTCAAAGAGAAAAAAAATAAAGAGAGGCTTCAACATAAATGTTAGACAATGCAACAATGCTATATAATAAAAAAATGAAAAAATCTTGCACTCCATCAATAACAAATGTATGAAATGCCTGGTGCTTGTCAGCCAAAAATACACAAGTTGCAAAAGATAGCACTCCAAGGACTTATCTAAAATTTAACTTTTAGTTACCTTCAATAAAAATCACAAAGTCAACGTTTCAGCTTGATCCCCTCAAGCTTTCATCAGGATAAGTCCTGATGAAAGCTTGAGGTGATCAAGCGGAAACGTTGACTTGGGATTTACATTTTAGATAAGTCCTTAGAGTGCTATCTTTTGCAACTTATATAATGTGGAAAAAAGGTGGGTGGAGTTAAACTGACCCCATGATACAAAACATTATTATTAGATGTTAGAATTATGTTTATATTATCAAGTTTAATTCCACCCATATTACATTCCTTCAAGCGAAATACTTTAATGGTTGGAACATCATGTTTAACATTTCCGTCACCACCATTAGCAAACATTATGACATGTTTGCTGATGATATTTGATTATCCAGGACACATCAAGAATGCTCAGTTAACTGGACCATCATTGGACATTAGGTTACTGATATAGTATATGAACTGAGGTGTTGATAAGACTTTGAATGTTTACACTGATGATGAGATTGCAGGAAAAACTAGAGATTATTTCTTCCAGATTGTCAAGGTTGTTGCTCACAACCTGTTCTTGATTTCTCACTCTGTAGCATTATGCAGTCTCCTACCTTTTGCAATTCTATTTTCCAGACTCTCTTGGAGTCCTCTGTCCTTCTATCCTTTTGGCTTTTATCTCTTTCTTGTCGACACTTTTCCACTATTCACTGTTCACCGTGGGACAACCGGTAGTTAAATTCTCTATGAAAAGTAATGTGTTGATCATTTATGTGGGCAACAACATATTTGTCCTCATTTATAATGGCTTCAATAAATTAGTCCTCAATGCTTTTCCAGAATGAAGCCTTTTTTAAAAAAAATAAATTTTAATATATACACACAAACAACTATTCATACTTATAAAAAAAGTGGCGTGACTATATAAAATGTGTATATAAATCCAAAACTTTGCACTCCAACCTCCAGTAAGAAAAATAAACCCGGAGTCAAGTAACACTGTAAATATTTAGAAAATACCGGCACTCCTGGTTTTATAGTCAATGTTGTGTTAGGTATATATATATATATATATATATATATATATATATAGTGAAATGATCAGAAATATAGTGAAGGACATATACCCGTGCTTCTCTCTTGTTGATAAAAAGAGAGAAAGAGAGGTAACAACTATGTGTGCATTATTAAATGAATACTTATTGATTTAATTATATTGGTGTTTTCAATCTATTCATCTTTCAGTCTGTCTGTCACACAAGCTGGAGCAGTCACTGAATTTTAAACAAAACATTTAATTTTTTGCTCTCCTCAAAACAATATTACTATACTATACAGTGAATTTATAGTGATATTGTGAAACAAAGACAGTACCTTACTTCATTCAGGTGTGTACAATGTTGGCTATCTGAGACCAATTAACAGAGGGTGGAAATAGTAAAGGTTGCAATGGAAAAATACACTTAACAGATGTATAAAGTGCTACGTGAATGTGTGCGTATATATGTATGAATTACAATGGTATATCAAATGACATTTTGTTAAGTTTTGAATTGTAATTGTTAAATTACTTGAGATAATTTGTATTGCAAAGTCATGTTCATTTAATTGTCTCTGTACTTGCGGTATGGCCATTGGATTTATTTTTTTGATGTTACCTTTAATCCTTTTGTTATATTGGGAATTGCTTGGTTGCAAACAATTGACCATTACTAATATTTCTTTTTCCTCACTGACTGTAGACAGAAGCCTCTGGGACATTCTTCTTACAAAGAGAGGGCTTCTCCGTACGCACCTTTTGATATTAATGTTGCGCTCTGATATATTACTGTCTGTATTCTGATAAACAATTAACTTCACTTTAATAAGGCACAATTCTCTTGGTGCTGTTAAAGGAGAACTCTCACAACATTCTTTATTACCCAATGTACTTAAAATGAAAGAACTTCATTTATTTTTATGTTGTTATTTAAGAATTTGCATGTACTTATTATTTGTGTTGTAGTATATATGTCCTGGTAATAAGCTATTACATGATAAATTATCACATTAGAAGTCAAAACTAACAAACTTCTACACAATTGCTAACTTCTTACAATTAATGCTATAGCTATTTTGTTATTGATGTTAACTTAATTAGTTTTGAATGAAATGTCATACCCAGACAATTTGCAGCAGGCGTACAAAACTACACAGCATTTTATTGATTCTAAGGGAGTGCATAACATTTTGTCACATTTGGGAATTTGTGATCTTTTTACAATGAATGGAAAATTTCAGTTCACTTAATGTTAAAGACTAGACTGATTTCAACGATGTGAACACTTCTGTTAAAATATAAATTAAAAATCCAATTACCTATTTATGAAAAATCATTGGAGATTACATACCCAATGTATATGAATATTACCTTAACTCTTCATACTGTATAAATGTTATATTCCCAAACTTGAAACCATAGCATTTATACACTAGGACATACAGTAATGTTTATCAAAATTAATTCTGATATAATAATGATTATATTTTGGCTATCATAATTTTTGTTAGCAAAATCACAATTTCTATTCATTTGACAGAATGCAACTTTCATGAGGCAAACATAGTAAAGGTTAAAAATATTAGCATTGTATGCATTTTAAACATTGTAGCACATCAGGTAAAACATAACCATAGCATACTGGTATTATTAGCACAAGACACTGGTTCTCCCTTTTTGTTTTATGGAACACCCCAAACATCATAACCACTGTAGCACTCCTGGCTGATATCATGAATATAGATTATCAATTCAATGTTTCCTCACAGGGAAGCACTGGAAGGTTAGTGTGCATGAGAAACAAAAGTTGTTTTGGTGCCTAGCGTGCCCCTTTAAGTGTGGTTTTGGCAGTGTCCCCTGTAAATGTGTCAGAAAACTTAAATAAAAAAAACACCCATAGGCACATATGAATCTAAAATATTTTTGTTTAAAGGAACTCTCCATCTACCATAACCACTTCAGCACACTGTGGTAGTTTTTGTCCCTGGTGCCCCCTTATTTTAAGTCGTAGTTAGTATGATTGACAGGGTCCTGCCTTCACTACAGTTTCTTCTCCCAACCTACTCTTGTTTTTTGGGACATTAGTAATATTTGATAACTCAAGTATTGCTATATTTATTTCTCTGATTTTCAGACGTATAAGTTTGTTATAAACTGAAACGTGCTTTCTTGTTTTCAGTGCTAACCTTCATTTAACTTCCCAAACACAAATAAAAAATCTAACTTAACATTCTGATATGATGCATACTCCTGAATTTAAAATAAATAGATTTTACAAATTAAATAATATTCAAGACATAACACTATAGATGAAAAATTATACAATACCCACCTTAGTAAGAAAACCAGACAGTAATTACATGTATTTAAGAAACTGTAACTAAAGAATCATGTATCACTTTGTGACTTTATCGAATTATAGGCAATGGTCTTTATCAGAATGTATTGGCTCCTCCATGTATTGGTTCAGATCAATTAAATACATAATGCTAAAGGCTTATTGAAAGTTGATCATTTTGAATATCCACACCGATACATTTACTTTTAGACTGAAAATATCACCTTTTATTTAAAGGGACACTATAGTCGCCAGATCAACTACAACTTATTTTATTTGTTCTGGTGAGTAGAATCATTCTTTTCTGGCTTTTTGCAGAAAACACTGTCTTTTCAGAGAAAATGCAGTGTTTACATTACAGCCTAGGGATAACTCCACTGGCTACTCCTCAGATGGCTACTAGAGGTGCTACCTGGGGCGGTGCTGCACACAGTACGGTCATTCAGAGTCTCCACCTGTTACGAATGCTGGTAAAGTGTATACCCGTTCACATATTTTCTCCTGAACTGCTGAAGCCTGAGTGATTATAGTTCGCAGTGATTATAGCTTGCAGTTCGGTTGTATATTTGAATGGTTCTAGACGAATGAAGCATCAAAGTAGATTCTCCCCAGCGGCAGAGTGTGTTACAGGGAGCGGAGTGTGTCGTCCTTCCTCCCCAGCGGCAGAGTGTGTTACAGGGAGTGGAGACAACCGATCTCACTCCCCAGTGCCAGTGTATCCTACAGGGAGTGGAGCCAATTGATCCCACTCCCCAGCAGCAGTGTACAGTACAGGGAGCTCCGTTACACCACACTCTGCATACAAACACTTAACTTTCCTCATAGAGATGCATTGATTCCATGAAGAGATGCTGATTGGCCAAGAGATGCTGTGTTTGACTTGTGCTGGCTCTGCCCCGATCTGCCTCCTTGACAGTCTCAGCCAATCCTATGGGAAAGCATTGTGATTGGCTCACAGAATCACTTCTGGTGATGTCAGGCATGCTGGCAGGTCAGAGGCAGAAGCAGCAGCAGACTTGAATACAAGCAGTGGTGGAACAGTGGCGGGTGCCCGCCAGCCATTTGTTCGACACTGGCCCGCGCGGTATAACAGCACGTTAAGGGCCTATCGGATGGCCAATGCTGTTAGGGCCACCCGATGGAAATGAATTTCCTGGGAGCCCTGTCAGCGCTGTGGCGCTTTAACAGTGCGATCGGGCCTCCTTTGATGACATCAGAGCACAGGGAGGAAGTGACTGCCCTGGTCACTTCCTCCCTTCAATCACAGAGCCTGCACGGGAGGAATAGAGGAGGGAGTCAGAGTGGGAACTCTGCTGGGCCCCAGGGAAAGTCACCCTCCTGCACCTAAAAGGTAGGAAACAGGAGGGTGATATTTTGCATATGTGTGTGTGTGTCTGTATGTATTTATGTGTCTCTGTGTGTATGTGACTGTGTGTGTTGTCTGTGTATGTGTGTGTGTCTGTATGCGTGTCTGTATGCATGTGTGTTTGTATGTCTGTATGTGTCTGTGTTTGTATGTATGTGTCTGTGACTGTGTGTGTATGTGTTTTTGCATGTGTATGTTTGTATGCATGTGTGGGGGGTGGGGATATGAAGGGGGGCAGGGACGTATGGGGTGGGGGTAGACATATGGGGTAGGTGGTAGATGGTGAGGTGGGGAAGCAGGGCAATTTGCACGGGGCCTGTGGTTTCTAGCTACGCCTCTGAATACAAGTAACATTTTACTATATTTAGGGAGGCAAGGGTGGGCCAAGGGGGCTAGATGGTGGTTTTAACACTATAGGGTCAGGAATACAAGCTTGTGTTCCTGACCCTATACATCTTGCCTGACAAATGGCCTCATCAGATTCAACAATTAAAAGTGGTTGATAAATTGTTTTTTTACTATTTGCCATCGGAAAGCACGCACAGCTTTAGTTGTCAATTTAAGCATAAGGAAGGGTTAGTACCTACCTCCTGTATGACTCCATCCATCATGCTGCATGTGAGGGCATGTGTACTAAAGGCTACCAGAGGCTGCTTACTGTACTACAAAAATAGAAACTGAATGGCTCACAAGTCAACCCATTAGAGAACTCTAACAGTCAAGGGTCACCTCTCTCAAGACTTCCCTGTCAGAGTGCTCTGATTGGTTGTCTTGTAAGCTTCAAAATTGAAGCAAGGCATTTTCCCAAAAAATCATTCTGCATTTAGCACCTGATGGGTGAAGATGGGTTACCTTCTTATTTTATTATACCTTCCATATACTAATAGGGGTCATGTTAGTATAATCAAAAAAAGTGTTCTTTTATATTATTTTCCCTGCTTGTGTTTTGCTAATATGAGGGTTACCTCCTATTTCTATACAGTGATTAATTCTAATACATTAGGCTTCTAACATCACATATTACCCTCTGTACTTTATTTCAACCACTGGTCAGAATATATGAGCGCATCCAATTTGGCTGAATGGCAATTTGTACTAATCAGCAACTAGTCAAATATTTGTGTATGCTTGTTGGCAACAAAGATTTTCTCTGTTTATCTACGCTTTTAACAAATATATCTATAAATACAGTATTTCATTATATGGGTGGTGAAATGGCATTCACTCATTCAAATGAGGTGTCTCATGTATCTCTTCACTGAAAACAAGGAAAGGGTGGACCGTAAACCCTCCCGGGTTTTTAGGTATTGCTGTACGGTGTACCAGGCATCTTTAAATTAGAAAATTTCCCTTTAACATATACCATGTTATACTATATTCAGTGTTTTTACAAAGTTTCATTTCACGTAAAAACAATCTTCAGCGGGTTTTGCTAGGACTGCATTTTACAATTATCTCTTCTGCTGCATATTAACAATTTATTTTATCCAGGTGAAATTTTCCACTATATTATCATAGCATGCTATTACTATTTTTGCATACTCAATAGTTTCATTGATTTCCTGGACCTAGGTAGCCTCATGACTCTTTTCTTTGAATAAATAAACATTCAAAATAGCAGAACTAGTGTTCTGAAATTCTACAGTAGGAGCTGATCATTGGATGTTGTGCCCAGAAACTTGTGTATAGCCAAATCCAATAGCACTGTATCAGGCATCACTGTTATATCTCCCAATATTAGAGAATGCAGCTGCTCTACTTGATTGTATATCTATTAGCATATCTATTAGAAGCAATAAAACATTTTCAGTGCTTATAAAAACATTTAGTGTTGTCCAAGAGTAGTAGCACACCATATGATAGACTAATTACTGTATAACAGATTGTGAAAAAAGCTTACAGGTTGAAATAAATTCCAAAGACATTTCAATTGTCAAGAATACGTTATGCATGTATTGATTTTCTGCACCAATATATTTGCACTAAAATGATTTTTTTTTTTTAAACCTCAGCAAAACAAATATATGGATAGGTAAATTAAAATAGTCTTGAATCTAAAGAACCTGTCTATTACTATTAGAAGAGGAAAACATATTTCTAAACACCGTGTTCGGGCAAACAAAGTTCAGAAACTGGAAGCATTTTGTGACTATTTTCTTTAAGCACAGGTCGGAGAGAATATGCACTTTTCATTTACTAGAACTTCTTACTAAAGACAGAGATTTTATTATGTTCTAAACTTCAAAGCTACTAGATATAATGGAGTCTTTTATTAACAAGATTTTCATTGTTATGAATCATTTAACTCATTATTTCCCAGGGGTTAAAATAGTAAGCAACATATCAATCAAATGCCAGTAACTCAAAGGGTTAAGCTATGTTCTAGCACACTATCCTGAGAGTTTAATACAAGCAGTGCATTCTTAAAACTGTAAAATGTTCAATATTACGGCTAATGCAAAACCTGCCGGGAAATAGAGATAACTGGTTTCTAGGCCACTTTGTGGTATTTAGAGCAGCTGGGCTAAAATGTTTTTCTGGTAAAGGAGTCAGCCAGTCAGTCCGCTGTGGGATTGCCTATAATATATAATATTTAGAAACCACTATGAAGAAGCTAAAGACTAGACGCAACAGACGCATTAGTGGATTCATTTCTTTTAGCGGTCAGGGCGGATAGATAAAATGGGAAATATCTTTCAGGCTATTTGTAAGAAAAGATGTGTATAGAGAGCACTGTAGAAAAACAGACGCAATGCACACTAAACAAATTAAACAAACCAAATTGTTTTATTGTTACCAGATTGTAGCTATAACACTCACGTGGATGTGTTTTTAAACTACAGTTGACTTTGATAGTAGTGAATCCAATCACAATAACCATTAGACCATACTATTATATCAAGGTAACATCTTTAATATTTATCTCTCTCTGTAACGAGTAATGAGTTCTTCTTTTCATTTACCAAAGTGAAATGTTTTACAGAGCTGAACATAAAGACTATTCATTTGAATCAGTGGTTTCCTTTTTTGAGAGAATGATGTTTTCTGTAGGAATATGGTATCCGGACCAAAGAGATCTATTTATGGTATAAAAAAGTGCTGAACTTCATGACATGCTTTTTTATAGAAAGCAATGTGAATGCATCAAATGGCTTCCAGCATGTGACAAAATTAACAATAAAGATTTTCCTAAAGATGTATTCCTAACTCTACAGTGTCCCTCCGCCCCTGCAGCCCATCCCTCCAGTCTATGAAAGTGTAAAAAGCCCTTTTAGTCACTGTTGGAACTGCTTCTAGATGATCACCAGATCTCTGCAAGTACTTGGAGACACTCAAAGAGAGACCACACACAAAAAATGACAATTCAGAAACTGTCTGATGTTTATTGACCCCTTAAGGACACAGCTTCAGAAGCTTGTCTTGCACTTAATGACACAAGCAATGTTTGCATTTTTTGTTGTTTGCATTCAACTGCAATTTGCATTTTACTAATTTAATTGCACCAACACATATTATATACCATTTTTTTTTTAAAGGACAGAAAAGGCTTTAATTTGATGTAACACACACACACACACACACATATATATATATATATATATATGTATAATTTATTATAAAAAAAAATACAGAAAAATGCAAAACAAATTAAAGATTTTGTGTTTCTTTTGCAATAATAATGTGTGCATAATTAGTGCAGGTTAAGGAAAGTAATTAAAAATTAATTAATCTAGTTGTTCTGATTTACAGAATATATAATGTGTCTGGGATTTTAAGTTTTTTTTTTGGTAGTTACAGGTCACAAAACACATGGAATAAAATAAACTTTTAATGTGGAGCAATTTTAGAATTTGGTATGTTTGTCTTGTAAGCTTAATAGCCATAAAAGAAAACAAAATTGCCACACAAAAGTATATATTTATATAAATTAGACATCAAATTAGGCATTTTTTACATATGGATTACATTTTTGCTGGGCATTTTGCATATTTCATATGTGCCACAAAGTTCAAAGCCCCAAAAGTATGCTCAGCTAAGTGTTCTGAGTAAAATGATACCCCAAATGAATGTCTTTGGCACTATTTCGTGAAGCTACAATGCCATAGGAGACCTGTCCATTTCAGAATTTACAGTAGAATTTAGAGAGACAGATTTGATGGGCCCATGTTTCAATTTGGGGCATTATAGCAGTTTGACTGTTAAAACCCCCCCACAAAGGCCTACCATTTCTTAAAGTAGACACCCCAGGGTATTTCAAAAGGCATACTTTAACCCCTTAAGGACCAAACTTCTGGAATAAAAGGGAATCATGACATGTCACACATGTCATGTGTCCTTAAGGGGTTAAACCTTAGCCATTTTGTTGCTAGTTTGTACCAAGTCTAGTAGAAATTAGCATTTTTTTCTGCCTTTTTAACACACACTTGGGGATGTTACTGTATATTTTGCAATCCTTATGTGTGCTATGGCAGCATAACACCTAATATGTTGCTCAGCTATGTCATCTTTGCACAACAAAAGAAATGGAGCATTTTAGTTACGAAGAAAGGTAAAAAAAAAATTAAATCTCGTTAAAACTGCGCCTCAGAGGGGATATGATAACAGTATACAAATATATTCAGGGCCAGTACAAACCATTATCTGGAAATCTATTCATAAACAGGGCTATACATAGGACACAAGGTCACACATTTAGGCTGGAAGAAAGGAGATTTAATCTAAGGCAAAGAAAAGGTTTTTTTACAGTAAGAGTAATAAGGATATGGAATTCTCTGCCTGAAGAGGTGGTTGTATCAGAGTCCATACAGATGTTTAAACTGAAAGTGGATAAATACTTGCAAAAATATAACATACAGGGATATCATTTCTAATTAGTGGGGTAATATTTGCTTAATCCAAGGAGACATCTGACTGCTATTTTGGGGTCAAGAAGGAATATTTTCCTAGTTTGTTGCAAAATTGGAAGCGCTACAGCAAAACATATGTGAGAATCAACAGCAAAAACATATGTGAGGAAGCCTGAACTTGATGGACGCAAGTCTCTTTTCAGGTTTGTAACTATGTAACAATTCCCCCATGCGTACGTTTCTCAGGGATTTGTGGATGTTGAAGGGGAACATTGGAGACACACCACTTTCATATTTTTCAAAAGTGGATGCTGGGCCAAAGTCTCATTTTGGCAGCTCAGGATTGCAAATTATCTCTCAAAGGCCACATCTAGTTTTAAACATAAGCAGCTCATCAATTCATTTTATGAAGAAGTACATACTATTTGCTGTGAAAGGGGGAATAGTTGGCGTAAACTTATCAGGCGGTAGTACACAGTCATCTGCGTCCCGGGCAAAGCTGTCATGGATTCCGAAACAAAAACACAGACAGACCACAAAGAGAGAGAACACAGAGAGAGAAACTTGTAATACTGGTCCTTAGAATGGCCTGGCTATATAAGCAAAGAATAGTCAAGGTACAAGACGAGGTCAAAGGAGTAAAGAGAAACTGAACAACGATAGGACAAGCCGAGGTCAAGGATTAGAGAAGACAGGATAAACAGGAGACAAAGCCAAGATTCGGTAACCAATCAGACAAAAATCACACCCCAAAACTGGTCTACTTATTCGCCCTGGGTGTGGAAATTGTTAAAACAGTTGCCAATACATAGGCTGGGCTGAGAGAGGCAATCAGGGCAATAATAACTGGTCTCAGTTCTTACGCCCCTCTTGTAACACACCCTGCACCTTTTCTGGGGGGGGTTTCTTTTTGGGGGTTGATGGATTCCTGAAGCAGAAGTGACCTGCCTCCATTCTTCTGCTTGGCTCCCTCAGTGGCACTCAAGCAACCCAGAAATGAGCTGAAACTGAAATGAAAGGAACGTGCATTTCAGCTCAGCATTTGTCTTTTTTAAATAGAACAAAGGCATTGTGGATTGCCGTCTGCATTATATATATGCCCACTTTTTTATACCATGCCCTGGTCTTTCGCATGATCAAATACGGCTGTATCAGTTGATCGGACAGGTCAACTCCCCCCATATGCTGATTGTAATGCTGTATGCAGACTGGCACCCGTTTAAATTCCTCTCTGCCACGTACTGCGACCCTGCGAGTGCTTTCACCATGGATGGTGGTTAGGATAAAAACCTCCTTTTTATCGCAGTACTTGAGTGCCAGCTGTTTATTCTGGGAGAGAGCTGCTGTTTCCCCCCTTTTTATTTTTATCCCGCTAGAGCCTTTGGGAAAGCTGGCAACTCTTCCGAATAGTGCCACAGGCCACGGTCTCGAAACAGTACAGCATTTTTAGAAGTGGGATGCTATTATAAAAATTATCAATATACAAGTGATAACCTTTGTTGAGTAATGGCGTTATTAAGTTCCAGACAATTGTCCCAATTGTCTCTACTATATCTATGCAACCTGGGGGATCAAAGTGGCTATCCTTTCCTTCGTATACACGGAAGGTGTACACATAGCCACTACAACTTTCACACAATTTATAAAATTTGATCCCATATCGGGATATTTTGGATGGGATGTACTGTCTAAACCCCAGTCTTCCCTTATACTTCATGAGGGATTCATCAATAGAAATGTGTTTTTGGGTGTATAAAAAGTGGCAAATTTATCGTTAAAGTCGGCAATTAGAGGGCGTATTTTATATAGAAGATCATACTGCGGATGACCTTTTGGGGGGCATTTCTCATTGTCACTAAAGTACATAAATTGCAGTATGTCTTCATATCTGTCCCTACTCATCTGGGAAAAAATGGGGGTATTGCAAATAGGATTTTTAGACCCATACCGTGTTTCTCCGAAAATAAGACCCGGTCTTATATTAATTTTAGTCACAAAAAACACACTAGGGCTTATTTTCAGGGTAGGGCTTATTTATTTAGGGTACCGGTATGTACATTGAACCCCCCCCTTTAATTAATCCACCCCCCCTTTAATAAATCCACCCCCCTCTAATTAATCCAGCCCACCCTTTAATTAATTCACCCCCCTTTAATTAATTCACCCCCTCTAATTAATCCAGCCCACCCTTTAATTAATTCACCACCCCTTTAATTAATTCACCCCCTCTAATTAATCCAGTCCACCCTTTAATTAATTCACCCCCCTCTAATTAATCCAGCCCACCCTTTAATTAATTCACCACCCCTTTAATTAATTCACCCCCCTCTAATTAATCCAGCCCACACTTTAATTAATTCACCCCCTTTAATTAATTCACCCCCCTCTAATTAATCCAGCCCACCCTTTAATTAATTCACCACCCCTTTAATTAATTCACCCCCTCTAATTAATCCAGTCCACCCTTTAATTAATTCACCCCCCTTTAATTAATTCACCCCCTCTAATTAATCCAGCCCACCCTTTAATTAATTCACCACCCCTTTAATTAATTCACCCCCCTCTAATTAATCCAGCCCACCCTTTAATTAATTCACCCCCCTAATTAATTCACCCCCCTCTAATTAATCCAGCCCACCCTTTAATTAATTCACCACCCCTTTAATTAATTCACCCCCTTAATTAATCCAGTCCATCCTTTATTAATTCCTTTAATTGTTCACCCTCTAATTAATCCAGCCCACCCTTTAATTAATTCACCACCCCTTTGTTAATTCCTTTCTAAATTAATCCAGCCCACCCTTTAATTAATTCACCACCCCTAATTAATTCACCCCCCTCTAATTAATGCAGCCCACCCTTTAATTAATTCACCACCCCTTTAATTAATTCACCCCCTCTAATTAATCCAGTCCATCCTTTAATTAATTCACCACCCCTTTAATTAATTCACCCCCCTCTAATTAATCCAGCCCACCCTTTAATTAATTCACCCTCTTTAATTAATTCACCCCCACTCCCCTAATTTAATGCAGCCCCACCCTTTAATTAATTCACACACACAATTAATTCACTTCCCCTCTAATTAATCCAGTCCATCCTTTAATTAATTCACCCCTTTAATAAATCCACCCCCCTCTAATTAATCCACCCCCTCTAATTAATCCAGCCCACCCTTTAATTAATTCACCCCTCTAATTAATCCAGTCCACCTTTTAATTAATTCACCCCCCTTTAATTAATTCACCCCCCTCTAATTAATCCAGCCCACCCTTTAATTAATTCACCACCCCTTTAATTAATTCACCCCCTCTAATTAATCCAGTCCATCCTTTAATTAATTCACCCCCCTTTAATTAATTCACCCCCTCTAATTAATCCAGCCCACCCTTTAATTAATTCACCACCCCTTTAATTTATTCACCCCCTCTAATTAATCCAGTCCACCCTTTAATTAATTCACCCCCCTTTAATTAATTCACCCCTCTAATTAATCCAGCCCACCCTTTAATTAATTCACCACCCCTTTAATTAATTCACCCCCTCTAATTAATCCAGCCCACCCTTTAATTAATTCACCCCTTTAATTAATTCACCCTCCTCTAATTAATCCAGCCCACCCTTTAATTAATTCACCCCCCCTTTAATTAATTCACCCCCTCCCACCCCCTTTAATTAATTCAATTAATCCCAGACATAAAATATCTAGCGGTACTCACATTTCAAAGATTCTTGCCGAGTCCGACCACTGGGAGCCTCACCGCCCGGAAATGGATCCTTCCGCTGAAGATCCGTGAAGGCAGACTGACGGCACTGCAAAATGTCGTCATCACGTTGCGCGACGCTCCTCCTACAGCAGAAGAAGGAAGTCTCGCCGAAAAGGTACAATGCCTAGGTCTTATTTTCGGGGTAGGGCTTATATTGCAGCCCACCCCGAAAATCCGACTAGGGCTTATTTTCGGGGTAGGGTTTATTTTCGGGGAAACACGGTACATCCTAATTGTGGGCTTTTTAATTATCCCCATTAGCATTGTCAGTGCCCAGAATTGTTTCATTTCTGGCACACTGGTTGCGTTGCATCTCTCTTTCCTGACGATAAGAGACTCTTGATTGCGTGCAAGATTAGTGATGTCCCGAACAGTTTGCGAACGGTTAGCCACGGACTCATCATTGAGTAAACTTTGACCCTGTACCTCACAGTCAGCAGACACATTCCAGCCAATCAGCAGCAGACCCTCCCTCCCAGACCCTCCCACCTCCTGGACAACTCACTAAGAATGCAGCTTCAAAATGGATGCTGTCCAGGAGGTGGGAGGGTCTGGGAGGGAGGGTCTGCTGCTGATTGGCTGGAATGTGTCTGCTGACTGTTAGGTACAGGGTCAAGGTTTACTCAATGATGAGTCCGCGGCGAACCGTTCGCGGCGAACCGTTCGGCACATCACTATGCAAGATACTGCTCTGCATACAAATTAGTCTGGGTGACTATATTTCCCCAAAAATCTCATCCCCCAAGAACAGCTGCATACAATCCAGCGTATTATAGCCAGACAGGTCAGTCTGTATGACAGGATTGGCAGTGAACTCTGGGATGTCTGGTGAAAAAATTATTAGGGGGTACCCAGTCATCTGCGCCATGTGCAGCATTAGGGGAATCTGAGATTTCCCCTGATGATCCTGCAGTATCTGGCACATAGTCCCTGTTCCCTGCGTCACTCTCTTAGGCAGTGTTGGTCGCCTCAGAGTTGGCCACTATCAGTGTGTGACAAACTCCCCTTTTTAAGGGAGTTTGCCATGTGTTTTTGGAGGGGCCTGCTTGCCAGCCTACTACCCTGGGACTATGAGCCCTGTGATAATCCATGTTCAAAAGTACTGTTTCTGCCCCTTGGACTTTTAAGTGGAAAATGTATGTTTTTTCTGCTAAAGTTAATTGAGTTAGTCCATTGTCTTTGTTAATTGTATCACAGGGGGAGGGGAGGGCTTGCTGACTGTATGTGGGAGTGTTACTGTGATAATTATTGCTGCTATTGGTTTGTGTCCCTTTTGTCCCTGTGTTCCAGCAGGTTCAAGGGGTGTGTCTCTGGCCTGAAAATGTGTATAAAAGAAATGCCTTTGTGCTCAATAAACCGGACCTTCTTACCCTTAATTCGCAGCCTTGCCTCGTGTTGTAGGGAACAGCTATACCTGCTATAGCTCTTGTAACAGATAGCTCTTGTAACAGCTGTACTCTCCTGGAGGAGAGGTCCTTCCCACAGCTATAACCTCCTGGAGGAGATGTCCTTCCCACACAGTCCTGGATCCAGAGGTTGGACTAGGGTGGGAAGGAGACGGCGAGACCCCAACCAAGCTACGGCGGTTCGCGGAGTCTGAGATGGCTATGGTATTCAGTGAGGTGCTGATGGTCCTTGGTAAGCGCTAGGAGCATCGATTGGCAGACAGTCCGTCACACAGGGCATAAGCCTCCTCTGCATTATACCTCCTAAACATTGTCTACTACGGTAATAAACTTTAAATAACTAAACTTTATATTTATTTTTTTCACCCCTAACTAGCTTATCACTAAATTCCCCAGTTCCCACTAAATTCCACCCACTCAACTAACTAAATCACAAATTAATAAAATGAAATTGTTGTTAGTCTTGTGATTTCAGTCACTAACCTGACTGCCATGTACCTCGGCTCTGGGTTGCGCTCCTCCGCTGCTAATGTCAGCGCATTAAGCCTTCCCCATCAGAAAGCATTAACTCAATGCTTTTTTTTATAGGGATTTAGAAGATGCTGGACTTCCTCATGCAAAGAGTGAGCATGTCCAGCGTCTTTTCATGGAGTCAAATTCTGTGAAAGGCCAGGAAGTGCCTCTAGTGGCTGTCTGTTAGACAGCCACTCGAACCAGCCTAGTACTGCAATGGCTGTTTTATATTGCATTGCTAAGAGGAATAGGGTCACTGCACCCAGACCACTTCAATGAGATTAAGTGGTCTATGTGCCTACAGTGTCCCTTTAAGAAAGAAAACACAAAGACACAGTTGTTCTGTTGGTTTTATCTACAATCCAAGTAAGTAATTTTATAGCAGTTTGTGTTTTGCCAAAGACCAATATTTAAACAGCTAATGTCATTAACAAACCTAAACCAATATATATAATCAGTCTTCATTTTATATTGATACAGCTTGTTAAAATACACACCCTTGGTGTTGTTTCACAGCGGTCATAGTGCCTGTGGCTGCTTTACCCTAGTCCGCACCTTCTGATCCTTGACTGTGGTTGAGGAACTCACAGCGGTTTCTGGCATGCAAAGTTGGCGGCCTCTGCATGTAGAGACTGGTCTGCGCCCAGAGATTGGAGGAGGCATAGCTGGGTGCAGAGCCAGGAAGATGATGAATCCAAGATAGAGCTGAGTCCCACAGTCAATCATATTGATCTCAGGTATCCCCTCCCACAGGTGACTAGTCACTACTTTATAAACAGAGCCCACCTTCCAGTCAGTGCTTTGTTGTTTTGTTAGTATAAACCAAAGGGAAAAAAAAAGGTTACCTGCTCTCTCTTCTTAATCCCTATGTATGTTTAAACAAATGGAGGTCATTTAGTTACTCCAATGGCCATTGGAGGGAATTCCCGCCTGCCAATGTCAAGGCAGACCCCCTAAGCGGATCCTACACTGACCCTTCATTTGCTTCTTTGAACTTCTGGCAAAGATATCTCTAATGAGACAGACAGGGGTATTTTTTTATATACACCCTTATATACTTATTAACTCTTAATAGGGAACACATGGGATTGTAACAAAGCTGTGTGATGCAAAAAGTGAATACAAATACAAAAAGATAAGTCCTGCGCTCACTCCCATCACTCCCATCCCATCACTCCCATTAATGGGATAACATTAAATGAAAAGGACTCGGAAACAAAACTATATTTAGATCACAAACTAGACAACAGTGTGCAATGCCAGTCTGCCGTTGGAAAAGTAAAAAAAAAAAGGTGCTTCTATGTATAAAAAGGGGTTTTGATTTACATGGTCAAAATATAATCTTGCCTCTTTACAAACCAGTGGTAAGAACCCACCTTAAATATGTGGTGCAATCTTAAAGAAGACTATTGCAGAACTACAAAAACATCAGAGATGAGCTACAAAACTAGTTAGAGGGATGGAAAAAATTGGTTAAGAGGAAAGGCTAGAAAAATTGTAATTGTTTTCTTTGGAAAAAAGGCACCTCAGAGGAGATATGAAACGATGATACAAATATATTTGGGGTCAGTACAAACCACTACGTGTTAACCTGTTCATTAGTAGGAATATACAACAGACAAGAGGTCACCCATTGAAATTGGAAGAAAGGTGTTTTCATTTACAGCAGATGAAAGGGTTCTTTACAGTAAGCATAACAAAGATGTGGAATTCTCTAACTATCAGATTCAATAGATACATTTTAAAAAACAGAATTGGATGCACTTTTGCCTACACAGAATATTCAAGGGTACAATTGATATGTATGTAACAGGTTGTTGGTTTAAGGAAAAAATCTGATTGCCATTATGGAGTCAATAATTTGTTTCCCCCTTTTTGTGGCACAATTGGTATATCTTACAGTATGATAGACCGATTCGCCACGACAAAGAATTCTCTTTGTGGCCAAAGCTGAGGGTTACAATACTAAAAAGTTAGTATTTTTATCTAATCCTGTACATGGGACTTTCCCGTGCTTGAGTTGCAACCACTGTCTTGACATTATTAAAGGTGACATCTTCACACATCGAAATTGAGAATAGATTAAACTCAAAGGGTTCCATCCTGTCCAATCCTGATTTTGTGGTATACTTCTTGAAGTGTTCATATAGACTAAGTAAAACCCTACATGCCTTAAATGGACACTCCAGGTCCCAAATACAAAATAAATCAAAATCAATGTATAGTAGATATACCCCAAATTAATATTTACATGTGTTTACTTATGCATTTTTTTATTGCAGTTATAGCAAAAAAAAAAAAACACTTGCAAAAACTGCAGATCTCTTGTCTTCTGCATTTGCAAGCCCTAGTTTTGTAACCCCACCTAGACTTTATGAGATTGTTCAATTACAAACATCCTAGTGCAGCTCAATGAGAAGTCTTTGCAAGGCAGGTGCTTTGAGCAATTGCTGCCTCTTGAGTTAAGTGCAAATAGGCTAATCAGAACAGGAAGTAACAGGACATTTTGTCTGCTTGAAAGTCAGGGGGTTTAACTAGTATAATTTATAAAAATGTCAATTTCAAGTAATATCTGCACTTTTTCCAAAATGAAAACATAGGTTAAACTCTTCACACATCCAGCTTTCCAGCTTTCCGTATCACAAGTTGTGTGTGTGATGTACCGAACGGTTCGCCGGCGAACGGTTCCTGGCGAACATAGCATGTTCGCGTTCGCCACGGCGGGCGAACATATGCGCGGTTCGACCCGCCCCCTATTCGTCATCATTGAGTAAACTTTGACCCTGTACCTCACAGTCAGCAGACACATTCCAGCCAATTAGCAGCACAGCCTCCCTAGCAGACCCTCCCACCTACTGGACAGCATCCATTTTAGATTCATTCTCAAGCTGCATGCTTAGTAAGAGGAGGGAAAGTGTAGCTGCTGTTCATAAGATAGGGAAAAGCATAGCTAGGTTAGGGATAAGGGTATGCTTTTTTTTGATTTTTTTTTCTATGTAATGTAAATGCACTTAGTTGTCTGCCACTGCTGCCAGCTTCTGTGTCAGGCTCACAGTGCCCATTTCCCCAGTCAGTGCCACCAATTACATCTGGTGTCACAATAGCTTGGATTTAAAAACAAAAAACTTTTTTCACTGTTATAGATTGAATAGCAGTCAGTTGTCTGCCACTGCTGCCAGCTTCTGTGTCAGGCTCACAGTGCATACTGTGCCCATTTCCCCAGTCAGTGCCACCAATTACATCTGGTGTCACAATAGCTTGGATTTAAAAACAAAAAACTTTTTTCACTGTTATAGATTGAATAGCAGTCAGTGTCCTTAAAGCGGGTGTGTTACGCTAACAGTGGATACGCTGACAAGTGCCACTAATTAGATCTGGTGTCACAATAGTTTGGATTTAAAAACAAAAAACTTTTTTACTGTTATAGATTGAATAGCAGTCAGTGTCCTTAAAGCGGGTGTGTTACGCTAACAGTGGATACGCTGACAAGAGCCACTAATTAGATCCTGTGTCACAATAGTTTGGATTTAAAAAAAATAATAATCTTTTTTCACTGTTATAGATTGAATAGCAGTCAGTGTCCTTAAAGCGGGTGTGTTAAGCTAACAGTGGATACGGTGACCAGTGCCACCAATTAGATCTGGTGACACAAAGCTTGGATTTAAAAAAACAAAACACTTTT